>CM053606.1:1327775-1344221 GCA_028646535.1 Procyon lotor
GTGTCGGACGGCGGCGACCCCCGCCCATTGTCCCGGCCCAAGGGGGGGGGCTGTGTCGGACGGCGGCGACCCCCGCCCATTGTCCCGGCCCAAGGGGGGGGGGCTGTGTCGGACGGCGGCGACCCCCGCCCATTGTCCCGGCCCAGGATGGTGGGGGGGCTGCATCGGTGGGCGGAGACCCCAGCCCATTGTCCCGGCCCTGCCGTCCCACCGGTCCGACCAGGCTGACTGTAGATGAGAAAGAGAGCGTATTGGAGCGTCCAGCACACCTGGGCCCGGAGGCCACGCGCGGACCCCTGGGCCTCGCCCTCACGGTCTGCCCTCCTGGTGCGGACCTGCCCACGCAGTTTTCAGGAGCACGGTTATGGCTAATGGCCGCTCCTTCAAGAGGACAGTGTCGTTTAATTCTCACTTATTTTTCTTTACAGTGATTTAAAATTAGTACATTTTCTCCTTCAGACCAGTTAGTGGAAGGTTCCCGCAGACAGGGCTTTTCCTGGGCTCGTCCACAGGGCGGGCAGAAGGGGGCAGGGAGCTCCCAGCACTGGGCGGGAGTGGGAAATACAGGAAGAAAGCAGCAAAAGTGAAATTAGTGCTTACTCACATGTCTGCTTCAGAACCTAACATGGTGCCGTCTTCATCACCCCTGAAGTACTTAGGGGGACTTCATCTGAACAAAGGTCACAGAGCAGATATTTCCTTTTTTGCACAGAACCCTGAGATGCTTGTTGACTTCCCGGTGGTCTTGGGGTTTGATGGTCTGTGAGTCATTTATAGCCAAATAATTTCAAAAGCAAATTTATAAAAATGCAACATTTTTAGAGCAAAATCTTTCTTACATTTCATCTGGGGAAACAGTTTTGAAGTGATGTGTGAGCCCGGGGACCTTCCCCTCCCTTCTGGGCTTCCAGTTGGCCTCCAAGCCGAGCTGCCTGCCGCCTGCGAGGCCTTTGCTCCACAGACTCATTCCAGAGATGGTATCCTGTCCCATTGTCTTTGCCTGTCAACAATTCTCGTCTCTAAATACCTAAGGAAACATTGCTGCCTATTAAGGTGGTTTGAGTGATCACACGACTGGGTCGTGTCTGAGTTTCATTCACGATGGGTGCCACACAGGTGTTTTTATCTGGACTTGTTCGAGTTCCAACTTTTTCCCTTTGACTGGATTCCAGGAAGCAGAATTTTGGGTGAAAGAATATAGACTGGCCCCAATTCTCCATCCTCCGCTCAGTTTCAAGTGGGGTCATTTAAATAATGCCTCGCACACCCAAGGCTGCACCGTAGATCCCAGTGTAGACACGAATCGGTTAGGGTGCAGTCCTTGCGAAGGAGACCCAACCAACAAAAACTCTGAGGTTGAGGCTCTCCTGAAACCTACCTGCAAAGCTGTAGCTGGGGCATCAGGCCCTCTGCCCAAGCCCTGCCTCCCTCCAAGACACAGGGGTCTTCTGACCTCTAGGCCCCCCTTCCGACAACCATCTCCTTCCCCTTTAGGGTTTGGGGGACGTCTAAAGGATGGTCTGGGAAGCAGGAAGCAAAGCATCCACGGCAAGTTCACGGGTCCCTCCCAGATGGCTGGGCTGCTGTGTGTGCCCCTCCTGGCTTCCTCGCCCTGACCACCTCTCACCAGGTGTGTACCCACACATCTTCATCTGTGTGTGGGCCCTGGTCTGATGGCTGCCCCTGGGTTGAATGGTGAGGTCTGCAGGCCTAGAGGAGACCCGTTCCCATGCAACAGGGAAGTCTGGATAAGGGCCCAGGAGCCCCCAAAGCCCCGAGAACGGGGCCTGGGTCAAGTTCTGTTGGGTGGGAAGGAGGAGGCCCCCGTCCTGTGCCAGGCCCACTGCCAAAGTTGTCAGGAAGCACCGACAAGCAGTGGGTTTGGAAAAACAGCTCCTGTCCCCAAACCAGGGACATGAGCCCTTCCTAGGAGCCCTTTGGGTACCCCTACCCCACACCGCACAGTGTGACCCCCTGGCCTGACCCTGGTGG
The DNA here is from genome assembly GCA_028646535.1 of Procyon lotor. Classification (NCBI taxonomy): domain Eukaryota; kingdom Metazoa; phylum Chordata; class Mammalia; order Carnivora; family Procyonidae; genus Procyon; species Procyon lotor. Next base: position 1,329,768 of record CM053606.1, read on the forward strand.
AGGCACCTGCAGCATCTGTCCCTGGGATTCAGCCTCTGGGCACCATAGGGTTAAAAGTCACGGAAGCAAAACCACAGGGTCAGGGAGCGGCTCCCTTGCTATCTCAGGCCAGTGCTGGTGAGCAAAGGGCCACACCTGGGCTCACTGCGCTCACAGGAAGCCACCGGCTGAGGGCAAGGCCTGCCTTTGTCTTCCGTGCTCTGGGGGAGGAAGGCCGGCCTTGACTGGAGGCCTCCGTGGGAGGGGCCGTGGGGGAGGGGCACTGGCCAGCGGGTCTGCAGGCGGCTTGGGTCCTACCCCGCCATCCCTCTCTCTCTTTCCCCCCGCCCTACCCCATCCTCAACCCCACTTTACCCCTTCCCACCAGATCCTCAGTGTTTCCATGATTCTGAAAACCACCCAAGCTCTGGCCTGGATCTTTCTGAAGGCGAACACGCCAGAAGCGGCTGATCCCCACGTGGTCACATGGTCACTGTGCAGTTCCTGCCCCTCCCAGGTCCCTCTCCCACACACTCCCACTGTCCTCTGTGCTGCTCCAACTGCTCCCCCACTCAGGGTCCCCCTTCACCCCCAGGCAGACTAGCTGGTTGCCGGTACCTAGTGGCTTCCAGGTGGGGTGACACGGGGCAGGAGGGGAGCCACTGCTCTTTGGCCAGCACTGCTGTGACGTGGCCCGTGGCCTGGCCCGAGATGGAAGGGAGGCCCGCCAGGCGGGGCACTCAGCAGAGGGGGCTGGGGCTGGCCCTGTGCTGCTCCAATCTAGCCAGCAAATGCCAAAAAGGATTCCAAGGCTACTGCCCTGACACCTGGAAGTTCGGGGCGGGCTGAGACCCAAGCCTACAGAAGCGGCTCACAGCCCAGTCAGGAGATGTCCTGGGGCCCCTGGCCTGCGGCCTCTGTGCCCCACCCTGCTCCTTTCCCCAAGGCACGGAAGTCCAAGGCTCACAGGTCAACAGCCCTTATTGAGACATGTGGCCTTGTGGGCAAAGCCCGTGCCCGCCACTGAGTCAGCCCCTCTAGCCAGCTGGGGACAAGGTCCAGCTTGGGGTCCACACGCACTGCCAGCTCGAATCTTAAGAACCTCTGGATGTCAGGACTGAGTTCAGACGCCTGCCCCGCCCTGCGGCCGGGCACCTGTGCAAACCGACCACAGGGGCCTGTATTTCCCAGCAGGCCAGCCCAAAGGCTGCAGAGGCTCCTGGCCACTGGGACACCTGAGCAGTAAGGTGACCTCCCACACGTGTGCCAGGAGAGCAGGGGGTCCCGGGCAGGGCAGGGCCAGGCCACCCACGGCCCCAGGAGGCTGATGCTCTAGGACTGGCCTGGGAGGAGGAACAGGGAGGCTGGGGGAGAGCTCAGCAGCTCCCTGCCTTCCTCCCAGGCCTCAGGCCTCTGCAGACGGCTGAGGGCACCCAGCGTCCCAGGACACAGAGCTGTCCGTGTCCCTGTGTGTCTGTGTGCCCACCTGGGCTCCTGGCAAAGCCTTGCCCCACATTCACCAACACCCAGACAAGTGTGCGCCAGAGCCTGGCCCGTGCCCCTGACCCCAACAGGCCTGGATGGAGCCGTGGTGAGGACTTCGAAGCTCTGGGCACGTGTCCTTTCTGCAGGCTCACGTCCCGTCCCTCCCCCAGGCCTCCACTCTACCCTGCAGGACAAGTGGTGACAACCAGCTCTGCACCCCTTTCGAGGACAGGGGCTGAGCCCCAGGCCTACTGGTGCCAAAGGCAAGGCTGGCGGGAGCACCTGGGATGGGGTTCAACGCGGAGGCTGCCTGGGCAGGGCCCCCTCTGCCCCACACATGCCAACGGCGCACTCGGGGTGTCCAGACTCCGGGAGCCTGGCCCGCCTCTTGGAGCTTCTCTGTGTCGGTCACACAGGACCAAATCAAGTTGCCGGCCAATCCAAGTTTTTAAACAAGTCTGTTTATTGAAAGGATCTGAAAATATTGTAATAAGGCTTTCAACAACATCTAACAAATTTTCAAGATATAAACAATATGAAACATTAAGAATTTACTTCAAAAAATCCAAAGTTTTCTAGGTCATTCCAAATCATGTTGCTTTCGGACTTGGTTAATACTTGCTTTTTTTTTGTCTAACCCAGTGACCCATATCCCAAATGCCACTGTCTCTTGGACCTAAAGCTGGGGGTGTTGGTTCGGCCTCCTCTCAGCCCGAGGGAGGCTGGGCAGCGAGTCTCTAATGGTGCCCCGCCCCCGGCAGCTGGCGATGCGGGCTCACCTCCTCCCTTCCCAACTCCAGGCCACCAGCCAAGGACGGCACTGAAGGCCAGAAGCCCTGAGGCGCGGACGTGGGAGACCACGCTGGGGCCACAGAGCCTGCTCCACAGAGGCCCCTGGCAGACGGTGGCCGCGTGCGGCCCCAGCCCACGGAAGAGGCACGTGACCCTCCACGAGGCAGAGCACAGGCCTGTCCCTGTCCCTCCAGAAGCGGGTCCAAGAAAGGGCAGCTCCTGTCCCTTCTGTTCTTGCCAATTCAACAGATAAAAATCGCGGCTCCAAGAGAAATCGGTTACTCAGAAACAGATGCCCGAGTGTAGGACGTCTGTCAGGGCAGAACCAGGGCCCGAAGCCGCGCGCACGGGGCCACGGCTCCCAGCAGACCACACGGCCTCTGGGTCTCACGTGGCAAGCACACGCGCCCGCGCCCCATGCAGCTGGCGGGCAGCAGAGCGGCCGCTGGAATGATGGGAGTTTCTCGCAAGCCCGAGACCCACGGGGAGAAGCAAGAGCAGAACCGACACGAAACGTCCCCGACCACCCCTTTCCTCACTAACCGACGCGTCCCCGTCCTCCGGGTGCGGCCGTGAAGTAGCGCGGCCTCTCGGGGGACCGTCCCCCACGGCAGGCATGCGGACAGTGGTCCCGGCACACAGTGCCACGCAGATCATGTGTAAACACGGGAGCAAGGCTCCATTTCACAACAGTACAAATCCCGTTCCCTCGGAAATCTTCAAAGTGTGTACAACAAAATCTGTACATAAGTAGTTCAGAAAGCTTAAAATCATCTCTACAAAGTATACACAGGATTTAAAACACCTTCCAGGGGCAGAGGGGGCCCCCCTGCCGGGTGAGGAATGTGTGTGGGTCTGACCTCCTGGCGGGTCACCGCTGGGCTTGTGCCGCAGCAGGGGGCGCGGGACACCCCGGGAGGCGGGGGCGAGCCAGCCGAGGGGCAGGGGTTCCCTCCGCTCATCAGCCAACCAAACACCCAACTGCTCTCTGCAGAAGCGTCCCCTCTGAGTCCTTCCAGGGGGAAAGGTGCAGGATTTAAGGGGAAAATCGTGGTAGCTAAAGGGAGATTTTTGGCTACAAGACATTTATTTTCAACACGGAAAGACAGACCGAGCCATTCTGATCCCCTCTGAATTTCAACAGACTGATTGAAGCACAAGTTTCCTGACAAGGAGTCACGAAGAGCCCACCCGGCTCTGGTCCCCGCCCTGGGACCAGGCTCCGAGCGACAGCGCGGTGCGGACTGCAGAGCCCCACCAGCACTCACTGTTCTTGTTTAGAAATGCAAAAAGAAGTCAGATTGAAAATGTTAAAAACGGCTGATCTTGTCGACAAGAGGCAGCCCCCGGTCCCCCGTGACTTCTGAGGCTGCTCGGGGCTCGCAGCACACGTTCAGGTCGGCCTGCTCCCGGGCGGCGGGAACGAGGCGGAGGAGCAGCTCCGGGTCTCCGGGGTCCCAGCGCGGCCGGCGGGGGCGCAGGCCTAGCCCGCCCCCTCCCCCTCCCCCTCCCCCTCCTCCTCCTCCTCCTCCTCCGTGAAGTGCGCCTGCTTCTTCCGCACGTTCCAGTGCAGACACTGCGCCAGGCTCTCAAACCAGTCGCTCACGGGGTCTCGGACGCAGATGGAGGGGAGCGGGTAGCAAGAGGTAGTGATGCTGATGCTGGGCGGGGGGAGACACAGCACAGGTGAGCCCCGCCCCGGGGCCCTGCTCAGTTCTGCTCACGCCACCGGCTGCACAGCCCGGCGCAGGCGGCAGGGGGACCAGGGCAGGCGGAGCGCGGGGCTGTGGCTCTGTCGCCCCCAACGACAGCAGAACCTGGGCCAGCACGCTGTAGCCCACGTGGGTGGCCAGCCGCCCGACAGCCCCGCGTCTCCCCACGCGGCTCTCAGGGACAGAGCTCTGTCTGCGGGGCCGGCACCCACCCCTCACACCTACTCCTCGCTCCGGCCCCAAGGCTCACACACCTGTCTCCGTGGCGGATCTCCTGTCTCTTTCGTCCGTCCAAGGACACCCACGCAGTGTTCCTTGCTTCCGGTGACAGCATGATCTGGAGGGGGGCAAGCAGGACGGATGCGGGCTCGCGAGTGCAGCTGAGCACCTTGGACCCCTGCCCTGGGAGGGCAGCACTGGCCAGGACCCGTGAAGGTGCCCCTGTCGCCTGCTCTACGCCAAGGCCAGCTCCAGGCCGGGAAGGCCTCATACTTAGGGCTCGCCGACAGCCACCCCGGGAGAGAAGACGGGCCGCCATCAAGCCCAGTCCCCGGCCATCCACCCAAGGCCGGGGTCTGGCTCTAGTCCTCTCTCCCTGTGACCTGCAGATGCGACCCTGCCTACCAGGGCTCACCGCCAGGGATACACCTGCCCAGGGTGGACCCAAGTGGGGAGCGCGAGGCAGGCAAAGAACAGAGATGGGGGAGCAGCGGCGGGTCCCGGACGCGCCAGGACCACGTACCGCTCACCCTGCCCCCATCCAGCGGGGACCAGCCCCACCCCCCGAGGGCCCACAGCCCTGCTGGAGGGGCTGGCCCGGCTCTCAGTGCTGCGCCCACCAGCCAAACAGACAAGAACGAGAGTGAAGCCCCTTCCAGCACCCAGCAAGGGGGAGCCCACAAGCCAGCGGGTGCTGGGGTCACAGCCGGGGGCAGAGGGGGTGGTCAGCACGGCAGGCCCCAGGCAACAGCTTAAACCACAAAGGGTAGAGGGTGGACTCTGACCTTCAGCTCGACCCCCGCGGGGACCACGATAGGCCGGAATGACAGCGAGTGGGGGCAGATGGGTGTGATCATGATGGCCGGCACGTTGGGATGGATCATGGAGGCCCCGGCGGCGGCCGCATACGCCGTGCTGCCCGTCGGGGTGGAGACGATCACCCCTGGTGGACAGGCCGCAGGGTCACTCTCTGTGGGCTCCCGCCCCCCCCACCCCGTGGGCCCCCAGGTGCCCACCTACCGTCACCCTGCACTGTGGTGATGAGGTGCCCGTCCAGGTAGACATCCACATTGGACAGGTATGAGGAGGGGCCTCTGTCGATCACCACCTCGTTCAGGACCTGGGGGGACAAGGTCACTGCACATGGGGAGGCGCCGGGCAGGGCCACCCTGGGCGGTCGGCCCCATAGGCACCTGCCCTGTTCCCGGGCTCTGAGGGAGGTCCTGAGGTCAGGGGACCCCACTGAGCCCAGCCCCGAGTCCCTCCACCCGTGCCCCTTCCCCCGGAGCCCGGGCGGGGCCACAGCCACAGACCTGGTACTGCATGACCTGCTTGCCGGCCTCCGCGTCCAGGTCTGCAGGCAGCACGCCGTTCTCGCTGATCCCGTTGGGCACCGCCACCTTCTTCCCTCGGAGCTCCTTCACGACCCTGACCTTGAGCCGGCTCCGAAGAACAACAGCCGCGTTCCCTGGGGACCAGCAGGGGTCGTCGCCCGGGGGGGTTAGCGGGGGAGGGGCGGTGGCACCCACAGGAGGCAAAGACACCCTGCTCGACCAGAGGCCCCCCTTCTTCTCCCCAGTGGAGAACAGCACCCCTGAGCCTTCTGGGGAAGTCAGTTCGCTACCACCCAGCACACACAGCAGCTTCAACAAGTGACCTCCTCAAACTTCTCAACGTGAGGAAAAAATATCTGAACTGTTCAAAAACCTTAACTCTCTGAATCTTGAAACTCAAGTATCACTTTACACATCATTAAAAAACCCAAAAACCACGTGAGAAGACAGTCCCGTGTTCAGAACTCCTTGTGAGTTCCAGAACATTCTGACTTACCCTGTATCACCTGAGCAACTTGGGACTGAAAGTTCTCAAAGTTGAAAGGGGTCAGGAAGCCCAGGGAACCCAGGTGGAACGCCATGACCGGAGGCACGCTGCCCTGTGAGCCAACGAGGCAGGTCAGTCAGCCAGCCAAGCCACCCAACCTCCGCCCCGGGGGTCCCCAGCGCCGACGGGCCACCCCCACCCGACTGTCCCGGGAACGGACAGGCACACGAGAGCACCGTCAGCGGCGGGGTGGGGGGCAGCCGATGCCAAGGGCCGCACAGGAGGTCAGCGAGCAGACCGGGAGGCCGGGGGGAGCAGCGGCGCGCAGAGCTCACGAGAAGCCGACGCAACACGACCGACCAGCCTGCTTGCCGCGGAGGACAGAGCGCGCGGGTCTGGCAAAGACCAAGCCTCCACGCCACAGCCTCCCACCTCGTGGAGAGTGAAGGTGGGCTGTGGGCAACCCCAGTGGGCTCCCAGGCAGAATCCCACCCTCGGCACCTCCACAGGCCCCCCGGGCGCCCCGGAGGGTCAGCCTGGAGCCGCCGCCTTCATCCTGCTACGGGCCCCGTCCCCTCGGCCGCGAGGTACCCGCTTCTCCTGGGTGCCACGCGTCTGTGGATCGGCAGCAGCCCCCAGGCCCGTTTCTCCGGCACCACCCCTTCTGCCCGGCCACTCCCACGCTCCACGGTCAGTAGCATCCCGGCGGGCACGGAGACCCAGGCAGAGCGGGGGAGTCACTCGGCTTTATCTGTAAACCTGCTCTACGGCCTCGTGAGCAAACTAAGAGCAGTTGAGTCTGTCTCAGAGTAAGAGCAGCATAGAGCTCGGCCTCCCTGCGGCCTCACGTCACGAGGTGCGAGAAGGGGTGGAAACCCCCCCCCCGGGAAAGCGCTCCCAACGCGGCACCGAGGCCAGAACGCCACACACCTCACCTGAAACAGCGAGGACGCGTAGAGCAGGGTCCCGTCCCCTCCCAGGCATATGATGAAATCGATCTGATTGGAAATGTCATCATAATCTAGAAAACACGCAGACACAAGAAGAGGTATGCTGGCACCCTGCCCACCATGCGGCAGGCACGCTAGAAGCTTCCGCCAGGTCCAGGGCAGTGGTGCGAACCCGCCGTGGGACAGAGCCGAAGACAAACCCACCTTCCCTGAAGGTGCAGAACTTTTTCTTCACTGGTCCAAAGTTGTCATCGCTCACTATGGCAGGGTCTTCCAGAACTTTCTTCTCCACATACACAATCATGTTGTTCTCCTGAAAAGGAGACAAGCGTGTCAGCCCCACCACCAAGACCCAGTTCAGGTCCCGCTGAAGCCTCCTCTGGAGCCACAGGACTTTACGATGAGGGAAGCGCACTCCGTAGTCCCGGGGGGCGGACTGCTTTTTTTTTTTTTTTTTTTTTTTGGCGGACTGCTTTTGACTTGCTTGTGTAGATTCCTATCCTTCTGGGGGCTCTGTGACCCTCCGTTGTGGAAGTCACCTGCCTGAAATGGGCTGCTGCTGCTTTTAAGATTTTACTTATTTATTTGGCAGAGAGCGACACAGCGAGAGAGGGAACACAAGCAGGGGGAGTGGGAGAGGGAGAGGCAGGCATCCCTGCAGGGCAGGGAGCCCGATGCGGGGCTTGATCCCAGGACCCTGGGATCACGACCTGAGCCGAAGGCAGATGCTCAACAGAGTGGGCTGCCCAGGCGCCCCTGAAATGGGTTTCTCGACTTGGTTGGCTCTGGGATCACAAACCCAGAACCCGGCTAGGCGGCCAGCCCCGTGCCTGCCCGCGCCACGGGGCCCAGAAGAGCACGGAGCCCCGAGCTCCAGGGGGGAGTCCGGCTGATGGCGATGCAGTGGGGGTGCAGAGGGGAGCTCTGGGTTGCCGCCGCCCAACCTGGCTCACTCGCCTCCATCAGGTACACACAGAGCTCCTTGAAGGGCTGCAGCAGGCTGGCGTCCTGGATCTTCTTGATGACAAGGACACTCTTCGGGCACTTGTTCCACGTCAACCGCTGGCTGGCAGGGTCCTGGATGTGCCTGTGAGGGCAGAGGAGCACTCACACTGGGAGCACGTGTTCCCTCGAGAGGACAGGCGCACCACATCCTCGGAGGCCTTCTCTTGGGCCTCGGACCATGTGCGAGTCCCACTAAAAACCTCCAAAACCGCGACCCAAACCAATACCAGAGGCGTGGTGTCTGACATCATCCATTACCGAGCATCACTCACCCTTTTCAGGCGTTTCCGCACAGGGAGGGGTCACTCAAAACACCCTCCGTGAGCTTCATCGTCTGCCCAGGTCACGTGCGTGGCTCACAAGTGGGGTATGGCTGCTTTGGTCCCAGTGTTTCGGTCACACTTAGCTAACAACGGGAGTGTAGGGCACACCAGCCCCGCAAAACTCTCCCAACTGTGCATTTGCACCATAAACTTAATTTCTGCAAACTCAAAACTGAAAGCAAAACAATCCTAAAGTTGACTTTTGAAAGGCACTACGACAAGAAAGCTCCCTAAGATGAAAAATCAATCAAATCTTACTGAATCTCTTTACCGTTTACACGATCCTCTTGGCCAATCGCCTATTTCAAACAAAAAGTCCTGAGATCACCTTTAACAGCAACGAGGCCGGATGCGAGGCGCCGTGCGCTTCACTGAACTGGCCGGCTGAGCTCGGCTGCTCAGGGCCCCGGGTGCGGTGACACATCCCAGCCCCACAGGAATCCGAGCTGGGCTGTGGAACCGGCTTGGCCCAGTGGGAGGGGCTGTCAGGCCTCGGTCAGGTGGAGGGGTGTGCACTCCCCCAACGTCATCACCCCGCTTGGCCGGGGCCCCAGAAGCAGTGTGGACAGCTCATGGACCCCCGCCTGGGGTGAAGCCCATCTGCGCCGACCCAGGCACGCATGGCCTGTGGCCCCCCCGGCCCTCGGACTGTGCCCAGGCAAAGCCACCACAGTGTGTCCTGCACAGGCCGGGGCATCAACGGCGATCAGCCTCCGGCTGGGTCACCTCCAGGGTGGGGGTGCCAACCCTCCCCCAGGCACGGGCTGGGGATGCCGGACGCCCGACAGCTAGCGGGTGACCCGTCGGACAACCGCCTAGTGAGCCAAAGGCAATCACCCACGGCACCTGCACACATTTCAACATAAGAGGAAACACACACCCACTCACGGCGAAATTTCAAACAATAAATCAGGAAGTAAAGTAGGACCTCTATCCTACTTTCGAACATTGGAAAAGTTAGATCAGGACGCTCAGAGCCCAGCCAGGTGCAGTGCTAGAGGGGGGCAGGTACAAGGTGGAGAAAAGGAGCCCCGTCCCCCAGACACGGTAGCCCCAACACGAGTGCTGGGCACGGGGGCTGGAAAGGGCGGACGAGGCTATCCGTTCCTCAGCCCCCACCTGCAGCCTCGGGGACACTTCAGGGGCACCAGACCCTCTGCGGGGAGCACCTGCCTCAACCAGCCCGTCTGACCTGCCAGGCCATCCGCCCCCCACCCCGCACAGCGACTGGGGCCCAGCTGGGAGTACAGGATGGCTCATCAAGCCTGGACAGGGAGAGGCCACTTGAGGTGGCACTCAGGCCGAGTGGAGTGATGAGGACAGAATAGGTCTGCCAAGACCAGGAAGCGCAGGGAGGGACCCTTAGGCAGCTGGTGAAAGGCCAAGGCAGGGCCAGGCTGGGCCAGAGCAAACAGGAAGGCATGGGGCACGGAGAGGGCAGGGCTTGGCACAGCAGCAGGCTGCCGGGGCTCTGGGCTTGGGGATGCCAGGGTGGGCCAGGTTCCAATGTGGCTGCTGTGGGGTACTAGAGGGGCCGCAGAGACATATGGTGGAGATGCCCTGTGGCTTCCCCGACTCGAGAAGTACACTTCTTACCCCGAGTCAGAACCTTCCAGGGCGCCGAGACCCCTCGACAGCACACGCCCCGGAGGGGCCCCACAGCACTCACATGATGGTCTGCGGGTTCTGCAGCACACAGGCCTTTGGTCCAAACGTGGTCACCGGGCATGGCCCGTGCAGAGAGCGAGTCCTCCTGTGGGGAGAGGGGACACAGCTGGTGAGCAGACCGAGGTATGATACTGTTAGACCCTAGAAAGGCTTTTAATTGTAATGACCTTACGTCCGTCCTCTGCCCGGTGTCCATGGGACAGCCCCGGAGACCCGCCCTGGTCCACAGAAGCGCCCAGGAGCGCCACACGCCATCGGTGTAGCATCCGCAGCCGAGAGCGCGCCTCAGAGAAAGGACCCCAAACCAGGGCAGGTGCCCGGGCCCCCCTGGGGAACAGGGAAGACCCACCTCCGGGGACGAGCCTGCAAGTCTGAGTCCGAGCAGCCCCTCTGACCAAGTATGTCTGGTGAGCAGTCCTCTGGCCTATACTTGGGAATCAAGACCTTGGGAGACCAACCCTGAAGGACCTAGATGAAAACCCTGACAAAAACACTCCCACTGTTGGGGCGCCTGAGTGGCTCAGTGGGTTACAGCCTCTGCCTTCGGCTCAGGTCATGATCTCAGGGTCCTGGGATCGAGCCCCACATCGGGCTTTCTGCTCAGCGGGGAGCCTGCTTCCCCCTCTCTCTCTGCCTGCCTCTCTGCCTGCTTGTGCTCTCTGTCAAATAAATAAATAAAATATTTAAAAAAAAAACAAAACAAACCACTCCCGCTGAGCTGCACGGTCACCAAAGACACCACTTAAATGGCCCAACTTCTCCAATAACTGAAATGTGACTCAGCCATAATGGAATCACCAAACGAAGGGGCCGTGGCCAGCGCACGCTGCGGGGACACCACCACCTGGCTGGCCTGCCCCACTCCCTGCTGTGAGGGCCCAACGCCCACCTTGGTGCAGGCTGGAGGGAGTGACGGGGACACCCCGCAGCGGCAGGGTCATGGGACACGCTCAACCCCAACGGCCTCCCAGTCCCTCTCTGCACCCAAACGTGGCCATAGGGAGCGGACTTCATCTTCAACTGTCTCGTGGGGTCAACAAAATCTTCAAATTCAATGCAGACTAAACAGATTTTCTACCTGTCGTGTAAAGGGCACCCAACCTAAGGGAGAGCCTTAGGTCTTAATTAAGGGAGAGCCCCGGCATCCGGGGAGAGCTATGCTCGCTGGCCCAGGAGGGCCCGGAGGAAGGGCAGCTCCCGGTGGCTTCGCCGGCGGGCACGCATACCGGGTGCTCCGTGCTCCAGGACGGGTGTGACTGGACACACGCCTGTCTTCCTGCTCCGCGGGGCCCCCGCTGCCCAGCCTCAGAGCCGGGGGGGCGCGGGCCGAGCTGCACGGGAGCAGCAGGCACAAGCAGGGCGGCCGGACGCGTAGAGCCCCTGCACGGCACGGAGCACGGCCCACGGTGTCCCTGCTCCGCTCGCCGCCCAGGAAAGGCGCTGCCTGAGAGAAGGCCACGCTTTCTGCTGAAAACCCCCTGCATCTGAGAGGTGTGACCCCCGCCTGAGAAGCAGTGTCTGCTCTGACAGCTTCCCCCTGAAACTCACCGCGGTGACTGTTCCAGAAGCCAGGGTGGCGTCGGCAGGCACCGTCACAACGCCGCCCGGGGGCTGCTCCGGGGGCAGCTCCAAGCACGTGTTACTCAAGCGCGTGTTACTCAAGCGCGTTGTGCAAGAACACGCGCTGCGGGGCACTCGCCCAATACCCCTGCGGCCACACTCAGCCCCGCGCCAGCCCCGGCCCCACGTGGGGCCCGCTGCCGCGCCTTCAGGCGCCACCCACGCACCTCCAACACCCAAAGTCCGAGCGGGCTCTGGCCGACAGGGAAAGAGAAGGAAATGGGCCCTTGAGGGTGAGGGTGGCCCCTGCGGAGCCGTGCCAGGCGGACGTCTGTCCTCCGGTCCGGGCGGCGCCCCGTCCACCCGTGTTTGCGCACCCCCCAGAGTCCTTGCGGAAACCCTTGGTCGGTCTGGAGCAGTCCGAGTGCAGGTGAGGCGGCGGCTGGAGGAGGGAAGGCGTACCTGAACTCCTTGGTGCCCGCCAGGGCCGGTGAGGCAGACAGGCTGCGGGACTTGGCGCGCCCCCGGATGGGGTGGCTGGGCCCCCAGTCCTCGTCCCCATGGCACGCGGAGCAGCGGTACGGGGCCGAATCTGCGCTCAGTGCCTTACTCATGTTGACTTTCTCTTGTTCCGTTTCCATAGTCGGTAAACGAGGACTCCGATCAGAAAAACACTGATGCCTTAATTTAATAAAATAAATAAAGTAAGTAAGTGCGCAGGCAGAAAATAACACACATGTGCACATACGCGCCCCTGTTGCACCGGGGGACAAAGATGGCTGAAGTCCCATTTGCCAAAGGACTTGAGAACAGTCTCTAACCCAAAGATAGTTAAGAGCTCAGGAACCTACCTGTGTTTCTAGTGGATCCGGAAGACCTAACGGTAGAAGAGTAAAAAAGAACTAGCAGGCCAGAGCTGTGCCGTTTCTCCTACAGACAAGGCCACGGGCCAGCAAGAGAAGTCACAACGGCGGGGTCACTGCACGTTACTGCGGGAGGAACCCGAGGGGCTGCGCAGCGGAGCCGAACGGCCCTCCTCAGTAAGACTGACGGGCAGACACACACTGGACTCCAGGCCCTGCGAACGAGCCAATAAAACATCTGCCAAAACTGACCTCTTTTAGCCTCAAAGAAAACATCAATTTCCAAACACCAGTGAAGGTAGAGAATCTTACCTTCCAACCACAGTACAGTAAAATCAGGAAAAGACAAATAAGTAGGAACAAAGAAAACAATCCTACAACCACCTGGGAATGCCTGACCTTTCCCCTAAGCAACTTATGGCTCAAAATGGGTATCAAACCAACATTGTATCACATCAAAACGACCAGAAAGAGGTGAACACAAACCTGTTAAGGTGCGCTGGCGTTTTTGAGGATGAAGAGTAATGAGCCGAGAGTCCTATCAAAAGGAATAAATTAAGAAAGGCAGAGAAGGGCCTAAGAAAGGCAGAAGTGGTGACAAATAGGGGCAGAAGTCAGTACACTGAACAATGGAAAAAAGAAGGGCAGAGTTTGATGAAAGCTAGTGTAGATCAAGGGCCCAAACAGGGAATCCTCCAAAGACAGGAAGGGCCACCACAGGGTCACGGCGAGAATCCCTGCAGCTTTGGAGCCCACCGGGACCTGCCCGAGGGGGACAGCAGGTAGGACAGGCTTGTCGCGGGGTGAGAAGGGGGCACCCCAGGTGGAGCCAGCAGGATGACCTGTCACACAACCTACGCTGTGGGCACAAGCGAAGCAAAGTCACCCCAGAAGAGACTAGAACACACAGTAAAACCCGATGTTCTCATGGAGGGGTTGGGACGCTGCAGAGGGTGACAGCACTGCAGGAGGTGAGCAGCGGTGGGGTGGGGGGTGGGGCGCAGAAGGGACGCTCAGAGACCAAGACAAGCCCGGGTGTCTGCGTGAAGGTGAAAGGCGAGGGCGCCCCAGCATCCCTGCGCTGCCACACCTTGGGACGACCTGAGGGGCTTCAGGAAATCATCCCCACATGCGCCCCAGACTACAGGCGTTAGTAATTTTCTATAAGCTCCCAAGTAGGGGCGCCTGGGGGGCTCAGGCCATGATCCCAGGGTCCTGCTGGGCGGGGAGCATGCTTCCCCCTCTGGCTCTGCCATGCTCCCTGCTTGTGTTCTGCCTCATTCATTCGCTCTAAAATAAACAGAACCTTAAAAAAAAAATGCTCCCAGGTGATTCTAAATTTTAGCTAGAGCTGACAACATGCCCTAGTGGATGAGTACCCTCATACCTTGAGAAACACCGATGCTTTATCCAAACATGAAAAAAATCGTACTACACCCCCAGACCTACAAGCACATGTCTGATGTAACCACTCCTCTTTAGTACAGTAGGGGAGGGCGGAGTCAGCTAATAAGGCAGGAAAACCAAGTAAAGGCCGTAAGGATGAAAAAGGAGCCGGTAAGACCGCACTGTCAGGGGCACCCGGCTGGCTCAGTCCGTGGAGCATGCGACTCTTGATCTCGGGGTTGTGAGTTCGAGCCCCACGCTGGGTACAGAGAGTCCTTAAAAAATTACACTGTCAGATGACGTGGTCTTCCACACGGAGAATCCCGAGGACTCTACAGACAAGCGGCCATGTCCAATACGGGAGCTCATTAGCTGGGTCACAGGACACGGTCAGTCAAGCAGCTGACTCTTGGTTTCAGCTCAGGTCATCATCTTGGGTTCTGTACTCAGGGGGAGTCCGCTAGTGTACTCTCCCCTCTACCACGGCCCCTTCCCCCCACTCGCACACATTCTCTCTAAAATAAATACGGGAGCCTTGAAAATAAATAAATAAATAGAAATACCATTTATAATAGCACTGAAATATACACTATACAGGGAAGCAGTTGACGAAGGAGGCAGAGAACTGAATTCAAGTTATAAGTCATGGGGTTTGACTCCTCGTGATAATAATGGAGCACATATTTGATAA
>CM053606.1:1344721-1387779 GCA_028646535.1 Procyon lotor
GAGAGTGAGTGTGTGTGAGTGTGTGTGTGTGTTTGGGGGGGAACAGGCATTTCTCAGGCAGCTGCAGCTTCAACGTCTATGAGTCAGTCTTCCTTGTTCAAAATTAAACTTAGAGCTTTAAAATCTGTAGCGTACAATGAACTCACTCATCACTCACACACTTGTGTTTTGATGCCTCACGGCCACTTCAAACTAATAAAAGATGGCCTAATTAATGCCAAGAATCTTATTTCCTACACATCTAAGTCGAGCAGTGTGAAAAAGGCATAGCCCTCTGACGCTCACCAGGTGGTGTCCCCAGAGCTGGTGACGATCTGATTGTCATCCAGGAAGCGGCAGCAGGACAGGTAACCTGGAAAACAGACACAGGTGATGACCCCGATCTGCAAGCTCCAACCCACCCCAACCCTAAGCTCCTGTAAATAGAAAAACACACTGGCAGAAAGACTACACCTGAAGCCCCATGTGGAGGTGAAGACCGCTGCCTTGTCGGCGACCCCGGGCCCTGGCCTCACAGGCACCTCGGGCTCACAGCCCACAGGCCAGGAGGTGTGGACCCCAGGACAAAGGAGAGGCAGTGAGCAACCCCTCCCAACGCTGGTGAACACGGGGCAGGTGCAGGGAACACCCTCCGTCTCCGGATCCACACGTGGGGACAGAGGTCCCCGTCCCACTCACACATGCATGTGTCCCCGGCGCCTGGAACACGCCCGTGAGCAAAGGAGCGCTTCTTTCCCTCCTGAGCTCACACTCCAGGGAGAGAGACAGTGTGCACATGTTAGGGGAGGGGGAGAGGGTGGTCTGCAGAGGCCTCCTGAGCCTTCCAGAAAGCCACGGAGCTGTCTTCTCCAGGACGCTACAGTAAGGAGGGTCGCGTGGAAACAGTCCTGCGCTGCCCGAGCACCTCGCCCGCCGAGCGTGTGGGGCTGAGGCCGGGAGGCTGAGGCTGGGACGCAGGAGACCCCCAGCCGGGATCAGCTTGTGGTGGGAGGAAAGGTAAAACAGAAAACCAGTTTTGCAGCACCTACACGTCATGATTTCTACTTAGTTAGCTCTGTTTACCATGGTTTCTAATTCTGTTCTACTGTAAGGGACCCTGAGAACAAACAAATAGGGCAAACAAATGTATCCCTGGAAGGAGCGCTGGCCGGGCCCAGACGGAAGGGGCAGCAACACTGCGCTCCTGTGAGGACGGGGCGCCCTGCCATGTCTGCCCGGAAACCTTTCTGCCCCGTCCACAGCACAGCCACATACGACGTTGTGCAAATCAGTGAGGTAAAAAACAAAATGCCCACAAGAAGAAACCCACAGAAGGCTTTTGGTAAGGAAAGTGTAAAAATATAGGGAAAACAAAGCATTTATCTAAAAAATATTGCCAAAATTACTCAGCGAAGACAATTTTTAAATATTATCTATGTGCCTAGAAAAGGATGTATGTTCAAGCACTCCTAGAGCCCAGGTCACGTCCACCCATGGGGACTCTAGGGAGCCCTGGGGTGTATTAATGCCCAGCTGGGTGAGGAGTGGCCCGTGCCGAGAGATCACCTGATAGCAAATCCACCCTGTGCGCCCAACCCGCGGCCCCACCGCTCGGCGCGCCCCCAGCTCCTGGTCTCGCTTACTGCCGAAGCCCTGGCCCAAGCTCCTCTCCAAGCATCTGCTTCCTGGTGCGTCTGACGTTGCTCCGGCCAACTCGCACAGCCCTCCCACGAGTCAGCGCTGGGTGTCCCCCCCGCCCCGCAGGGCACCCAGCACGCTCTCAGCTGAGCCTCCTGCCATACCATCACGGCCTCAGCCTGTCTGACCTGGGAGAGCGGGGCAGGCGGGAGAGGACAGTGCAGACTCTGCACCAGCAGGGTCTCATGTGGGGCTGGGCAGGACACACGTAGGCCAATGGCCCAGACAATCAGGACCTCCAAGACAGCCTCTGTCCACCTCATGCATCACGCAGGTGGTGGACACGAAGCCGCACCCAGTGAAGAGGAGGAGCGGGTGGTCACCCCTCGCTAGGTCCTAAAGGCCTGCGGACAGCAGACAGGGCTCACGCGGCGGGGGCAGGAGGCACGGTTAGAGAGGGCGGCCTTCCACATTCGTTCCCTAACTTGTCGCGGTTGGAGCTTCAAAACATATACACAAATATTACTTTTAGTTAAAGTCAGGGTTGCCTGCTCACAGTCTTGTAACTCATTTCTTGGTCCTCTTCATATTTTGTACACGGAGAGACAAAAAACAATAACCAGGGGGCGCTGGGGTGGCTCAGTCGTTGAGCATCTGCCTTTGGCTCAGGCCGTGATCCCAGAGTCCTGGGGTTGAGTCCGGCATCGGGCTCCTTGCTCGGCGGGAAGCCTGCTTCTCCCTCTCCCTCTGCCCCTCTCCCCGCTTGTGCTTGCTGCCCGATCACTCTCTTAAATAAATAAAATCTTTGAAATAAAAATGAAGGCATACCCTTAAAAAAAACAAAACAATAACTAGGTAGATACTTTACATATATCTTTTTAAATACTATATTTTTATGTTTTTTTCCTTCCAGAAAGAAAGAGTGGAAACCAACTTCTAAATGGGGCTCAGAACGGGTGCTGGGCATCGGTGCCCACCAGCGCCGTGCGGGGCCCACGGACACCAAGGCTGGGCCATGCAGGCTGTGAGCTTGGTGGCCGGCCCCGAGAGGCCAGTCTCCAGAAGGGCCTGACCACGCCACACACTCAACCAGGAAAGCCTCAGAGGAGCCGCCCGGCTGGACACCATCAGTGGCTTCAAAATGTGGGCTCTGAGGGGCGCCTGGGTGGCTCAGGAGGTTAAAGCAGCTGACTCTTGATTTTGGCTCAGATCCCAATCTCTGGGTGGAGGGCTCCGTGCTGGGCCGGGGAGTCAGCTTGAGAGTCGCCCCGCCTCAAAAAAAAAAAGAAGGAAGGAAGGAAGGAAACAGAATGGGGGCTCTGAATTGAGATCCTCAGGCAGTGGCCGGACTGGCCCCGAGCTCTCTGATGAGCCGCAGCCCCCCAGGAACTGGAGGCGGCCCCAGAGAACGAGGAGCAGGGCTGTAGCCACAGGTTCCGGATAATCGGGGGCAGTTAGCATCTTTGTTACTGAAGAACGAATACATGACCTGGGGGGGCTGTATTTGTGCAGACACGTGGGTACCGGCGCGTGCTCAGGGGGTTACCTCAGGTAACCACAGGCCCCCACCAGCTGTGTGTGTTTGTGGTGTGGGGCTTGCCCCAAGTTCGGGGTGCTACCAAGTGGCCAGCCAGGAGTGCTGCTGTCTTTTGGGAGCCCACAGAGGGGCTGGGAAAACAGACCCGACAAGCACGGCTGCTGAGCCTGGAGGTACGCAGGCACAAGGGGATCGCCGCGCATGTCACAGACCACGGATGACAGTGTCAGGACACGCGGGGGACAGCCTGGTGCAGGGACCGGGTGCCATGGTCCAGAGACAGACCTGAGACAGGCAGTGCAGAGAGCGGGCGCGTGGGCCGAGGGCCAGGGGGAGACCAAGGAGTGCTGTGAGCGAGGCTGGGGTACAGAGGCACGACGTCCTGACAGAGCGTGTCATCTGGGTGGCAATCTGTTGCTTGAGAAGCAAATACACTCACTTCCGTGTTTGGAGAAGGTACTGACCCAGAGAGAGCAAAGCCGAGTACCAATGTGGGTAGAAGAGTGACTCGTGTGGTCCCCCAGGACCAAAGGGCCAACAAAGGTAACTCATCCCAAGAAAATGGCTATGAGCTTGAGGGGTCATTCACCTACAAGAATGGTCACACTACCGACAAACTGGAGACCGTCCAGACCCCCAGCAACAGGGGCACATCTGCAGGCAATGGAACTCTCTCAACTCTTTAGAAACTATGGTTCTGGGTGAGATTATAGGCTAAAAAGACAAAGGAAGAGCATTTAAAGTTATCTCCCCCAATTTCTCCAGTGAGCAAGTGGTGCTAGGGGGCCGGCCCGCCCCTGGAGGGCACCACGGCTAAGTCGAAGCTGGAGGTGCAAACACCCTCCCCATCGGGCAGGGGCTTGTGCAGCACCCGCTGAGGCTTCTGCTCTGGGAGGGAGCGCCGTCCAGCCCAGAGCTAGAGGGAGAGCCACCCGCCTCACTCTGCGGAGCACACGGCAGCCAAGAGCACAGTGAGAGCACACTGTTCAAGGAGTCTGGGAAAAAGGGAAAAAAGACATGATGAAATAACTCAAAGATGTGAGAGTGAGGAAATGCCAAAGAAGGGTTTTATTAAGAGTCAGAAGAGCTTGGGGGCGTCTGGGTGGCTCAATCAGGTAAGTGTCTGCCTGATTTGGGCTCAGGTCGAGCTCTCTGGGTCATGGGATCGAACCCCGCAGTGGGCCCTGTGCTGGGTATGGAGCCTCCCTCTCTTAAATAAGTAAGAGTTAAGAGGTTACAGTACCCAAAGAGAGACAAACTTATAAAATGTTAATGGCAGAAGCTGGAATCAGATGAAAACACAAGCAGACTAGAAACACCTTCAGATGCAGTCACAAGGCTGCGTGGCCTCGTCCTCTCAGAGCCTGGGGTTTGGGCAGTTTGCCATCATCCTTCCAGGACAGTGTGAGGTCTGGATCCAGAGAATTGATCCAGGAGGCTGGATGGGGTGGGTGTGGAACCCAGCGTGGCCCATGGCAAGCACAGCCAGGACCTGCGGCCACCCTAAGAAAAGAGGCCCTTTCTCTGCTAGGGCCGCTAAGCAGGCCAAATGGAAAGGAGGCCAAGGGAGCCACGCAAAGGGGAGCCAAGGGGCAGGAGCACACACTGCCCAGACGGCACCGTGAGCCTTGCGCTCGGCCAGGCGTCAGGCAGCCCGACCCGCCAGGGACGGTCCGTGCGATCACTTAGTGAGCACTGGGACCTGAGTTTCCCAGACTGTGACACACACACAAAAAGCTCAAAGCACATCACATCTAACTAACTGCCAATGAAGAGGATGCCAACGAGCATCCAGTGATAACCCCCGGAGCAGAATGACGAATCTTTCCCCTTACATCCAAGTTTGCGGGCACGTGCCAGAGAAACAAGTCATTAGCAGAGAGTGTGTCTGGTCCACTGTGCTCTCACATGAATGTAAAATATTCAGCCTCAGATTGAACAAACCGGCCTAGAAAACAAAGTTTTTAGCCACCACAGCTGGTTTGGCAGAAATGCTAGGCATTCATAGGGCAACATACCACGTTGTACCCAGGAAATCTCTGGCTAAACTCCTGATCAAAATGTTTATGCCTCTGTGGCCATCTTGACCAGAATGATTCAGGAAGGGCAGTGTGTCCACGCTGCACCGAGACGTTTGGGAAGGAAGGAACCTCTGAGGGCAGGTGTCCTTTCTTCCCTCACGAGCACGCAGGGACCAGCTCTGAGAACAGTCTGCGACGCCGGGCCTGACACTTTCGTCGGATGGAGACTTCGGGGAGTTCCTCATTCTCAGACACGAGGATTTCCACTGAACAGCACTCAGAAAGATGTGTTCTGTACGTAATCTACTAATGATAATAAACGTCTCCTCTCACTCACTGGGACTCCAGCGCGCCAGCCGCTCCCAGAGGGCGGCCCGCTCTGTACGACGGAGCGCCGTCCAGGGTTCCTCTCTGAGGTACGCGCACTTTCCCAACCCTGGCTGGCCGACTCTACAGAAAGAAGCTTCTGCTTGTTCCACATGGGCCCTTACAGTCCGTGGAAACAAGAGCAGGGCACGATGATTACGAAGAGCCTTAATCCCTGAGGCTGAGGGTACGATTCCCGTCCTGCGACTCAGGCACGGCTAGGAGGGATTCAGGACGCCAGCTGAGAACAGCACTCACAGTACTTTCTCAGATCCTACTAGAAAATGCCTCCACCATGGCTCACCTGAGAGTTCTCAAGCTAATCCTCAGGCCAGAGAGAGGCCTCGTGAGTGATGAACGGGACGCTCTCGTCTGAGACGAGACAAAGACAGCAAACCGTCCAATGTGTTGAACCCACTAACAGATCACACCTTGCCCTCTGACTAAAACAAGATCATTTTAAGCCTATCGGATTTTAACCTTTATTGACTTGAAACTGAAAACTAT
Source organism: Procyon lotor (assembly GCA_028646535.1). Taxonomy (NCBI): domain Eukaryota; kingdom Metazoa; phylum Chordata; class Mammalia; order Carnivora; family Procyonidae; genus Procyon; species Procyon lotor. The sequence goes on from CM053606.1 coordinate 1,350,770, forward strand.
GTATCATGTCTGGAGAAAGTAACACATATTCTCAAAAGGCCAAATGTTTCTAAGAAACCACTCAACTCCCAGGAAGTAAAATTTCATGACACAGGAAAGAAACAAAAATTGCAAAATATTTCCTCTAAGATTAATTTTATTTCCTGTTTCGACGAATGGAGTGTTAAAACATCTAAAGCCTTATTAAAAATTGAAGTCAATGTCCTGAATCTGATTGCAAATCAGGGATTGAGAAACATTAAGAACGTTGTTTTTTTTATGCGTTGGAAGTTCATCAACGTGAGAAACAAAGTGGTTTACGAAGTGTGATCACTGGACAGAATCCCACCGCTCACAAGGACCGTGCAGACAGCCTACCCAGCCTACCCCGGCCTTTGGCAGTGGGCCGCAGTTCCTATCCAGGGGGGCAACTTTCCCACGGAGAACAACTAGGAGCTCTGGACAAATATAAAACCAACAGGAGTGCCTGGCAGGCTCATTCAGTGAGGTGTGCAGCTCTTAATCTCAGGGTCATGAGTTCAAGCCCCATACTGGGTGTGGAGACTGCTTAAAAATAAAACCTTTACAACAAATGACCAAACAAACATCTAAAGGCACAGGAAATAAAAGCAGACAAAATGAAGGTGAGCCTACACTTGGAAAAAAAGGCACAAAGTTTGTTTTTGTAGCAGGTCCCCCTCTTACACCACATGCGTAAGATCTGTTCCTGACCTTCTTAATTAGCCAGTGGGCAGATCTGCGGGCAACCACAGTCAGAAAGGGCAAGAAGAAAGCCTAGAAAGGAGAAAGCCACAGAGCAGGAGCCCTCAATCATGCACGTAAGGGCCCAGAGCTTACACCTGAACCACACGGGTAAAGAGCAGGCTCCGTGTGGCCTGGCTGACGGGGGGACAGACAAGGCTTCCGGGGCTGCCCGACGGCATGCAGCAAGGGCCTGCCGGGACACGGGAGTGTGGTCTCGACGACACAACGCGCCACCACAGCTGGGGGGTGCTCAAAATCACTAATCGTACTAATAGGAAAATGTCACCCATACTGAAGAGGAAAGAGCCACCAAGACCAACCTCAAGAGGATTAGCTGTTGAAATGGCAGACAAAAGTTCTGAAGACAGGTCTCATAACTAAGAAGGGTACCAAATATACATGTAATAAGTAAAAAGACAGGAAATCTCAGCAGAAGAATAAGAACAAATATTTTTTAAAAAGCAAACAGAAATTGTAAAAACAGAACATATGACATACACAGGTTGCTGGGTAGTCAGAATATTGAAGGTGACAAAAGTCACATGAGTCTGAGGACAAATCTGAAGAAGGGGGAGACTGCAGAAAAAAGAAGAGGGACCCAGGAACCCACAGGACAGTATGAAAACCCACATGCTAAAGTGCTCAAGAAGAGGGGACTATAGAGCGGAAAATGTACTTCAGGACGGGCCTAAAATGTCCCAAATTTAGTAAAAGACGAAGCTCTACAAATTCAAGATGCTGGGACGCCAGGTGGCTCAATCGTTAAGTGTTTGCCTTCGGCTCAGGTCATGATCCCGGGGGGTCCTGGGATGGAGTCCCGCGTGGGGCTCCCTGCTCAGCAGGGGGTCTGCTTCTCCCTCTCATCTGTGCTCTCTTTCTCTCTCACAAGTAAATAAATAAAATCTTTTAAAAGAAAATAAAAGAAAATCTTAAAAAACAAAACACAACACCAAAAACTCTCTGGGGCCCCTGGGTGGCTCAGTGAGCAGAGCGTCCGACTCTTGGCTTCTGCTCAGATCCTGACCTGAGGTGGTGAGATTTGAGCCCTGCGTCAGGCTGTGCACTGGGCATGCACTCTGCTTCCAATTCTCTCTCTCCTCCTCCTTCTGCCCCCGCCTCTCGTAGGCTCTCCCCCCTCCTTCCCCAAAAAAGAATGAAGGAAAAGTGGCATTTCCAGAAAAATGAAACAGACCTCCACTAACCGTAAGAAACTAAACTCATCAAGCTGAAGAGAATGCAGAAAAAAACTCTCATCCTCAGAAAGGAAGGAGGAGCACTAGAGATGGTAAATACTGGAGTAAAAGTAAAGAATAATTCAAGTTTCCTCAAACGGCCAAGAATGTTTATAGGGAAAAGCATAACAACGTACGATGGGGGCATCATAGATCAATAGCTATGGGGCGCCTGGGGGGCTCAGTGGGTTACAGCCTCTGCCTTCGGCTCAGGTCATGGTCTCAGGGTCCTGGGATCGAGCCCCACATCGGGCTCTCTGCTCAGCAGGGAGCCTGCTTCCCCCTCTCTCTCTGCCTGCCTCTCTGCCTATTTTGTGATCTCTCTGTCAAATAAATAAATAAAATCTTAAAAAAAAATAGCTATGAAAACGTGAATAGAGGAGAAGGAAGGGCAGAGAGCGACTGGGCGGCTCAGTCAGTTGAGTGTCTGACTCCTGATTTTGGCTCAGGTCATGACCTCAGGGTCCTGAGACTGAGTCTGGGCCCTCGCCAGGCTCCCAGTTTGGTGTGGAGTCTGCTTAAGATTCTCGCTCTCGGGACGCCTGGGTGGCTCAGTGGGTTAAAAGCCTCTGCCTTCAGCTCAGGTCATGATCTCAGGGTCCTGGGATCGAGCCCCGCATCGGGCTCTCTGCTCAGCAGGGAGCCTGCTTCCTCCTCTCTCTCTGCCTGCCTCTCTGCCTACTTGTGATCTCTCTCTCTCTCTGTGTCAAATAAATAAAATAAATAAAAGCTTAAAAAAAAAAAAAAAAGATTCTTGCTCTCCCTCCACCTCTCCCTGTTTGTAATCTCTCTCTAAAAAAAAAAAAAAAAAAAAAAAAAAGAAAAGATGAAGGGCATTAAAATGGGCCTTTATGACTGCAAGGCTCTTGTATCTTATATGAATTGATACAATATTAACTCTGAGTGGACCATGAAAAGTTATGAATATACACCGTAATTCCTACATAAGCCACTAACAATTACTGCAAAGAGGAAACACGGGAACCCCAGGGCTTCGGTTGGTACCTGACCCAAAGGCAGGAGGCAAACCAGCGGTGGCACAGCAGAGCTGGAGCCCTCTGCACGGAACAGGAGCGGCTGGCACCACCAGAGAGGCAGGGACCTTCACAACGGGTAAAAGGTACGGCATGCTGTCTATAAGGGACCCTACTTGTAAAGATACAGTCAGGTTGAAAGACAATGGATGGAAAAAACATGCGGAAACAAAAGAAATCGGGAGTGACTCTACGGATGTCAGATAAAGTAGACTTACGACAAAGAATATGCTGAGAAAAAGAGAACAAGACACCTTACAAGAAGCTAACAGATCGAACTACATTACCATAAAATGGAAAAGGGTGGCTGTGAGCTATGAAGGCAGTGACCTAAGTCCCTGAGATCCTTGAAAACGGGATGCTATGACGACCTCAGTCCAAAGGTTTCTTTCCAGTGAAGGCACTGTCGGAATGTTTCCGCCATCGTCACAAGCAATCTCATTTGGTTGTACACTACACCACGGTAAGAGGATCGACTCAGCAGGGTGACACGACACCCGTAAATATATATACTTCTACTAAGAGCTCAAACCATACAAAGCAAAGATTGCCAGAATTAAGGGGAGAAGGTGATAAACCCGTACTCAGGGCCCTTGACATCCGCTGCTGCAGTTCACAGACATAAAGGTGCAAGACTTGAGCAGGATCACGTCTGGCTCGGACGAGCACACTGACAACACTGCCCAGCAAATGCAAAACAGACTCGCTTTCCAAGTGTCTGTGGCGTGCGCATCCTGACACTCTCTGCTCCACTGAAAACAAGTCCCAACGAACAGAGAACGACTGAAGTGACAGATATGTTCTCTTAACACAATGGAACTGAATTATAAATCAGTAGTAAGTTGTGTAAGGAAACCTCAGGTACTTGAAAATTAAACATCGTACTTCTAAGGAACATGTGAATCAAAGAAGTAATCACAAGACTAAAAATACTTCAAGTTGAATGATAATACAGTTAAAGCCCTGTTTAGAGGGAAATTTATAGCTCTAAGTGCTTCTATTTGACAAAGAAAGGTCTAAGGTTCCACCTTAAGAAGCTAGAAAATTAAGAAGGAAGCAATCCCAAACCAAGCAGAGAGCAGGAAATAATGTAGGACAGTAATGAATGAAATACAGGGCGCACGTCTGTGAGAGGACAACCACCCCATCTAACTCTGGTGGCTGCCAGGGGGGCTGGAGGAAACAGAAAAAGGGGATTAAGCAGACTTACTGTGATGAGCACTGAACAATGTATGTAAGTGCTAAATAATTACACTGTGCATCTGAAACAGAACACTGTATGCTAGTTACACAATAATAAAAACAAACAAAAAGTCGCACAAATTAAAAAGAAAAAGGACAACGGATGTGCTCCTATCTGGCTGAAGTTATTTTAATAGAAGGCTTAACCAGAGTCAAAAGCAGTATTATTTACTCCTTCACTTAGGATCGTCTCTTTCGTTGCATGTGCTGTAGGTGAGCCTAGTGGGGAGTAATTGTAAGGGACCTGAGAACTGAGCAGTCATATAAGCAAGAAATTAGGGTGAGACTTCCTTTTTCAGAAACACTATGCTTTTTGTTATGAGTAACAAGTGTCCCAGGGAAACTAACCTTGGAAGAGTAATAAACCACCTGACCCTTCAGCCAGCTGTGCTCAGCAGAACAGGCTGGAGGACTCTATTCTCTTTCCTTTTCAGGGAGAGTGCTAGTGTGTTCGAAATGGCTAAAGGGGACCAGGTTGGATCTGTCCACGTCCGTACGTGTCCGTGTATGCCTACGTGTGTACGTGCGTGTGTGGATTAGGAAACCCTCGTGGAAAGGCACTCGAATACAAGACACCTTACAAGAAGCTAACAGATCGAATTACGTTACCATAAAATGGAAAAGGGTGGCTGTGAGCTATGAAGGCAGTGACCTAAGTCCCTGAGATCCTTGAAAACAGGATGCTATGACGACCTCAATCCAAAGGTTTCTTACCAGTGAAGGCACTGTCGGAATGTTTCCGCCATCATTATAAGCAATCTCATTAAACCATCACTGAGAAGAGGTGAGTGTCCAGAGCACATAAGGCACAGCAGGCAAACGTCTCCAACCTCTGAAGTTACCGGGGAGAACACGTACCTGTGTGTCCGGCCAGCTCACGGCTCACACGTACATTCCCTTCACGAGTTTTCAGATTGTAAATGGAGCAAATGTTATCCAGGCCACCACAGGCCACATAGTTCCCAGAAGGGGCATATGCACAGGTCATGACCCACGAGGAACGCAGAGGGATGGCATGGACCTGAGGTGACAGAACACAGAGGAGGCAGACACACTCAAGTTCAAAAACATTAAGCAAGGACACCAGGATTCTATTTCCAGTCTTCAACTTTCATTGCAGAGAAAGTGACACACCAAAACAGCTAGAATTACTTTGAAAATAATTTATACATGTGGCCAGTCAGATAAAGTACTAATTAGAAACTAGGGCATCTGGGTGACTCAGTTGCTTAAGTGTCTGCCTTCGGCTCAGGTCATGATCCTGGTGACCCAGGATTGAGTCCCTCATCGGGCTCCCTGCTCAGCAGGGGGTCTGCTTCTTCCTCTGACCCTCCCCCACCTTGTGCTCTCTCTCTCTCTCTCCCTCTAAGAAAGAGCAGGGAGCCCAATATGGGGCTTCATCCCAGGACCCTGGGATCATGACCTGAGCTGAAGGCAGACACTTAACCGACTAAGCCACCCAGGCGCCCCAAAAAGAATCTCAAAAAAAAGAAAAGAAAAGAAAAGAAATCCACAGGGCACCTGCGTGGCTCAGTTAGGGGTCTGACTTTTGATCTCAGCTTAAAAAAAAAAACACTCCAGTGTTGCACACCAATTTAATCTGCTGTCTGGTTAGGGTCACAATTTTTGGGTAGGTTTGCACCTAAATAGAAGTTTTAGAGCCTCCTAATGTGGAGTATACGTTAAAAAGAGAACAGTTCACTGGGCTGTCAAAATGGCTATAAACTGATTTACAAAACAAAATGTTTTCAGTGAAGTAAAAAAACTAGACATTGTAATTACGCCCACCACAGACCTCCCCATGTTTGGGATAGATTTGTTATCAATATTGCAACCTTAAGACTCTCCAGTAAAATACAGTAGCTCCTCATTCAGTATGACCTTGGATTAAGTGTTTAAAAGAATTAAATTTATACTTTAAAGTACAGTGCTGTTCAGGTTATCTCTTGTAAAACCGAATAATTAAATGAAAACCCAGGTTTCTCCATTTTTAAATGGAACATAAAGTCTCTCAGACTGAGTGAACTCTGGAATCCAGGCCATTCAGAACCATTAAGGAGGGACTTAGCTCCCAGCGGCCCTGCAGTGAGACCAGGGGCCACAGAAGCCCCTGGTAGCACGTCCCAGCCATGTGATCCACCACCACAATGACAACGAAACTCCCTACGCTGTGTGAGGTGTTGGAGGTCAGAAGGCCGCCTCCTCCCGGGTCGCCATGTCAGGCGGGGACTCCGCAGTCCTCACCTTGTTTGTGGTGTAGCTGTCCCAGATGATGAGTTTGCCGTCCTGTGAGGCACTGACGAGAAGCCTGCGGGGAGAGGACAAACGAAACCTCAGTGGCACAGCACATGGCCGTCAAAGAACGGCGACAACACACGCTAAATCTCAGTGACTACGAACACGTGCTCCAGTGTCACATTTGTCGGAGACAAAGCACACTGATTTATAAAAAAAGAATTAAAAAGGTCTAATTGTCAGTTCAACTTTAAAAGCATGAAAGAAAATGCTCCCATAAATAATAGCCCAGATTCAAGACTGCTTACCTTCGAATGCAGACTAGATGACCAAAGCCACTCTCTGGTGAGCTAAGACAGGCTGACTTCCTTTTTTTTTTTTTTTAAAGATTTGTATTTATTTGACAGAGAGGAGAGAGAGCTCAAGCAGGGGGAGTGGCAGGCAGAGGGAGAGGGAGAAGCAGGCTCCCCGCCAAGAGGAGAGCCCGGATGTGGGGACTTGATCCCAGGACCCAGGGTCATGACCTGAGCCGAAGGCAGTCACTTAACCGACCGAGCCCCCCAGGTGCCCCAACAGGTTGATTACTTATAACTGCTTATGTTTGGTTTTTATTCATTATAAATCAAATTTTAGATGTAGATCTTTTAGAACCAAAGGTGACAGAAAATATTTAGTATACAACTTTGTGTTCCATTTGACATGTAGAAACCTCAGATAGTAAAGAATAATCAGCTTTTAGATATTCCACATTTGAGACATTTCTCACCAAAAACAAAATAAAACAAAAATCATGAAAATTTCCCAGACTGAGCTAAATCTGGAATTCAGGTCTCCTAGAAACATTAAGGAGGCACTTAAACCTCCCATCTGCTTTGCAAAGAGATGACAAACTACAGCCGAATCGTGTCTTGTCCAGCAGAAGACACCAGTAACTATTATGAATTTTCTTCATGATTATTTTCTTGCTTCGGGTAACTGCTACGTGTGGGATCCTGTGTTGAAAGGTGCTCGGTCTTTATTTGCAGAATTAAGACGGGATACTGCAGAAGGCAAGCATGACTAATGGGCAAAGGGACAGAGTAATTCTGGGAACCACAGCTGCTCATGAGATCTCTGTCCTATAGAAGGTGGTATTTTCAAGGAATGGCAAGAAGACTCTATTCATAACGCTAGGCAGACATATGCCAAAGTATGGTAAATAATGACAGATTAAATTTTCTTTCTTTTTTTTTTAAGCAGAGCATTCAGCAATGCCCCCAAGGGCGAGTTCAGATGCCGAGCAGGCGCCCAGGACACATGTGCAGAGCCCACTTCCGAAGGTCCCTCCTAGCGTAGGAGATGACAGTGGCAGGGTCAGACCTGGGGGAGAAAGACCAGGTCTCCGGACTCCCCATGGACCCAACCGCCCCGATGGAAGGGGACAGGTGGCCCCCAAGGTTCTTTAAACCTTTGCACCAGGACACTCTAGGTGCCTGGAAACAGGGTGACATGGGAATACGGCTGCATGGACACCATCCCAAGAGTTTTAATTTAATTTAATTTTTTTAAAGATTTTATTTATTTGACAGAGAAAGACACAGTGAGAGAGGGAACACAGGCAGTGGGAAAGGGAGAGGGGGAAGCAGGCTCCCGCCAAGCAGGGATCCCGATGTGGGGCTCGATCCCAGGACCTTGAGATCATGACCCGAGCTGAAGGCAGAGGCTTTAACCCACTGAGCCACCCAGGCGCCCCCAGAGTTTTAATTTTAAAGATTTCAATCAAACACAGGTTTTGACCATTTCAGTGAAGAGCATATTTGACTTAATGAACTGATCAAAACCTGGAGATAACACTGAGTTACTCAAGACATTCTGACAACTGTGATATTTTCCACCAGATTCTATGTTCCGATGCACAAACGTCCTTTACGAGGGGTCAACAACGAGTCTGGCAAAAGCCACAGATGTTTCAGGGCTGCACTGCAAGATCCATCACAGACCGAAACTCAGTGGAGGTCGGATTCTATCATCTTTCAGATGCAGCTTCGTAAAGCAAAGTCCCACAGCCAGGTTCAGCGACAAACCTATTAGGCACTTAAATCTACTTCCTTCCACGTAACAGAGTGAGGTTAAGTCTGCTGCTCAATTTCTGGTTGGCCCTTTACACAGCCTTTGATGGAATATCCAAGCCAACGTAAAGAAGCTCATCCTCCGGAAGGGTCACCTTTAGAAAAGTCTTCTGGTCAGAGAGCTTAATATTTGCTGACTCGCCCAGGGGTTAGAGAAATGTTAAGCTGCCCGATGATCCTCCAGAAGGTGAGAGAGGACACTTCTTAATCCGAGACAGGACAACTGCTGGAGAACTGGGTTCATTCTGGCCGTGGAGCTTGTAGCTACTCACAAGTCCGCTACTGTGAGGCATCATCTACCCGGAACACAGAGGCAAGAGCCAGCAAGGAAGTGAGGGCTCCCGGGAGCCGAGAACAGAGGTTGAATAGAGGCCCACATCCAAATGCCTCTGGCCCCTCATTTACTTGGAGGAGGGAGGGCTCTCAGGACTAGCGGGGCCAACTCTGTTTGGCTCTCAATTCTAACAAAATTTCAGCAGAACTTAGAAACGGGAGAAAAAGTTTCACTTTAACTTATGTAACTGAGAGAGACCCTCAAATGTTGTAAAAAGTAATTTAAGCATAAATGAACATATTCTGTCAAGAAACATAAATATATACGTGATATACACTGATGCACGCACACAGACCTCTCATTGTGGCCTCTCCTACGGTTTTGAAAAATAAACATCTATAGAACGTTTGAGAACATCTATAAACTGCACCAACATGGTCAGATAACCGGTCATCATGAATCGGCCTTAAATCATGAAAAATAAGTAGTTTGGACTTTAAAAAGACAAAAATGTACCTATCCAGAAAATATGGCCATCTAGAAAAAAATAGTATCTGAAAAGCTGTGAAGAGCAGAGATCCTCCTTAATATTATTTTTTGTTTTCTTTTGTTTGTGATTATGAGCTGGCCCAGAGCAGGGCACCGAGAAGTGTACCTGTGCAGCTGCAAAGGCAGTTCTGAACCAGGGGCCTGGAAACGGAGCAAGACCACGATGCCCCCACCAGCGACCCACGCGGTCTTCCATGTCACCGCTTCTTTAAGGGGTGACCGTGACCCTGAATTTGGTGCTACTTATTCATGCCTTGCTTTTCCTCCTCCTGACTCGGAGGCTTTCGAAGCACAATTTGTGTCTGCAGCAGACGGAACAGAGAGCCTTGCACACAGTGACTGTGGGAAGCTAGACGATCCGGTGTCCAGCTGCCCTCCTGCCTCATCCTGAGCTCCAGTGCTCATGTCCACAGCTGCCTACAGCTGTCTACCTGGTGGTCCTAGGGACACTGAGACACAAGGGACGTGTCACTTCTGCAACTCCCCAAACTGCAGCCTGGCTGTTGCAGGAGAGCAAATGGCTTCGGGAGCCAAGACAACGACCGCTCCGAGCACCAGGCTCCCCGCGTGGGATTCCTGAGTGCTGGGTTCTGGGTGCAGCCTGGCTGCGGCGTCTGTCAGGTGTCCCGTCCCACAAGGACACTGACGTTCCTACAGATGGAGGAAAAGCCCCGGAGGCAATGTACCATTTGGTTACTGTCTACTTTTGATAACAGATTCCAAGGTGGACTGATTAGCAAGGGCATTTTTCTTCCTTTCCCCTTTCTTAGTCTTTCTGATTATTGCCATCATTAAAATGACCGAAGTTAGCTCTCATTTGCATTTGAAATTGTACGGAACAGCATATAGAACAAACTAAAGATTCTTTTGTTCTGTAGCTGTTTACACTCTAAAGCAGACAATTTTATGAACAAAGAGAAAACCAAGCAATTCTTCTCTGACACACACACACAAAATAATGCTACTCAAAGAAAGGCATTTTGAGAATCATGCGTGAGGTATTTGAAAGAGCATGTTGTAGCCACTAAATCACATAGCATATAATTTAATGATTCAGGTGGAAAATGTAGAAGAGACAAATTCTCCAGTAGCCTCTAAAAGAGAGAGTCAAACAGATTTCACTCTGGTGATGCTGCAGGTTAAGTGGGGGTGAGAGGGGAGGGGAAGGAAGGACCCAAGACTTGATGGACACGAGCCACCCAGAGCAGAAAGAAGTCCAAATAAAGGGTGGAAGTTAAAGTAAAATAAATGAGCACCTGAGGGGCATTTTCTTGTTGGGACGATAGATAAAATCAAGGCGGGGCAGTAGCTAAGACGCCCACACCCACATGTCTCCTGTAGGCCCCAAGAAATCTGTGCACGGCTCTTAGGGTGTTTTAGTCGCTGCTCTAGGCTCAACACACTTACTCTTCCCCACAGGGCGGGTTAACCCGTTTATGATCCCTGAGCCAAGACGTCGAAACCACAAGAGCGAGGGGCCAAGGAACACGAGGACAGGCTGGAGAGGCAAGGAGCCGCGGCACAGAGAAGCCGTGACCCCCGGGTCACACGGGCACCACATGCTGGAGCCGGGGGAGCAAAGCTGGGGGCAGGGTCACAGCTCACACAGACATGATGAGGGCAGTGAGGCGGTGACAGTGCACAATCAGCCCGAGTAAGTGGGAATACGCACAGGGAGGGCGTGCTTGTCCCACTCTGTCTTTACAAGTAACAGCAATTGAGTTCAGGTTATTTTTCCTCAGAAAAACAGAACAACCCTTTAAGTGTCTCAAACACGGTTTTGCTCATGTCCCACACACCTGGAATCCGTGCCCCAATGCATGGCATAAATCTTGGCCAAGTGCCCCCTCAGCGTTCTCCTGGTGCGCATCTGGATTCTTCCCACTGGGTCGATGTTGTTTGTGATCTGAAAAACAAAAGTTACTGCAAATTAACAGCCTGTGGTGGAATGACCTCCCCTGAGGCCTCCTCTCTCACCCCCCTCCTCCCGGCAGCCCGACCCCCCTCGCCGGCTGCGCTGCTCACCCACGGTGCCGTACCCAACCGGCCGCCGGTCGCCCGGGCAGCTCTCCACTGTGACCTCTGCTTACCACGGCACCTACCTTCTTTGCATGGTCTGCGCCACGTCTGTCATTCTACCTGCTCTTCGAGACCTCTGCTCCCCCAACCCCTCTCCCCAGAACGTGCACACAGCGCCGGGCCACAGGTGCACTGACCTCCCCGGGTCTCCCTCCTCCTCCTCTAACCGCTCATCCAGGCCCAGTTCCTCCCGCCCCTCAGTCCTCGGAGCCTTGCTCTCCTTCCAAATTACAGTCCCCGCAGCCCCCGTCACACTGAACACAGGCCCCGCCGCGCGGATCTGGAAAACGGTCAGCAGCGACTAGAGATGCTGCTGCTTAGGGCACAGAACTGGACGTGCAGACCTGCAGTTTACCCCAACATGTAAAAAACGGACATTAACGATTGACAACTGGACTAAGTGTATCACGATAAGGTTTGCTTTTTTTTTTTTTTAAAGATTTTACTTTTAAGTAATCTCTACTTAAATCCCCAACATGGGGCTCGAATTTACAACCCTGAGGTCAAGAGTTGCATGTTCTGCCGAATGAGCCGGCCAGGCACCCCAATAATGGATTTAAAAGATGCACAGTCCAAAGTATTTGAAATATATCTGAGAATTCAAATTTAGGAATTCTATGCAGTAAAAGTTTCTCTTTAACTTACTGTTTAACCCCAATGAAAGCGCATCCCCCTAAAGCACCGGGACGAGGTAAAACCTTTAATCATCCTCAGAAGTGTGAATATAATTTTTCTTCCACATTTGTTTAATTCTTCGACAAAAACTTTTTTCTTAACGAGGTGAGACTCACCATTTTAAAGTGAACAGTCCCGTGGTGTTCAGCACGTTCCCACCTCCGCGTGACCACCACCCACCCCACCTGTCCCCGCATGCTGCACCCCGCGGGATGGAAGGCCCTGTCCTTCCCCACCCTCCTTCCTAGCTCCCGCAACCACTCAGACTTCTGTCCCCTGGGCCCTGCCTGCTCCGGGCACTCCCTACAAGTGGAGTCCACACTCCGTGACCTCGCACGCCCACTTCCGTCACTGGGCACCACGCGTGAGGCTCAGCCGTGCCGCTCAGGACACCGGAAGGCCTGCTGCGCTGCGGCTGAGCCACACCCCGCGGTGCGAACGAGCCACGGCACGTTAGGCACTCGCCCGCTCACAGGAACCGTGCTTGTCTCCCGTCTGGAAGCAGTGAACCGCGCTGTGCGGAGAACACCCGTGCGCGTGTGCTCATCTGAGCACCGGTTCTGGGTGTGCATTTAGGAGCAGAGCCGATGGCTCATGATCTAGGTGCAATTTCTGAGGATCTGCCCGACTAGACTTTAGAAAAGCTTGTGAGATATTTATTTATCACCCCAAAAATCACGAGTTCCTGTGCCTTCTGAATGAAAATGCTTCAAGCAGTGTTTACACCTTCACTGTGCAAAAGGAGAGAACGAGAGCACAGCTCGCTCTCAAAGCACCGAGTGTAGGTGCCACTGAGCACGAGCCCCGGGGCCAGGCAAGCGCCTCCGCGTAAAGGGGTCCTTACCTGAGAGAGAGTTGCATCTGCACATGCTTTCCTAGCATCCTAGGAAATAAGGATGACAGAGTGAAGTTAGTAACGTCTCACGCACATGCAATCCCAGGACATGCTTCCACGACCAGTTAGAAGCAAAGGTAGAAAGGAAGAGACGCGTCCTCTCTCCAACCCTCTGCTCGACTGCAGTCTAGGGCCGCCAGCCCCGCACTCTGTGCTCCAGGTTCTGATGGACAGAGTGCCGGTGGCCCCTGTGTGTGTGATGACCAGCAGGACACCGCTGGGCCCCAGACATGGAGCCCGTGCCGGGAGGACCAGACGGGAAGCCAGGCGGCACCGAGAAACCCAGAGTCCTGCCCTCTGAGGCTCCGGTACCTTCTCGCATGCCTCGCTCTGTCTACCCGCCCGGAGCACTGGGCCCGGAGCGCTGGGTCCCGAGCAAGGGGTCCAAGAAGCATTGGATGTCCAGCCCAAAGAACCTTCCCTCCAGATCACGTTAGCTGAGGACTCTGCTGTCACACCAACAATACCTGATGCTAAACTCTATGAGGAGAGGATCTGGAGTCAAGACAATCAAAGTCAGGTAAGACCTGCTGACTGTCCTACCTGTTATCTGATTTGTCTATAAAATGACCTTGTGAAGCAGGTAAGAACTATGAAGGGAAATTCTAAGGCTAACTAAGATGTTTTCATTGTTCCTAAGTGATCAAACTTACTAGGAGATATAGAGAATAGCCATATACGATGAAGGAAAATGAGACAACAGCTTGAAAGGGCTAACAATTTGAGTACAAGAGTACTTTCAAAGGAAATGATGACAAATTTCTAATAAGAAAAATGTTTCCATCATGTAGTCATCTGATTATCTGCTTTCACAATGACAGCTGGCCACATGACAGCATTTATACACACCCGTGCTCTCAAGGGGAGGCGGGGGGAGGGGTACGGGGCGTGGGTGTCCCAGGACACCATGCTTTAAGGGCAAACTGCCTCACTGTGTATTATTTGTATTTTGTTATTTTTTTTTTTTTTAAAGATTTTATTTATTTATTTGACAGAGAGAGAGAGGGATCACAAGTAGGCAGAGAGGCAGGGAGAGAGAGAGAGGGGGAAGCAGGCTCCCCACTGAGCAGAGAGCCCGATGCGGGGCTCGATCCCAGGACCCTGAGATCATGACCTGAGCTGAAGGCAGAGGCTCTAACCCACTGAGTCACCCAGATGTCCCTGTGAATTATTTTTATTGCATGAAGCTGGAGAGAATATTTATCAACTGAGAACATGGAAATATACTCAAAGACATTATTGTTATAAATGCGCCAAAGATCTAGATTTCAAATTCAGCTTTAATTATCCTATTAGAAGTCATTGTGCTTAATTAATTCCACTTAATGGATTAAATAATTAAAACACCAAAAATTATGTCATCAAGTATTTCTTTTTTTTTTTTCTTTCTTTTTTTTTTTTTTCATCAAGTATTTCTATGCCAGCACCTAAATTTGGGGTAAGGACCAAGCAGAGGGAGTCCAGAGTAGCAAGTCTTTAAACGGGATTCTACCTGTCACCTACTGAGTTCAATGATTATTTCTGAGTACCACTCTTACTCAGGTTACACATGACCTTTAATTTTAAAACAGAATAATGACGGGGCGCCTGGGTGGCTCGGTTGGTTAAATGTCTGCCTTCGGCTCAGGTCCTGTGGGGTGGAGTCCTGCATCGTGCTCCTTGCTCGGTGGGGAGCTGCCTCTCTACCTGCCGCTCCCCCTGTTTGCGCACCTGCTCTTTCTCTGACAAATAAGTAAATAAAAATCTTTATTACAAACAAGTAAGAATTTTGTAAGTAGGAAAATAAGCCACGGGACGTAAGCACTTTCATCTTGTTTAGTGTACGGAGACCAACCTGGATTTTCACACTGTGTCACACAATAGACCGTGGAGATACGGTGACACTGGTAAACACAGAGAAAAGCCACTGTAAAAATTAAACACCGAGAACTCCAATTCAGTCTTCATTCTAACCTACAAATGCTTAATTCACTGAGCGCAGCATCTCGCAGAATAAGCAGAAAGAAGTCTTCCAATGGAAGAAACCTCTGTAACTGCTTCACAAAAACAGAAATCTATACTATCTCTCAGGTTGATTTCCAACCGAATGGACTGGTGAAAATGTGCATACTGGTTATATTATTTAGTGCAAAGGCTCTCATGCTGGCTGTGATGAGCAATGCCACAGAGGACAACAGGCCATCTCTTGTCCCCTTAAACCAGAGTACATCCAAACCTGGACCGCTCAGTTCCCCACACAGCAAGGTTTCTTCCCACTTGGGCCCCAGGGGAAGCACCTTCCCTGCTCAGTCACTGGACAGCAACACTGGGGACTGTCACTGCACGGAGCCCTCCCACTTGGATGGGTTGGTACAGCCACTTTGTAAACAATTTGCCCTGCACATTCTGTTTTCCTTAATCCATCCAGGAGCTCGTGTACTTTCTGAAGACATCCCACTATCTGATCAGCACCCCTCTGAGAGCCCGTGCCTCCTCACAATCTGAAGTGGGAGCAGGGGGCACCTGGGGGGCTCAGTGGGTTAGAGCCTCTGCCTCCGGCTCAGGTCATGATCCCAGGGTCCTGGGATCGAGCTCCGCATCGGGCTCTCTGCTCTGCAGGAAGCCTGCTTCTCCCGCTACCATTCCCTCTGCTTGTGTTCCCTCTCTCGCTGTGTTTCTCACTGTCAAATAAATAAAATCTTTAAAATAAACAAACAAACAAACAAACAAATAAAATCTTTAAAAAAGAAAAGAAAAGAAAAACAACAACAAAAAAATAAACTGGGATGAGGGCACCTGGGTAGATCAGTCAGTTGTCAGACTCCTGATCTCAGCTCAAGTCTTGTTCTCAGGCTTGTGAGTTCAAGCCCCGAGCTGGGCTCTACGCTGGGTCTAGAGCCCACAGGCATGCGTGCACGCATAAATAATGGGATGAGAAGGTCCTTGGGGTCCTTCAGCTTAAAAACAAATCTAAGAAAGCAAGGCCTCTTAGAATCATCTACCACTGCTTGTTTGATTCCTTATGCCCTGCATTCTTTAACAAGTAGGTACTCCTTGGGTAGTCAGGGAAAAAAGGGTATTTTTTTCTTTTTGAAAGAAAGTCTTTCGTTCCTGTTTGGTGTAATGCACTTTGCCGTGTGTCCCTGTGATGGACAGAGACACCAGACTTGGCTCCTGAGACAGGCCTGGACAGGGGGGCGGACAGAAGGGTGCAGCTCAAGAGCTCTGCTCGGGGTGTCCAGGGTGGGAGCTGCGAGCACGCGACGCACAGCAGCACAAATTGAGGCCGATCATTCAGCGTAGGACACACTGAATTCTTAAGGCTTAGTACAGAAAAGGAAGGTGAAATAATAAAAATACGTATTGTTTAAATTTTATTTTTAAAAGATTTTATTTTTGAGGCTTGTATGACTCAGTTGGTTAAGTGTCTTGCCTTCGGCTCAGGTCGTGATCTCAAGGTCCTGGGATCCAGGACCCAGTCCTGTATCGGGCTCCCTGCTCAGGGGAAAGCCTGCTTCTCCCTTGGGCCCTCCCCTCAACTTGTGCATGCACACGAGTCTCAAATAAATAAAATCTTTAGAAAATAAATAAAAATAATAAATAAAATATTTGCTTTATTTTTCATTTTTTTAGAGAGAGAGAGAGAGAGAGAGAGACACCACGAGAGAGCATAAGCAGGGAAGGCAGAGGGAGAGGCAGGAACAGATTTCCCACTGAGCAGGGAGCTCAATTCAGGGTTCGATCCCAGGACCATGAGCTGAGCTGAAAGGAGATGTTTAACCGACTAAGCCATCCAGGCACCCCAAAAGACTATTTTTAAGTAATCTCTACAACCAACATAGGGCTCCAACTTACAACCCTGAGATCAAGAGTTGCATGCTCTACTGACTGACCCAGCCAGGCACCCCAAATATCTTTTAAAGTGTCTATTTTTTAAAAAAAATTTCACTTATTCGAGAGACAGTATGTGTGTGCAAGCTCTAGTAGGGAGCCTGCCGCAGGGCTCAATTCCAGGACCAGGGGTCATGACCTGAGCTGAAGGCAGAGCTTAACTGAGTCAGCCAGGTGCCCTTAAAAGTACCTATTAATTTTATGTTGACATGAAAATATCTTAGATACAGGGGTTTACACAAAGTCTGTTAAAAATTGATTCTCTATGTTTCTTTCCACACTTCTATTTCTTTTAAGATTTTATTTTTTATTTTTAAGTAGTCTCTACACCTAACATGGGCTTCGAACTTGCAACCTCAGGGCCAAGAATCACACACTCCCCTGACTGTGCCAGCCATGCACCCCTCTGGTCACACTTTCAATCCCCACAGGAGGCTCACATGACAGCTCTGGCCCCGGGAGGACAGCCTGCAGCCCACAATAAAGGGGAAAGAGATGCAATGTGAACACTCAGGCTTTGTCTCCCTCATCCCCCAACGAAATCTGGACGTCTTTCACCTATGCCATACAAACTTTCTCTCTTTTTTTAAAAGATTTTATTTATCGGGTGCCTGGGGGGCTCAGTGGATTAAAGCCTCTGCCTTCGGCTCAGGTCATGGTCTCGGGGTCCTGGGATGGAGCCCCACATCAGGCTCTCCGCTCAGCAGGGAGCCTGCTTCCCCCTCTCTCTCTGCCTCTCTGCCTGCTTGTGATCTCTCTCTCTGTCAAATAAATAAATAAAATCTTTAAAAAAAAAAAAAGATTTTATTTATCTATTTGTCAGAGAGTGAGAGAGGGCACAAGCAGGGGGAGCAGTAGGCAGAGGGAGAAGCAGGTTCCCCCCTAAGCAGGGAGCCCAATGCGGGACTTGATCCCAAGACACTGGGATCATGACCTGAGCCAAAGACAGACACTTAACAGACTGAGCCACCCAGGCGTCCCAATACTCTTTTTTTTTTTTTAAGATTTTATTTATTTATTTATTTGACAGAGAGGAGAGAGATCACCAGTAGGCAGAGAGGCAGGCAGAGAGAGAGGGGGAAGCTGAGCAGAGAGCCCGATGTGGGGCTCAATCCCAGGACCCTGAGATCATGACCTGAGCCGAAGGCAGAGGCTGTAACCCACTGAGCCGCCCAGGCAACCCCCAATACTCTTATTTTTAAACAGGTTTCCTGTCCTCAACTTACTAGTCACAAGGGAGGGAAACAGAGACGACACTCCACACAGTGACCAAGAGAATGTCGTGAATGGGAAAAAAAAGGATGTCATGAATGAATTCCCAAGGTTAAGAAAAAATATACAGACATTTATAAATTCTGTGAAAACATTTTTTGTATATTCAAATAATGATATACTAGAAAACAAAACCCTGAAAATCACACGCTAGGCCCAATATCTGGCTCTAATTAGCATACCCCCTGAGCCAGCGAAAACTCAGGTGTTTTTTGTTTTTTTTTTTTAAAGATTTTATTTATTTGACAGAGAGAAACACAGCGAGAGAGGGAACACAAGCAGAGGGACTGGCAGCGGGAGAAGCAGGCTTCCTGCCGAGCAGGGAGCCTGATGCGGGGCTCGATTCCGGGACCCTGGGATCATGACCCGAGCCGAAGGCAGACGCCCAACAACTGAGCCACCCAGGCGCCCCGAAAACTCAGTTTTAATCCATCACACTAAGTAGTCATTCTGAAACCCACCTTTCCCCAAACAGAAAACATCTTCCCTGAAATTCAAACGATGTACAAACTACGTTAAACATACATGTGGCCACATACCCTAATTTGGTTTTTAAGCTGCTCGGCCTCCTGCCGTAACTGGTCAAGCTCACTCATCTTCGGGTCCTAGTGCTCTTCACTGCTACCTCAAGGAATCTGAGATCTGAAACGGAAATACAAGCATAAAAAACATTAATAAACAGTGACTGAGTAACTTAATGAAGCAGGTGAGAACAAAGAAACTGGCATTTTGAGAGCTATGATTTTACCACAAGTCAGACCCCTTGTCTTCAGCATTCATCAGAACTTCTCAAGTTCTACCAAGGCTGGAGTGATAAAATATAGTTACTACTATCCACCGGCTTTTAAAGTGACAATGTCTAATACACCACTCAGAAGATGATGGTGGGTTGAAAAAAAACAATGCGTCAAGCAACATCTCTCATGAAGGCTCTGAGTCGTGTCACTCTAGACCCAGGAGCATGGGACTGACGTCACAAGAGCTCTCACGCGGAAAGCCGGGGGGGGTCTGTTCAGGAAACAAGCGGAGTGGCAACCTGACAGCCCAGCACCTCAAAACCACATCGGTGCTCTCGAAAGAGCATCCAGGACCCGCCCTCCAAGGATGTCAGGATGTTTTTACACAGCAATTCTGAAAGCACGCCGTGTGGCATCCAGCGGGCCTCTGCTTCAGGGACATCTCACTGTCCCGCCACAGCAGGGTCGCGGAAACAGAAGCACTAACTCCACCCTTACAGGCCCAGGACAAGCAGCCCTGCCAGCCCAGTCTCATTAGGCAGTACTCCTTACATCAGACTCAAAACAAAATCACCCTGTTACACCAGACTTCTTTCCCCAAGGGAATGTCATAACCGGGGTCGCATTCCTGACCAAGAACATAAATGCTACATCAGTCTTAATTATGACCAATGTATCACAAAGCTGAAGACATAATTACCAACATCTCTTAATCGCCTAAGCCTACGATGAGCTCCCGCATGCAAATATGGCTTATCAAAGGGCCTTGATGTCCTATGCAAACACACACTGGAGATTTTATG
This sequence comes from Procyon lotor, assembly GCA_028646535.1. Classification (NCBI taxonomy): domain Eukaryota; kingdom Metazoa; phylum Chordata; class Mammalia; order Carnivora; family Procyonidae; genus Procyon; species Procyon lotor. The sequence goes on from CM053606.1 coordinate 1,370,519, forward strand.
CAAAAGTGACAGAGTTAATAGTACATACATCAGATATTTAATTAACAAGTTATGTTCTTGAGACTGAAACATATCTGGGGGAAATTGTCTAGAGGACGCAGGAAGCATATTTGTTACAGTTCCCGGTCTAGATAAACTTTCCTATTCTGCACAAAAGCATTTAAAATAAATTTATATGGTTTACATTACAGAAATTTGATGTATACTTACTGATGAAAACAAAAATATCTTTCCCAATAAGGAATATCTTTAAAAAGTGTGTGTGTGAGTTCCTAGTTCTTGCTTTCAGCTGTGCTGTCTATTCACGGCTACAAAACCAGGCCAGGCAGGAGGCAGAGGGGTGAGGAAGGCGCGGGCAGAACCTCCAGAAAGCAATCCACAGTCCCAGCACTGACCTTCAACGAGGGTCTGCAGACCACCAGGAAAGGCCTTACAGAGACGGGACGGGACTGGAGGTGAAGGTGTCCCTGGGAAGGCAATACATGCTGACACAGTTTCGGAAATGCTTCGGACCAAAATAGTTGTTTCTAAAGTCATTCCTTTAAGTGGGAGCTGGAAGCGTGTAAAAAGCTTCAAAGATACTTTAAGCGTCCCTGATCAAAAGTAGCATGACTTGGGACACCTGGGGGCTCAGTGGGTTAAAGCCTCTGCCTCCAGCTCAGGTCATGATCTCAGGGTCCTGGGATCGAGCCCTGCATCGGGCTCTCTGCTCAGCGGGGAGCCTGCTTCCCCCCCATCTCTGCCTGCCTCTCTGACTGCTTGTGATCTATCTCTCTGTCAAATAAATAAATAAAATCTTAAAAAAAAAAAAAGCAGCATGACGAGAGCTCGACGTGGCAGCGGCCACAGAGCACTTGACCCTGTGACACCACTGGCTGGCGCTCTCTCGTCTGCATCGACCAACTCCTCGACACGGCAGTTTCTGGGCAGTAGCGTATGCAACAGGAACAATGCCAAGGGCACAGGAGATAACCTCGACCGCAGAGAGCAGGGCCAGCGTGTCCTCCGAGCCAGGACACCCTGCCACCGCCCACCTGCCCTGATAGGCGACAGTCCGCCCCTCACGCTATGCTTTCCTGCCGGCACCCCCTGCCCCCTGTGTCACAGGACCGTTTTTAGTCTGTAAAGAAGCCCTTTTACTCAAGCCTTCCAAAAATCAGTGTTGAAGAGAAATAACAGCTAATGGTTGGCATGGGGTAAACGGAATCATTACTTTTATAAATAAATAAAATCTTAAGTTACTGGGACGCCTGGGTGGCTCAGTCAGTTAAGTGTCTGCTTTCGGCTCAGGTCATGATCCCAGGGTCCTGGGATCGAGTCCTGCGAGTCCCACGTTGGGCTCCTTGCTCGGCAAGGAGCCTGCTTCTCCCTCTGCCTATTTCTGCCTGCTGTTCCCCCTGCTGTGCTCTTTCTGACAAACAAATAAAATCCTAAAAAAAAATCTTAAATTGTTGGTTTTAGTCAACAAACATTTCTGATTGTAACTTCAACACTAAAAAGTTAAGGTAATTTTTCAAGTAAGGACTAAAAACAACGAACTCTTAGGATCTAGGTAAACAGGAAGTACTGAGGTGCAGGGTCTTTGGGTAAAGACCCAAATTCTATTATTAGGTGGGATGACTCCTGAGAACTTACGTTTAAATACTTCTTTTACTTAGATGTTCTTTTTTTAACATATTACAGAAAAATATATACATGATAATCACCCAGCTGTATTGTTCTAAACTAGAGAAATGAATTAATTGAAAACCTAAGTGTCTTTATTTTTTAAGATTTTACTTCTTTATCTGAAAGAGACAAAAAGAGAGAGAGCACAAGCGGAGGGGAGGGGCAGCGGGAGAGGGAGAAGCAGACCCTCTGGAGCAGGGAGCTGGCCACGGGACCCGGGACCCGGGACGCTTCACTGACTGAGCCACTCAGGCGCCCCCACCAAGTGTCTTCAAAATGAGAAGATTCTTTTAATTCAGTTACCCCACAAAATTTCAGAGGCAATAATATCAGTACTTGCTGACTTGAATCATTAGTCACAAGAGAAGAAAACCAGATTTCTCTTTCATCAGTGAATAGCATAAATTACTAATGCTTTTAATTACAGATCCCTCTATAATCAGGGTCCACATCTGAGTCTAACAGAGAAACTCAAAATCCATGTTTGTTCATTTTGAAGAAAAGAGGTATTCCTGTGGCTACTAGCAATAAAAATAAAAGTCCTTCAAGACCTATTTAATCCATACAATTGGCCTGGTGAGAAACAGTAACCTACAGCTAAGCATTTAAAAAATTTTTTAAATTACATTCTCTATTCTCCACATCAAAGGTGTACTTTATGAGATCAAATCTGGAAGTTTTTCTATAGATGGACAGACTTTCACTGATGAAGGGGTACTCAGGGTCTCTAGCGCCCTGGCCTCACTGTCCCCGAGAGGGCACCGTCCAGGACCACCTCGATGCGATGTGCACATACACCCTCTGCTCGAAGCTAATGGCGTGGACCTGGCGCCACAGCCCAGGCTGGAAGGCTGGAGCCACAGCCCCTTCCAGTCCGTGCTCCCCTAAAGAGAAACGTAACCCACAGACAGCAAGGGGCATGCACACTCAAACGCAGAGTGGGACTAAGAGGAAGCAAAAAATGTTCTAATTCCCATAAATTAAAAGTTCACCCCAAATGCTCTTCTATGAGGATATAATAAATGAAATAAACAAGGCACAGAACAGTGTGTACACGACGATGTGTTTCTCTTGGTGTGTATACAAAGGACAAACACCTATGTTAATGAAAGAAATGTTTTTTCTGTGCACGTGAGAAAGTGTTAACAGTGGTTGTTTTCAGAGAACGACACAGGAATAGTGGGCAGCTTTTATTTTTCACACTATCTTTTATACATATACGTATTTTTTCTTTTTAAAATACTGTTAACAGGTTATCTGGGCCCTGAAACCAAGAAGCATTCACATAGTTTTGTCCATACTTTTTGGTTTAAAAAAAAAAAAAAAAACTAGTTAATGTCAACTTTTAACTGGAAGAATTATTATATGTCGCTAAGAACATTAAGAAAGATGGAATAAACACTTGGAAAAATACCTGACATATATTAAAAAAAAACAAAGTTGTGTAATAATTTTAGCTATTTTTTTTATTTTTTATTTTTTAAAGATTTTATTTATTTGACAGAGAGAAACACAGTGAGAGAGGGGACACAAGCAGAGGGAGTGGCAGCGGGAGAAGCAGGCTTCCTGCCGAGCAAGGAGCCCGATGCGGGTCTCGATCCCAGGACTCTGGGATCATGACCTGAGCTGAAGGCAGACGCTTAACGACTGAGCCACCCAGGCGCCCCAATTTTAGCTATTTTAAAAAAAAGATTTTATTTGAGAGAGAGAAGAAGGGAGAAAGCACAAGCAATGGGAGTGTCAGGCAGAGGGAGAGGGAGAAGCAGGCTCCCCGTGGAGCAGGGAGCCCAAATCCCAGGACATGAGCCGAAGGCATATGCTTAACCAACTGAGCCACCCAGGTGTCCCTGATTTTAGCTATTTTAGAAGATTAAAAATATTTTTTAGTTAAAAAAATACATTTAAAAAGACTAATAGCATTTTGTTAGAATTATTGGTCATATTTTCCTCTTTGTTTTCCAAACAGTGATAATGCAGTCACTTTGATTAAAAGAAAATGTGGATTTAAAAAGTCTTACTTACGTGGAATCACTTTGCTTTTCTCTTCACTATCCTTAGTTCCCCAAAGCCTTCTGAAACCCCACCATCAGGTTTCCGTGGCCTGGGTTCCTTCTCTCCTCTGGTTGCTAAAGGCAAGGCTAAGCTCTGGCCATGCTGACTCAGTGCCCTCACCCGTCTAATCCACTAAGACAGGACCTGCTGAGAGCTTCCCATCTGTTCTTTATGACCCACATTGCCACTTGCTTTTATTTAGAACTTCTGTTCTAGAAATACTTTTCATAGAAATTCAAATAACTTAAAAGTATATGATCTGCCCTAATTTAGATTATATCCAACATCTTTGTAAGTCAAAGCACTAACACAAATTTTTTATTCAAAACATAACGTGCAACATAGCAACATAACGTGCTTCGGGTGAGCCCCCGTCACCTCATTTCCCTCTCACCAAGACCCCAGTAAGACATGGGAAGGAACTTCAAGGGAGTCCCCAGCACCCTCGTCACTAACAATGACATTCACGCCGCAAGGCTTGTTAATGACAAAATGGGGGGATTATATAAAAAAAATGATCCTTAAGTTTTATTCCTGACACACCCCAGGAATGTGACACCAAATCACTTTTCAGTCTGATCCCTCAGGGAATGGTGTTCCCTACACCATAGGGCTGAAATGAAAAGTAAATAAGACACAACTGGAAAGTGCTCCGTGGGCCCTTCAGCAACTGGACTATGAAATGCACCTTTCAACAGGGCAGCCACGATGCACACTCGTGGTCTCACGGGCCAACAGAGGGCAGCCCAAGTCATGAGCCATCGGCACACTCCTGGGTCCATGGTGCTACACTGAACTTAATAGCTGTGGCACCCATCAGCCTTTAAAACAAAACTGCTGGTTATTTGACACCAAGAGTTTATTTGGGAACAGCAGAGAATTGCAACTCCGGACAAGCAAGTCCAACATAACAAAGGACAGGGACAGTATCTTAGGGAAGGAGGGAAAGGAGGAGGAGGAAGCTGGGAAGGTTGTTTTGAATGAAAGCCCATTGGAGAGAAGGAGGAGGTCAGGATAATGATGGTTTCTTACTGGGTGAGTTGCAGGGGCAGTGGATTTTTCTTTTCTTTTTTTAAGAAAGCTCTACACCCATCCCCAAGGTCAAGAGTGCTGTACTTCACCAACGGAGCCTGTCGGGCACCCTGGGCAGTGGGTCTCTTACAGAGGATACAATGCACATCCTTTCCCATTGGGGCCTGTAACTGATGATTCTCCCTGCAACTGACACCGGCTTCCTACATCAACCACCGCTTCTAGTGCCCCCAGCCTGTTTCAGTAAGGTTTCCCGCAATTTTCATACATCTCTGAAACTTTATAAATCAGGGGAAGAAGCTGGCTAACTAGTCAGCCACAAAAGTGCCCCAGCTCACCTCCAAGTTGAAGAAGCATTTTGGCATATTTTCGCAGGAGAATTTAAACCGACTTCATCAGTTTTTCTTTTTTCATTCATTCCCAAATCCAAGTTAATCTCCAAAATTACTACTGTGCAAATCCAAAGAGCAATAGAAAGTACAGAAACCCTCCTCCCATTACATACTGCTCTAACACAACTATGAGCAACGCAAGGCAGCAGGACAAGGGAACCACGCTCGAGAACAGGTGCGCGGTGCCGAGCACTGTGGCTACTCTGTCCAGCAGGACTTGTCCGTGGCCTCCCATCACCTAAATGTGTACACGAACCTGCCTAGGAACAGAATGACATGTTGGAAGTTTGCTTTACAACAACCAAAAAGGAAGAAAACAGGCGAGGGCGGATAGAAAACAAGACCGGCCGTGAGCTGGTCATTGCTATAGTCTGATGATGAAGTTCCTACACTATTAACTTTTGTATGCATTCCAATTTTCCATTTGGACATTTTTTAAATGTCAGTAACTTTGTATCTTTTTTTTAGTAACTCTGTATCTTGACTCAAAATCCAAATGTATAGACTTCAGAGAAAATCAGGAAAATCTGAATATGGTCTGGGTGTTTGGTGGCATGAGACTTGAGTTGCTGTTCCTTTCTTTGCTGTCACAGTGGGAGTAAAGGCCATAGTGATAGAAATACTTCTTACCTATGGGTGAAATGATGTGATTTGGGCATTTCCCTTAAAATACTCCAAGATATGGGCGCCTGGGTGGTTCAGTGGGTTAAGCCTCTGTCTTCAGCTCAGGTCATGATCTCAGGGTCCTGGGATCGAGCCCCACATCGGGCTCTCTGCCTGGCGGGGAGCCTGCTTCTCCCTCTGCCTCTGTCTGCCTCTCTGCCTGCTTGTGTTCTCTCTCTCTGTCAAATGAATAAATAAAATCTTAAAAAAAATACTCCAAGATAAAATGGAAGGAAGGAGGAAGATGATTAAATGAAACTGACAAAACGCTATAAATGTTGGAGATGGGTGATTATGTATTATTTTTTATCTACATTTGAACATTCTTGTAATAAATTTTTTCAAAGTCAGTATTTCTTGGTTTTGACTGACTACATTACAAACGTCTTAAATCTATCATAAACCTCTTGATTTAAAAGTATGGGAGCAGAGGGGCGCCTGGATAGCTCGGCGGCTGAGCATCCAACTCTTGATTTCAGGGTCTCAGGGCCGTGGGATCAAGCCCCACATCAGGCTCCATGCTGGGTGCAGGGTCTGCTTGGGATTCTCTCTCTCCCTCTTCTTCTGCCCCTCCCATTCCCCCTGCTCGCGCTCACTCTCTCAAATAAATAAAATCTTAAAGGAACAAAGTCTGGGAGCACAGATACCCCCAAATAGATCATGCGGTGTCCTCACATTTTCCTGCAGTGACACAGAGAGCCTGCCCCTTCAGCTGCGAGGGGGGCTCAATCCCAGTGATCCCCAAATTTGTCTCAATAACTGAACGGTCGACCTTAGAGGCTTATATATCCATGTTTCAAAAGTGCTAAAAATTAATATTACATTTTGATGATATATTACCACCAAATCAGCTTCTGTGAAATAGGAGATATCAGAATATTCAATGAAATAAAAAGTAAACCATGACTAGTTTTTATATAGGGAACCAGATGGTAATGAAGATGCAGAAAGGAAATGCAATCACATGTTACACGCTCATTTGGCTCTGCTTTAGTGATCCGGCAAACGTTTACATGTTATTTGAAAATTACTCTATTAGGGTGCAGTGTATTTAAATAGTCTGCTCTCAACATCGTGGGTGTCTCCTCAGATTTCCCTGCATCTCAGTTTTCTGATGCAAATTTCAAACAGTCCCCTATTTAGTTAAGTGGCTTCCTATTAGATAAAGCACACACAAAAGACCTCTACTTTGCACATTTTACATTTATGCACAATGCAGTATGATTTTCTTCTTAACTTACTGTTTAACCCCATTTAAAGTGCATCCCCTAAAGCATTAGGACAATGTAAAAAATTTAATCATCCTCAATAGAAATAAATTCATACAACAATCATGTTAGTCCTGTAAATAGAAAAACTAGACACAAGAAACAATCTGTACATACACTGAACATACCTATTAGCTCTGCAAATGGTCTGACCATCCCAGGGTCCCCAGCTGACATTCTAGAAAATAGGAGGAGCCCCACTCATTTCAGTTTACTACCTTTGAGAGATAAAGGTTCTAGAGGCGCCTGGGTGGCTCAGTGGGTTAAAGCCTCTGCCTTCAGCTCAGGTCATGATCTCAGGGTCCTGGGATCGAGCCCCGCATCGGGCTCTCTGCTCAGCAGGGAACCTGCTTCCCCCCGCCCCCCCACCTGCCTCTCTGCCTGCTTGTGATCTCTCTCCTGTCAAATAAATGAATAAAAATCTTAAAAAAAAAAAAAAAGGATATCCTTAAGAGGAAGTGGAACAGGAGCTTCTAGGGACATTCTTCTCAGTCTCCAGCCCCCTGACAGCCGTCCCTCACCTTCTAGCAGCCCCTCCTCCCCCAGGGTGCAGCCCCCCTCCATGTGCCTCTTCCAGAGCCCGACGTACATATGAGCTCATCCATGGAGACTCCCTCCACCTGTGCCCGGGCTGCCCTTATGCTCCCCACCAAGGCCGCTTGATTCTTCCTTCGCACCTGGAGGCCATGGCCCAGGTTTGTCCAGGGTTTGAAGAGCAAGCCATGAGAGCAGAAACACATCCGTACAGGTTGTATAAATACATTCCTGTTGACAGTGGCGAAAGATGGTCTAACTGACACCCCAGGGAGCCGACGTCTCGGCGAGCAGAGCCATTCTAAGCTGTTCCTCTCAAAACGGACTGTAAATTCAGACAGACCGCAGCTTGCATCTCCCCCTAAAATTACAGAAACCAAAAGCATGACTCATACTCATCAATATATATTAATTTCTTCTGAATATGTCTTGATTTTCCCCAAACAGCTCTTGATTCTTCACCATCGGATCAGTTCTGTCGCAACGGGGAGCAGGTGCAGCCCGCCTGCTTTCTGATCGGGCGTCATGTCCAGTCTGAGTCCAAAGGAGGAGAATTCTCCTCTCCTCGGCAGCACTCTTGGCCTTCCTCTACAAACACCTCATTCATTTACTCACATTTGTTTAGTAAGCACCTGCCATGGACCGAGGACACTGTGATGAAAAACAAACTCCTGTCCACAGGCACCAGAGTCTAAAGAGTCTAATGTCCTTTTAAGGCTTTGGCTCAGAAAATTCTGATGATTTCACCACTTGGATACCTAACTACTTCAGAAGTAAAAGGGGATTTGCAATCCACTCCCAGGTCATAGCTGTGACTGAGGAGCACATACTGTGTCCTCACACGTGTCCTCACCATCTCGGGTAGAGGTCCTACCAATAGTCCACATGGTAAATAAGAGCTACGGATCGAGTCACAAATGGCAAGGCCGCAATTCCGATGGAGGCTACCTCCGGAGTTATCTGTGCCAGGAGCCGTAAGCAGTCTGAATGGCTTGCAATGTTCACAGGACCATAAAAAAATGTTTCACTTCCTTGTCACCTGCAGGCCCACATCACCTCCCTCCCCCCGAGGAAGCTCTCTGACACTGATGCAGCAGAAGGGACCCCGACAGCCCTCTGACCTGGAGAGAGCACAGGCCCTTCTTACTGTTACAGATGCTCCACTGGGGCAAGAGATCTTAGCTCCTCCGGTTCTATGGGAAGCACCCTAAAACTGCTTTCCAGCTAAATACCATCATTTCAGGAGAACCCACTCATCAGGGATAAGAGTGTCTGGAGGCGCGCTCCGGCCCCACACGCACAGGCTCCTATGCGTCGTCCAGTGAGCTCGCAGTGCTGTCCGACAGAAACGCAATGTGAGCCACATACGGAGGTTTTCATCTTCCAGTACCCGTATTAAAAAAGTAAAAAGAAATAGGTTAACATTAATTTAATTTAATTTTTAAATATTTTTTATTTATTCGACAGAGAGAGACAGCGAGAGAGGGAACAAGCAGGGGTAGTGGGAGAGGGAGAAGCAGGCTCCCTGCTGAGCAGAGAGCCCGATGTGCAGCTCGATCCCAGGACCCTGAGATCATGACCTGAGCCGAAGGCAGATGTTTAACAACTGAGCCACCCGGGCACCCCAGGTAAATATTAGTTTTAATAATATTTTTATCTAATCCAATATATCAAAAATGTGATTTCAACACGTAAACAATATAAAAGTGACAAATGGGTGTTCTGTGCTCACGTGTCATACTAGATTTTTGAAATCCAGTGTGTATTTTACATTTCGATTTGGACCAGCCTCATTCCAAGTGCTCCTCGGTCAACACGTGGCCAGGGCCACCAACTATCACGGTGGCCAGCACAGCACTGAGCCCTTCCTCCCCTCTTCATTCCAGTGGGAGAGCCTCAGCTGGGGGTGGATTCGCTTGAGCATCTTTCTAGAAGAGCAGGAAGCAGGCTCTCCCTCCACAAAGCCAATCTGTCCTCCCAGTCAGAAACCAAGAGAGGTGGTCCCCACTCCCATCTGCTCAGCCGGACGCCCCATCACCCAGCTAGCAGACTGTGGCAGTCAGGTAACGGTAACGGGGGCAGGAGACTGTGAAGTACTTGCAGAGCAGCAGCTCAGGGAACTGGATGGAAGGACCAAGATGAGTTGGTGCTGGAGAGCTGTAGGGGTTACCCTCACTGGGGCTGCCTCTCCCTCCGGAATCCCAGAAAATGGCTGGTGGGCCCTGTTCCCGAATCCTATGTCTGGTGCCCCATGAAAATCCTGCTGTCCCACCACATTCTCCCTCCGTGCCTCAGGTGCTTAGCCTACAGTGTTCTTTGTGCTTCCAGCGTGCAGCGAAGAACCCAGCACATACTATGGGATCAAAATCGTTCAATAAACCCAACCCCTGGGGGGCTCAGTGGGTTAAAGCCTCTGCCTTTCAGCTCAGGTCATGATCTCAGCGTCCTGGAATCAAGCTCCACATCAGGCTCTCTACGCAGCAGGGAGCTGGCTTCCTCCTCTCCCTCTGCCTGCCTCTCTGCCTGCTTGTGATCTCGCTCTCTGTCAAATAAATAAATTAAAAAAAAAAAAAAAGCTGTCGCACTTTACTTATCTCAGAGCCAGACTTCATGTGTAATTAATGTGGTCCAAGAGACAAATGGCACACACCCAGAAGAGAGGTCTGGCAGGGAAGGGTGGTGAGAACTGGACACATGATGGAGGGAACGACCTCAAGCACCTTTGAGGGGCTCTCACCCCCAAGTTCCGGGGCAAGACTCTGCTCCCCGCTATGCTATTTGCACTCCATCATATAATCTGTTCTTACGATTACCTCCTGCACCATGAGGAACACCACCGGGTTTCCCACAGAAACTGTCTTCATTGGCCTCTGTACGTCCAGCCCACTTGAGCAGGACCGGCCCGCTGGGCGCTGCGTGGCGGCCACAGGCTTGGGTCCTGCACACGCAGGGTCCCAGTTCTGACCCTCTCATCACAGGCGGCCTCCACTGAGTTCCTGCCCTCTCTCTGCTCTTTAGTCTGAAAGTGGAGACAGTTACAGCACCCACACCTCACACGCTATGAGGAGTCAATGAGAAGCCGCAGAAGGCCTTTAAAACCTGCCGGGACTAGAGTGAACTCTCACGAAATAGGACTTATAAAAGTAATAGCAAGATTTTTTTAGCTTGAAATTATTTAAGAAAATTACCTCCTCCTTCACCTGCAGACTTCCCGCCCAGAGTCAGTGGAGTAGGCAAACATCAAGAACACAATTAACAGCGGCAACCAGTGAAATACAGGGGTTCACCAGGTAGAGACGAGACCAGCTCACTCCACTTTCTAATTGTTCATTTAGCCTTTAAAACATAAAATATCTTCATTGAAATGCAAGTCACACAATAAATATGTACAACTTAATACCTAACACACGTACATGTGTCTGAAACCGCCGACACAGCCCAGGTAGCGTCCATCATGCCTTGTGCCTGTCGGGAGCCCCGTGCCCGTCGGGAGCCCCCCGCCCGGGTGCCTCTCGGCTGCTTTCCCGCACTACACACCAGTGTGCACCTCCCGAGGCTTCGGCCCACGGAGTCAGACAGGCTGTACTTTGTTACGGTCTGGCTCAGTTCACTCGGCATCACTCTGACACTCATCCGCGTTGCTGCGTGTGCAAGTCTGCACAGACATCTTTTGTTTCCTTCGGGGATGCACGGAGCAGGGAGCAAATGCGGGCGTATGTAGTAGGCATACGCTTAACATTTTAGGAAGCTGCCAAACTGTTTCCAAACTGCTTGTACCATCGTCCGCCACCCCCCCCGCCAGTGCCCGAGAGCCCAGTTCCTACAAGTCCTTGTCAGCACTTGATGTGATCCCTGTTGATCATCTAGGAGCTGGACAGCGGGCTCTCCTTACGGATTTAATCTCCCATCTCCCAACAGCTAATGATTTTGGCTTTTCCTTTCCTTTCTTTCCTTCCTTCCCTTTTTCTCTTTCTTTCTTTTCTTTAAGATTTTATTTATTTTTGCAAGAGAGAGAGACACAGCGAGCACAAGCAGGGAGGAAGGGCAGAGGGAGAAGCAGACTCCCCGCTGAGCAGGGAGCCTAACTCAGGGCTCGATCCCAGGACCTTGAGATCATGACCTGAGCTGAAGGAAGACACTTAACTGACTGAGCCCCCCAGGCGCCCTAGCCATCTTGTCAATCGTGCTTATCTGCTCTCTCCTTACTCTCTGATGAAGTGTCTGCTCGCATCCACTTGCTTCCTTCATATGGAATTTTAAGAGTTCTTTACTTACTCTGTATACAAGCCATCTAAGATGTGTCACATGTTACCACTTTCTGCCAGCCTGCAGCTTGTCTTTTCATTTTCTTAACAGTGTCTTTGAAGGAGCAGAGGCTTTAAATCTTGACAAAGTCTAATTTATAAATGTTCTCTTTTATGGATTGTATCTTTGATGTCATAATTAAGAAATCTTTGCCAAACCCCATGTCTTCTATTTAGGGTGAATATTTAAGGTCTATGATTCACTTTGAGTTAATTTTTGTCTACGGCGCCACGTTCACCTTCTGCATAGGGACAACCGATTGTTCAAGCAATGAAGTCATTTAATTTAGTTTCGCTTTTTTTGGTTTGTTTTTAAAGATTTTATTTAATTATTTGAGATGGTGCGCATGTGCAGACGAGAGTGTGAGCGCAGAGGGAGAAGGAGAGGCAGACTCCCCGCTGAGCAGAGAGCCCAATGCGGGGCTCGATCCCAGGACCCTGAGATCATGACCTGAGCCGAAGGCAGAGGCTTAACCAACTGAGCCACAGGGGCGCCCCTAATTTAGTTTTGCTTTCTAAAATTCTTTCAACGTGGGCTGTCTAGGTGGCTCAGTATATTAAACATCCGACTCTTGGTTTCAGCTGAGGTTGTGATCTCAGGGTCGTAGGATCAAGCCCTGAGTTGGGCTCGGTGCCTCAGCAAGGAGTCTGCCCAGGATTCTCTCTCTTTCCCTCTCCCTCCCCTTCTGCCCTTCTCTCCAGGTGCACATGCACACACATGTTCTCTCTCTCTCTCAAATAAATAAAATCTTAAAAAAAAAAATTCTTTCGGGGCGCCTGGGTGGCTCAGTGGGTTGAAGCCTCTGCCTTCGGCTCAGGTCATGATCTCAGGATCCTGGGATCGAGCCCCGCATCGGGCTCTCTGCTCAGCGGGGAGCCTGCTTCCCCCTCTCTCTGCCTGCCTCTCTGCCTGCTTGTGACCTCTCTCTCTGTCAAATAAATAAAATAAAATTTAAAAAATTTTTTCCTACTTACAGAGTGCTAAGAATTACACAAAGGACTGTACCCCCAACCAGACCCACTGATCTCTGATTCTGTGACACGTCTACTGTATCACTTTCACTTCGCACAAATGTACAGGGAGCTTTTTATGAACCATGTGGCCTCACCTTTATCTGCACAATCTACCAGCATTTTAACTAAGGTCTGATTTGAAAAATGGCTCTCTTGCTTTCTAATGAAAAAGGCTGGAGAAATTCTGCCCTTGTCCAGAATGTGAACGATAATCTCTGGGACTTCAGCTCTTCCTTCTGAACACTGGACAGAGCCTTTCAAAAAAACGTGCTTCTCAGGAACAATCTGTTCTGAAAACCAACTATAGGCTTAAAAAAAGAGATGGGCAAAACTGTACAAAAACCAGGCTATTAAATTAAGAAATCCTGAAGAAAATTAACCATTGTGCTTTAAGACTTGACCGGACCAATTACACCAACATCTCCTTACTTCAGAAGTGCTTCTGGTCTGGTCTCCAATGCACGCACAACTGTCTGCAAGAGAGAGCAGGCCACTGACGCACTCGGACTGCGACACGACCGCACACAGTCGAAGCAGCACCTAAACCCATCCCTTCCCTATTGCCCTTTCTTGTCCCAAGTCATTTTGCTTAGTACTTTGTAGTAACTTACTATTTGGCTTTTCAGGATGGAAAAGAACTCCAATCTCAATTTCTTTTTAAAGAATCCTTAGCAATGCCTCATGGAAAACACCTTAAGTCCAACTGAACAGGACTGTTACCCGAAAATTACAAACAGTACAAACAATGACTGCAGTTCCAGAAGCTTCCCAAGTACTCTTACCCAGACTCTCCCATCGGACATGTAAAGGGGTGCAGCGGAACCTCAGAAGGTGGCCTGGGCACTTTCCAAGTATGGCTGGCCTACAGAGGCGCTCCTGCAACCCACCCCCGGGCCACTCAGCACCAGCCCTAGCCCTGGGGGCCAGGAGGCCCCCCAGGAGAGCCCCCAACTCTCCTCCCCCAGGACTGCAGCCAGAACAAAAGCACACTTAATTCTAGATTTCTTCTGGAATATCTGCTTGTTCTTTCTCAGAAACTAAGTTTCAAAATACTTACATAGGCTTCTGTGATCTTTCAAAATTAAACTGTGTGTGAAAGTCCCATTCTGGATGTTTCACAGATTCCCACCTGCCTGCTGATGGGTTCACAATCTCTGCGCCTAAAACTCCCAAGCGCACACCTAGTCTGGAGGTCAGGAGAGGTATTAACAAGCTGAAATGTCCCCCAGTCCAACCGTGAATTCTACGGCATTTATTTAACAAAATCGTTTTATTTTGGAATTACGTTGCATATGTTATGGGCAAGCACAAGCTTTTCTGTCAATAAAAGTAAGTGTGCAAAGAAAATGGTATGGAGGTTCTTTAGAAAGTTAAACCCAGATTTGCCATGTGACCCAGCAAGACCACTCCTCGGCATACGCCCCCCAGAACTAAAACCCAGTACTCACACACGGACACACATCTCATAGCAGTGCTAGTCGCAATGGCCAAGAGCTCAGTGTCTGTCAATACATATGCGGATAAACAAAGTGTGGTACAGCCCCACAGTGGAGTATTACTTGGTCTGACAGGGAGTGAAGCATGTGCACGCACTACAGTGTGGCTGGTCCCTGAAAACATTATGCTACCTGAAGAAGCCAGATGCAAAAGATCACAAAATGTGTGATTCCATATATATGAAATATTCTGATTACATGAAAGAGGCAAATGCACAGAGACGGAATGCGGTGGTCGCCAGGGGCTCTGTGTGCATGCGTGTGGGATGAACACTGCTCAACAGGTACAGGGCTCCCATGGGAAAATGAAAATCTTCTGTAACAAGATAGAGGTGGCGGTTATACAACACAGTGAATGTGCTAAATGTCATTACATTGTCACATTCAACTGGTTCCTTTAATAAAATATGCCATTAAAGGTACTTAGAAGAACACCCAAGTCAGAGGGTATGAAAGCGGAAGCGGAAGCCGGAGACGAATCGGCAAATGGTGGCCAGCTGGCTTTCACAAACCCTCAGAGGGGAGCTCTTGGGAGTGCACACCCACGTTGTCACTGAATTACCAAGTTTAAAAGCAGGTAATCTGAATTTGGGCGTGACTGCAGTTTTAGGTTGGATCACTCTCTGTGGTGGGGGCTGTCCTGTCCACCGTGGGATATTCAGCAGCATCCCCTCCCCAGCGCGACCACCCAAACTGTCTCCAGAAACCATCAGACATCCCTGAAGAGAATATGAGCCCAGGGAACAGCTCCTTCAGAGCAGCTGTCACCATCATCCCGATCTCCAAATACAAACCCCTTCAGGTACTTGCCACATCAAGAGACAGGAGGGAAAAGATTAAAATGGAAAAACGTATCAGTTTGCTCTAATTCAAATACCTAGACTGTCTTGCGGCTCAAGGCATGAAACAAAGTTAAAGTTCCCTATTCGTTTTCTTTGGAAGAAGAAAATGGGGAGCCCTTCATGAGCATCTGTCTACCGTGAGGCTCCTAAGGGCATGGTCACAATGGGATAAAGGGTGTGGGGACCACTCTCAAACTGCCTCAGACTGGATTCACATGTACAGCTGACTGGACTCCTTTCTGATTAAAAATCAGACCCAAGTGGGTCTCTTTTTCTGACTACCCAGCCCAGACCACTAGACAGACCACTGGACAGACCACTGGACAGAGCACCCAGACCACTGTCCCAGACAGCAGCACACATCAATGTGATCCAAAACCAGGAGCAAGCATCACCCTTGTAGAAAACCCGGAAATTGGAAATTTAACAAAACCAAAGCCCAAGTTTCACAACACTACCCTGCTTCCTGGAAGAAAAGTAAGTGGAGAGGCAAGGTGCACCTTCAGACTGAAGACAGACCGCAGCGGCTGGCTGGCGGGCGGGCGCCCAGGGCCCAGGGGGGAGGGGGCAGTGCATGGTCAGACCGGAGAAAAGATGGTTCTCGGGGCAGGCAGGGAGGACCCTCCCTGGTTACTCTGAAGTCTGGCTACAAGGGAGGGGTGCTGTTGCAGAAGTGGAATTAAGGGGGAACATATGGATGCTGAATTTTTCTCTCATCTTTTTAGAAAGCAATCCATAAGGGAAGTTGGAGGAAGATAAGGGAAGATATAGACATAAAACTCAAGAAAAAGGTTAACGGTTTATACAGCCAATTCTAGTAAAAATTTAAAATATATAAAATTCTAATCATAGATTTAGCAGAGTAAATACAAATGTCTCATCAATTTTATGAGCAAACCAAACATTTTAAATAATCCAAACGAACAACTCCTCACCCACCCCGATGCTGCTGCTTTGAAACCCTCTTCTCTTGGCGGTGGCAGCTCCTGGCAGCCCCGCTAGAAGGCGGGAGCCCTGCGGTGCCTTTCCCGTCTCCTGCTGACAAGGCTCCCTGTGCAAGCTGACATGGTGCAAAGCCCCCAGGCCATTCCCCCACAAAAGGACCAGACTGCCGCACACTGCACCCCTTCCTTCCCGGCCCTGTCTCAGGCTGCCTCTGGCTACACCTCAAACACTAGTCTTTGAAGACACGTTGGCTTTATTTGATTTATGGATCAAACCCCCTGAACATCCACCCACTCCCTCGAACACATTCAGAGCCCAGGAAGTAAGACAGTGTGCTGGGTGCTGGGAGCACAAGCCAGAGCAGGCCTGCTCAGCCTACCTGCCCGTGGGTCTCACAGGCAAGGGGGGAAAGCAGGAGACATTGCCCTGCTGCACCGGGAGGGAAAAAGCGAGGGGTTCTCCCCACACAAGCTGAACTAACACAAGTCATGAGGGCTAGTTTCGCTCAGGCCTCTGTGATTCCCGGAGTCCTGGAAATGCGCACAGCCCCACCGACGCTGGAGGCGGACGGCCAGGAGGGGACTCCGAGGCTCAGGGAGAAGGAGCTGAGGCCACGGACCCCTACTCTAGGGCTCCGATGGAAAGACGTGTGCCAGTCCAGGCCAGGCCGCCTGACAAGAAACGGTGGGATGGGTGGTGGACTCAGTGACTGTGGGCGCCATAGTTCACTCAGCGGAGACGCCCGATAGCAAAGGGGACTGTAGGTTAACATCCTCAGAGCAGACTTCCCAAGATGGAATTATATCAAAGATTATGTCCCTTTTGAAGGCTCTTGAAAAAACCCTCTGAGGGGCACCTGGGTGGTTCAGTCAGGTAAGCATCTGACTCGGTTTCAGCTCAGGTCGCGATCTTAGGGTCACGCGTCGGGCTCCACGCTCAGCACAGAATCAGCTTGAGATTCTCTCTCCCTCTGTCCCTCCCCCCACAAGTGTGCAAGTGCACTCTCTCTCTCTCTCAAATGGATCTTAAAAAAAAAAAAAAAAGAGTCATT
>CM053606.1:1387879-1398582 GCA_028646535.1 Procyon lotor
CATCCCTCTGCTTGTGTTCCCTCTCTCGCTGTGTTTCTCTCTGTCAAATAAATAAAATCTTAAAAAAAAAAAAAAATCAGCTGAGGGACACCTGGGTGGCTCAGTTGGTTAAGTGACTGCCTTTGGCTCAGGTCATGATCCCAGAGTCACAGGTTTGAGTCCCACATCAGGCTCCCAGCTCCATGGGGAGTCTGCTTCACCCTCTGACCCTCTCCCCTCTTATGTTCTCTCTCACTCAAATAAATAAATAAAAAAACCTTAAAAAAAAAAATCAGCTGAGCCTATGTTTGACTCTACAGGGTTATTAATTTTGCAATATTAAATATTACTGTGATGAACTTCTTTATACATATTCTACTACATCGTGAGGTTTTAAGTATCAAATACTAGTATTCATATGAGTATTATTACTTAATATTTTTCCAAATCTAAAAACTGAATCCTCTTGAAACGTATCTGAAGAATTCCTTTACTGGTTACATTAAAATTTCAAATCAAGCAAAAGTATCTTTGCTGGGTATGATTTCTTCTATATCAACATAACCCTAAGACAAAGAACATTACTTCCCTGTAATTCTGAGATCCCAAAACCGGAGGAGAACAGACAAGTGGCATTCATTAGTCCTCACCCTATTCAGTGTGGGCAGTCCCATTTTATCAGAGGCTTTAAGGTGTCTGATTATAAACCCCACTGGACGCAGTGGGCGTCTGTGATAAATACACCACTTTATCTTTCTAAATCCTCAAAAAGGCAGAGCTCCAGAACACATCCAACTTTCATAGCTCTGCATGAGGGCCTGGGCAGCTTGTAAGAAAGAGTCAACTCACTTCTCAATGACTCTCTAGTACAAAGATGCCCTGAATAGGAATGTCAAATGGTAATGTGAAAGAGTCCCCTAGCCAAATTTAGGAAAATCCGAGGGTAAAATGGAATATATCTTACTGAAAACACACACACACACACGAACACTCAAATAAAAAAATACAGAAACAAGAAGAAAGGTAAGGCTTTTCTTTACAAAAGAATGTAAATTGACGTGTAAGGAATGACAGCCCTAAGAAACTACCATTTGGGGGCCTCTAGAGCAGCAACACACACAGGCAAAGATCACCAACGGATACTCAGTATGTTAAAAGATATTCATTCACAAGGTCTAAAAGTGTCACTCATGGATCATTTCCTAATTATAAAAAGGAAAAGTTATTACCTGACAGATACCACCTTTATCAAATGATTATACTTAGTGTCACCAAGAATGGAACAAATCAACATGAGCTATCTTATGATATAATAAAGTGGGAAGTATTGGCCACCTATGGAACATTTTTGCCAAAAATGTTGTGCCTGAATCCAAACACGAGTAAACATTTATAAACATCCAGAATGTGAGACATTAAAAGAAATTGGCCCGACCTCTTCAAAAATGTCAATGTCGCGACAATGTGTACCCCAAAAAGCTACAAACTACTTGGTAAAAGGTACAGAATGTTCACTGACCTATTTTCTCAAAATTCTGTAGCCTCAAAATTAAAATTATTCAAAATTAAAAGTTACGGGGCAGGAGACTGCTAAGATCAATGAAGAGTAAAAACAGGGGCGCCTGAGTGGCTCCGTGGGTTAAGCGTCTGCCTCCGGCTCAGGTCAGGATCCCGGGGTCCTGGGATCGAGTTTCGTCAGGCTTCCTGCTCAGCGGGGAGACTGCTTCTCCCCTCAGCCCCTCCCCCTGCTCGTGCTCTCTCTCAAATAAATAAAATCTTAAAAAAATTAATATAAATTTTCTTTTAAAATGCCCTTGCCCTTATCTAATAAGAGATGAGATTACCTACAGACCAACTGGAGGAAATCACTGTGTTTTCGTGACTCTCAGCAGGAGGAGCTTCTTCAGCAGCCAGGAAACTCTGACCTACCGACACCACCAGTGAGCGCGCTTTGTTTCTAAGGCCACTGTGGGAACCAGATGAATCAATATTTCATGTTTAATTTTCACATTTAACTTCTCCTTTTAAGAGTGCTTCCGTGTTCTTTTTCTCAGGCTGGCTAGAGAGTTATCAAAAACACCAGTTGGGGGAAAAAAAAAACAAAAAACAAAAAAAACACCAGTTGGCAGTGTCCCTGATTTTCTCTACTATACCTCTTTCACTTTCAGATTCCTCAGCTCACCTTCATTATTTCTCCCTTCTGCTTGGTTTGTGCTCAACGTGCTGTCCGGCGTCAGAAAGCGGAAGCCGAGCGGGCTGAGGCCTCATCTGTTTCTACCGCACGCGCTTCAACCCATCACAGTCCCTGCGGTCCCACCCTCACCGAACCCCACAAATGCCGAGGTGTGTTTCGCTTTCATTCAAATGAGAGTATCTTCAAATTTCCCTTATGATGTCATCTTTGACTTGTTTAATTTCCACATAGTTGAGGATTCCCCAGGCACTGCTCCGTTACTGATCTCTAGTGTACATCAATGGCCAGCAGTTATTTCGAAGGCCCGGCTAACAGTCCCCACATCTGGGTCACCCCGCGGTCGCTTCACTGATCTCTCCCGACAACAAAGCACTGTCTGGGCACTGCCCTACTCCTCACTGAGTGCCAGAGAAGACCAGCAGCGACAGGAGTCAACGGCCCCCTCGTCTGCCAGGTACGGCGCCACAGTGAAGGCCACCTAGTCTTTGGTGGGGCCGCATCTGTTTACAATGCTCGCTGCGCGACAGGCTTCACACTGCTCCCCTGGCAAGCTGCCTTAACCTTCACGCCAAAACATTTTTCTCCCAAATTACTGGCCAAAAAAGGAACTTCTGCTGCAAGCTGGATGTGAGGCAGATGTTAGCATGTGAACAACACATCCAGTTTGTGCTCAAAATTCAGATTCATATCAGGGCGCCTGGGGGGCTCAATGGGTTAGGGCCTCTGCCTGGGGCTCAGGTCATGATCTCAGGATCCTGGGATCGAGCCCCACACTGGGCTCTCTGCTCGACAGAGAGCCTGCTTCCCCCCACCCTCACCCCGCCTGCCTCTCTGCCTACCTGTGATTGCTCTCTGCCAAATAAATAAAATCTTAAAAAAAAAAATTTTTTTTTTTTTAAAAATCCAGATTCATATCAAGATGTAGATGACTGCAAGCTGCCTCGGTGTGAGGGTGCCGTCCCGTCATTTTGGCAGAACACGAGTGCGAGTGTGTACCAAAGAGGCGCTGGAATCTGAGAGAGCGCTTAAGACTCACCAACAAGCTAGTGGCCGACACTGCGCTGTGCACACAGTCCCGGGCTCACTCTGAGCAGAAAGCACGCCTTGCCCCGAGGCTACGAAGTCTCCAAAGACCCGTTCCCAGTTCCCGCCGCAGCTGAGGCTCTGCCTTGCTTCCACGGTGCGACCAGAGGCTGCCTGGTGAGCATCTTCAGGGGCTACACTCGAGATCCTGTACAAAACCTACTCCTGCCTGTAAACAATACCAGCCAGACTTCCAAACTCACACCTTACAACGACTTCACACTGTGATCCACTGAGAATCTATACTTACTTTTTCTCAAGCCCTGAGAAATGTTAAGAACATACTGGAGCTGCCATCCCAACCATCGCAGTGTGGGGTGAATCCAGTTGTGTATTAAGGTGTGCAGGGGATGTGAGACGCACATTTAAACACTTGTGGGGGCACCTGGGGGGCTCAGGTGTTAAGCGTCTGTCTTCAGCTCGGATCATGATCCCAGGGTCCTGGGATGGAGCCCGCATCAGGCTCCCTGCTCAGTGGGGAGCCTGCTTCCCCCTCTCTGCCTGCCTCTGCCCACTTGTAACCTCTCTCTCTCTCTGTCAAATAAGTAAATAAAATGTTTTTTAAAAAAAGCTTTGGTTTCTTTCCAACCAGGGCCCGGCAGAATGGCTCCCGCGAAGAAGGGTGGCGAGAAGAAGGAGGGCCGTTCTGCCATCAACGAGGTAGTGACCAGAGAATACACCATCAACATTCACAAGCGCATCCATGGAGTGGGTTTCAAGAAGCGTGCCCCTCGGGCACTCAAAGAGATCTGGAAATTTGCCATGAAGGAGATGGGAACTCCAGATGTGCGCATTGACACCAGGCTCAACAAAGCTGTCTGGGCCAAAGGAATAAGGAATGTTCCATACCGTATCCGTGTGCGATTGTCCAGAAAACGTAACGAGGATGAAGATTCACCAAACAAGCTCTACACACTGGTTACGTATGTACCTGTTACCACTTTCAAAAATCTACAGACAGTTAATGTGGATGAGAATTAATCACTGATTGTCAAATAAAGGTATAAAACTGCAAAAAAAAAAAAAAGCTTTGGTTTGGGGCACCCGGGTGGCTCAGTGGGTTAAAGCCTCTGCCTTCGGCTCGGGTCTTGATCTCAGGGTCCTGGGATCGAGCCCCATGTCGGGCTCTCTGCTCAGCGGGGAGCCTGTTTCCCCCTCTCTCTCTGCCTGCTTGTGATCTCTCTGTCAAATAAATTTAAAAAATAAATAAATAGATAAATAAAGCTTTGGTTTGTTTTTTTGACATTTCACTGTGGTTTCTATATGGGACAAAGTAGATCTTTCAAGGAAGACTTATGTTGGAAATGCTTTATTTTTCATAGACGGGTATTGATCATGCACTAAGCCCTGAAAAGCTCCCTCTGACCTTCTCCCAAGTTAGGTTTTGCCAAGATGAATAGCTCAAATTCTGCAATAAAAAAATAACTTTGTCATCAAGCACAGTAGTTACCACTAAACATTCAACATGCTTTTGGAGGAACCATCAAGGAAATACATTAATAGGGAAAGTATGTAAAAGACAGCAATATGCTTAAATTCAATACAGAAAGGTGGAGGCACACGGGCGAGATGCCACCGCCTGTGGCTGATGATGTCCTCCTAGGGCTGCCTGAGGCCAGTCTGGACTACGAAGACAGGCCAGGACCAGAGTAAGGGATGAAAAGAGACTGCTCTCCCCAGACATGTCACATTTCAGAGCACTAAGGACACAGTTAAGATCCTGCAAGTTTCCAGATGGAAAAACAGACGATATACAAGGACCAAAAGCCAATGACATCCAATTTGCCAACAGCAACACTGGACATTGGAAGAAAACAGAGCAATGTCCTGAACTGATTCCAAAGAAGAAATCCATATTCAACAAAATGATCAAGTATAAGGTCAGAATAAAGACATACAAAGTTTAGGAAGCTACTAGGGGCTATTTCCTCCCAAGAGCAGAACAAATGAGGAAGACAGTATTACAGCCCCAACTCAGAGGGCCCAGAGGAGACAGGACTTCCTTCTCAGACCCTTCTAGTCGGCTAGGCAGAGTGCTCCCTGACGCAGTCACCACGTGGGAGGGTCTGGTCCACGCGGCACTTGGGGGTCTGTCGGCACAGCTCCAATCACTGCGTCTGTCATTTAGTAAAGTCACAACATTTAATGAGTAAGTATGAATAGAACTGTTACATTAGGGATAATTAAACAGACTTATTCTAAGTCACCAAACTAGATTTTAAAAGTATAGCTGGGTCTGCCTTCGGCCCAGGTCAGATCCCAGCGTCCTGGGATCGAGCCCCGCATCGGGCTCTCTGCGCGGCAGGGAGCCTGCTTCTCCCGCTACCATTCCCTCTGCTTGTGTCCCCTCTCTCGCTGTGTTTCTCTCTGTCAAATAAATAAAATTAAAAAAAAAAAAAAAAAAAATAAAAGTATAGCTGGAGGGGCGCCTGGGTGGCTCAGATGGTTAAGCATCTGAGGCTCAGGTCATGACCTCCAGGTGTTGGGATCGAGTCCCATATCGGGCTCCCTGCTCAGTGGGGAGCCTGCTTCTCCCTCTCCCTTTGCCCCCTTCCTTTGTGCTTTCTCTCGCTCTCTCTCCTGCTGTCAAATAAATAAAATCTTTAAAAAAAAAGAAAAAGTAAAAAAAAAAAAAAAAAGTATAGCTGGAAAGAAGATACAGCTTAAACTATTTTTAGCCAACCTTAAAATGTATCAAGTATTTATATGCCAGATGTTACAGTGCTAAATACCCTATGCATCACCTGACTAACTCCTCACTATCCCAATGAGGTATCAACTATTGTCACTCCTTGTAATTTAATTTTTTTAAAAAAGATTTCACATATTTGAGAGAGAGAGAGAGCAAGAGAGAACATGAGAGGGGAGGTCAGAGGGAGAAGCACACTCCCCACGGAGCTGGGAGCCCGAGGTGGGACTCAATCCAGGAACTCTGGGATCATGACCTGAGCCAAAGGCAGTCGCTTAACCAACTGAGCCACCCAGGCGTCACGCCCCTCCTTGTAATTTTAAATCTGTAAAATTAGGGATGCCTTGATGGCTCAGTCAGTTTAAGCATCTACCTCCTTCTCAGGTCAGGGTCCTGGGATCGAGTCCCGCATCGGGCTCCCTGCTGAGCTTCTCCCTCTGCCTGCTCACCCTGCTTGTGTTCACTTGCTTGCTCGCTCTCTCTGACAAATAAATAAAATCTTTTTTAAAAATCTGTAAAATTATGAAAAAAGACATCTGAGGCAAAGAAAGGTCAGGATCTAGCTCAAAGTTGTTTAAACAGTTAGTGTTACACCCAGCAACTAGACGAGCCCAGGGGCTTACCCTGATGCTATACTTACTCTCATTTCAGACAATGAGTCTTAAAAAAAAATTTAAAGATTAATAAATATTTTTTAAAGGTTTATTTATTTGGGGGGGAGGGAGCACATAGGAGTGAGCGTGGTGGGTGGGGGAGCGGAGGGAGAGGATCTTCCAGCAGAAACCCCTACCACCACTGAGTGCAGAGCCTGTCGATGATGACAGTGACAAGGACAGTGAGTGACGTGGGGCTTGATCTTACAACCCATGAGGTCATGACCTCGGCCAAAACCAAGAGTCGGACACTTAACCACCTGAGCCACCCAGGCGCCCCCAAGTCTATATAAAATTTTTTAAAAGTAAGAAAACTGGATACAAAAATTAAGAATTGTCCCCTTGCTCATACTTTCCCCCTCTGGTCTGAATGTTCTTTGTCCTCTCCCTCCTTCTTCCAGGAAATATCACTTAACCTTAAAATCAGAGCTTAAAGACACATCACTAACCCTTCCTGACAACCTCTCTCCCGGCTAACGACTCTCCCTTACGTCCTCCTGATCCATTCCTATTTTCCCGTCCCACAAGACTCTAGGAGGGACTGTGCCCTGCCTTCACTGCTATTTCGGACATTTGTTTTGGGTGGGGGAGCAATCTGTCCAGCTTACAAACAACCTTTTCTAGGAGCTCCCTCCACGGTGCCTCCTCCCAACCTGCCTTGGGGTGACCCAGCAGCTCCTGACAGCGTGTTTACACGACACGGGGCTGTCTCCCCATGTCATAGCTGAGCAGACCAGGAATAGGCACCCGACTCAAATCAGACAGAACAGACTCTACTCCCCAATAATGTGGAAACTAAGGCCGCCAGTGGGGCAGACTGTTCACGTCTGGAAGTGGGACGTGAACGTGTGAGCTGGAGCTGGCCCCCTTCACGGCTCGGGACACAGCTTTTGGAGCAGCAGAGCGAGCAACACAGACGCACAGGAGGGGCACCCGCTGCCATCCCTGTTCCTGTCCCTTCTCGGGCTCCTCTACATTCCAGTCCTTTTAATTATTCTCCCTGCGTTTGGTTAATCTAGAGTCTCAGCTGTTTGCTTCTTACAATCAGGTAACTCTAGTAACACGATCTGTGTCCCACACCTGTGCCAGCGCCAGCACCCAGGTGCTTGCACAAAAGTGTACCAACTCCTCATTTTATGGTTTCACCAACGGTCTCTGGAAGAGGTCCCCCAAATTGCACTTGTCTTCCCTTCCCAGCTAGAATGCTCTCTCCGCCTGCAACAGCATAGCCCACGTCTAGCTCCCGCCTGGAGGCCGCCGACACCAGAGCCCCAGCCTCCTCTGACGTGACCTATGTTGGCAACACCGACACCAGAGCCCCAGCCCCTCTGACGTGACCTATGTTGGCAACACCGACACCAGAGCCCCAGCCCCTCTGACGTGACCTATGTTGGCAACACCTGACATATTTATCACTTCCTCCTCGAGTCCCCCGTCCGACTGGCTTAAGGGACACCAGGGACACCACCCTTTCGTACGTCTCCTTCCCCTGACCACACTCAGTGCTGAGGATCCCGAACACCGCAGGGCGCTCAGGGCTTGAGCTCCTGCCATCTGTACAGGCCTTCCCTCTCCCAACGGACTAGCGGCGGCTCCCCAGCCTCCTCGAGCACAGACTCAGACGCACCCTTCCCACCAGGCCACCACTCGGTTCTACCCGTCCCCTCTCCCACCCCTGGCACTCCACCCCCGCCGCCCTGGCCTCCATCCCTGCCTAGCCTGCTGCTGACTCTCTCCCCCGGCTGCCTCTTTTCCTCTCCAACCCACCCTACACATCACTGCCTGATTTATCTCTCTGAAGGACAGCTCTGACATCTGACTCCTCCGCTCAAGTCTTCAAACACTCCTCCTACGTAAGAAAATCAAACTTTTCAGCCCAGCCTAATTTAAAGCTCTCCACCTTACCCGCCGTGTCCCAGGTGCCCCCGCCCCCCAACTCGGGGCTCTGAGCATTAAGTCTGAGGAGGGCCAGACAAATATACACAAACACGCCAAGAGAAGCTGCTGCCAGATCTGGAGTAAGATCCTGACCACTTCACCAAAATTTCTCTTAAACATAAATCCTGGAAACACAAGTGCATTTGTGCCTTGAAGAATTAAAGATAATTTTAAAAAGTAAAATATCCTCCACAGTCAAGAAAGAGGACATGTTCTCAACATGTATGAGCTAAAGACATGAGTATTAGATTTCCTCAGAAAACTACAAAACACAGAAAGCACTCTGACCTGAAAGTGTGAGACCCACATCCCTAATCTGGTGACTTACAGTGGGAACTGGAAAGAAGCAAGAACAGAAACCCCACACCTTCAGGCCATTTAAATTACGCAGTGCTCTTGACTGCGAAGCTCTGCAGACATCTCTATTTATTACGTTGCCATTGTTAGAAAAGGATTGAGTGAGCCCATCCTGTGCCAGTTTAGGCCAGAATGAGGTAAAAAGGAGTATTTACCTCCAGTTTAAGGACATGTACAGCCATACTACACGACAGCACTAAAAGTGGATGAAGGCTTCATTGATAAAAGGGGGTCCTGGGTGGCTCAGTGGGTTAAAGCCTCTGCCTTCGGCTCAGGTCATGATCTCAGGGTCCTGGGATCAAGCCCCGCATCGGGCTCTCTGCTCAGCGGGGAGCCTGCGTCTCTGCCTCTCTCTGCCTGCCTCTCTGCCTACTTGTGATCTCCCTCTGTCAAATAAATAAATAAAATCTTAAAAACAATTTGTTGACAAAAAGATTTACTGATATAATGACCTTGATATTGGAATTCATATTTGTGAGCCCAGCTCACACATTCATTCGTCCCACAAATATTCACCAAAACTCTATCACATGCCAGGCACCGCAGCAAGGGTGTTCCTCCCTAAACAAGCCCTAGCTCTTGCTTCTGGGGAGCGTACTTTCTAGTTGGAAGGCATACATAAATAACCTAAGTATGCAATTTTGACACATCAGGTGCAGTCCAGTGTTAAGGAAAAACAAAACTGGGTGAGATGATGAGGTGAAGTGGGATGGGGAAGGGGTCTTTCATAAACGTGGCTAAAGGGCGCCTGGGGGGCTCAGCTGGTTAAGTGTCTGCCTTCGGCTCAGGTCATGATCTCAGGGTTCTGGGATGGAGTCCCGCAACAGGCTCCCCGCTCAGCGGGGAATCTGCTTCTCTCTCTCTCTCTCTCAAATAAATCTAAAATAAATAAGGAAGGGAGCGAGACAGGGAGAGAGGGGAAGGAGAGGGAACAGAAGGGAAGGGAGGAGGCTGGAAAGGCGTGGGGCCATCTGAACAGAGTCCTGAGGAGTGGGGTAAGCAGGTACAAAGTCCCTGGGACACTAACTTGTTCCTGCTACTCAAGTCCCTACCTCCTTAGACACTGATAAACCCTGCCACTAATCTTCGGATGTGACAGTAAGTTAACAAATCAACATTTTTGTCCCTCGCTGGATGCTTAGTCCAACTGCTATCCCTTTCTTAAAAGAAACCTTGCTGGTACAAAAAATCTCAGTCATAAAAAACAGGAGAAGGTGGAGGAACACAGTAAAGAAGCAAATACTCAAATAAGATAAAATTCCTTGATCAAAGAATCCCTAGTCATTAGAAATTCACCAAGAAGCTTACTGAATGTAAGAAAACCAAATTCCATCCAAGTTATTCATTATCAGGAAGGTTTAAAAAGCTAAGGAGACAAAGAAGACCCCCAGAGAAGGGGTAACCGACAGAATCATCGTGAGCTATGCAGGGAGGAAAGCACTTGGAGGTCACCTGTTGTTTGTTTCCTGGTTTGGGGGGCGGGCTGGGGGAGCGTCCCACAGAACTAGACAGAGTGAAGTGAGTGAGGTGACCCTTGAGCCGGGAGAGACCCCGGGGAGAGCAGCGCCTGGACGCACGTGCTCAGGGCCCAGCCTCACCCGGCTCACCCTTCCTGTGGGTCTGGTCCGGGTCCGGCACACAGTGCACTCCCAACACCTAACGTCAGTCTACGTCTTCCTTCAATGACTGATTCGCCCCCTCCCAACCCTACCTAATGCAGTCACTAGCAAGTCGATGATGCGCTGGGGTGATCACGAATACAAGCTCTGATGATACCTGATTGTTCTTTTATTTATTTATTTATTTATTT
>CM053606.1:1399082-1414705 GCA_028646535.1 Procyon lotor
CACACCAACACACACACCAACACACACACCGACACACACGCACACACACACCAACACACACACGCACACACACCAACACATACACCACCACACACCAACACACACCACACACCAACACATACACCAACACACACCACACACGCACACCAACACACACACCACACACGCACACCAACACACACACCAACACACACCACACACACCAACACATACACCAACACACACAACACACACGAACACCAACACACACACACACCCCACACCAACACACACCACACGCGCACATCAACACACACACGCGCACACACCAACACATACACCAACACACACCACACACCACACACACCAACACACACACACATACACCAACACACACACATCACACACGTACTCCAACACACACACCACACACCACCACACAAACACACCAACACACACACCAACACACACACACAGAGTCATTTAAGAAAATAACACAGAGGGCCGCCTGGGGGGGGTCAGTCGGTTAAGCGTCTGCCTTCGGCTCAGGTCATGATCCTAGAGGCCTGGGATCCAGCCTCACATTGGGCTCCTTGCTCAGCAGGGAGCCTGCTTCTCCCTCTTCCTCTGCCTGTCTCTCCCCTGCTTGTTCTCTGTCAAATAAGTAAAATCTTTAAAAAAAAAAAAAAATAGAATCAAAAGGTGTATTTATTATATAAATACCTACATGATGTTAAGTTCTTTGAATCAAGTACAGGAATCAAGCCTACAAGGCTGCTCTGCTGTTAAAAAAAAAGAATGATTTACCCACTGCCTTGCAACATTAATCTCAACAATTTTAGAAGCTTTTA
This sequence comes from Procyon lotor, assembly GCA_028646535.1. Taxonomy (NCBI): domain Eukaryota; kingdom Metazoa; phylum Chordata; class Mammalia; order Carnivora; family Procyonidae; genus Procyon; species Procyon lotor. The sequence continues at coordinate 1,399,913 of CM053606.1, forward strand.
ATTTTATTATTAGGTTTTAAGTTAGCATTATCTAAATCTGGGAACAAATGTTTGGACCAGAAGAGCTGCTATTTTAAAGCTCTTCTTTCACAGCCTAAGGAACTTCCTCAAAGTGCAGCCTGCTCCTCAGCAGCTCAGCATCTTCCTGAATATGTCAAGTTTTAAATTACGGGAAATGTGTGTTGGTCAGTTCCCATATTTTAAGAAAAGGTACAGAGAGCACGATGGTCACTTACTAATTCAAAAAGCACATTGTAAATGTCTTCCCATCAGGGTAAGGCCTAAGACTCCCTGCTCCAAGTCCGCCAATGCCCAGGAGAGCTCTCCGGCCTTCCTCCTCCTGTCTCTGGGTCTAAGGCAGCCACCCCAAACCCCACTGGAAGAGGATAAAACTTCGTCAAGAACTCTCTTACCCATTCTCAGGAAAACTGTCCAGAAATGCACGTCCGGCCCACGGCCCCCAAACATGACTATGCGGCAGATTCACTTGGGGCACTTCTCTGAGACCCCCTAAGTCATGGGCTTCCAAACGGACTGACAGACACTTCCAGGCTCAAGAACTACCCCCGCCCATATACACCACTCAGCTGGTGTGCCCTCTGCTTTCAACCTGGGCTGGTGAGGGAGAAAACGAGGCAAGGCTTTACCACGGTCACTATCACATAAGGTGAACGCCATGAAATGGTAACTGTGGCCAATCAATGTGACCAAGAACAGGGGTGACCAGGAAAAGCCTATATGAAGAGGAAACATTCAAATGAAACCTAAAGGATTAAGGACCCAGTACTGAAAACAGCAAAAGGAATGGGGATGCAAGGTGGACAAGCCGATGGGTAGGTCTGGGGATCAGAAAGGCTAGAGGAAGTTAGAAATTTCAGTGTCACCAAGACCGTCAGTGAGCAGCATTTAAAAGAGACAACAGATGGGGCAGCCATGATCGCCTGGGAGCCCAAGGATGGAGAGAACCCTGGAATCACGGCTGAGAAATGCCAGACAACTGAGGATCTGCAGGGCAGACAGAAGAGGAAACCTGGAAGGAAACCAAGGACAACCAAAGGTAAGCAGGTGAGCCAGGAACTAAGACAGCAGAGTGTTTCAAAGAGGCAGCAGTGGTCCACCAAGCTCGATACCAAGAGACAATATGCTCAAAATAGGGGGGAAAATTTTTCTTTCAGAGAGCTTTCTCTCCTCAAGCAGAAGCAGGGAGGTGCTTACAGACAAGGAAAACAGAAAGGAGATGGACAGAGACTCTTAAATGGTTTTTTCATCCCTGACCCCACACTGACCTGAAAAGCCCAGCTCTATTCCTGAACTTCAGTTTTGTGAAACATCAAGAATCCTTTTAAATTACCTTTCTATTCAAGTTCTCTCTTGCTGATTTCTTTCACTTGTAAGAAAGTCTTCTGTTCACAAGCTTGGCCATGGAAGGGAAGGGGAGGACACAGGAGACAGGGAGTTGGAACCCAAAGAGAACAGGGTTAAGGATGAAACTCTAGGTTAACTATAGTGAGATTTTTTTTAACAGTATCCCCTGAGGGATGCCTGGGTGGCTCCATCGGTTAAGCATCTACGTTCGGCTCAGATCATGATCCTAGGGTCCTGAAATCAAGCCCCACACCGGGTTCCCTGCTCAGCGGAGAGCCTGCTTCTCCCTCTCCCTCTCTGCTGCTCCCCCTGCTTGTGGTCTCTCTATAGCAAATAAACAAATAAAATCTTTAAAAACAACACAGTATCCCCTGAAAATTACTGTCCGCTTGTAGTGTGACTTTATTTGGAGAAAGGGTCTTTGCAAATATCATTAGTGTAGATCCCAATCCAACGGGCATACCTTGTAAGGGAAGAGACATGCACTGAAAGAAGGCCAAGTGAAAACAGAGGCAAAAACTAGACTGCATGGGGCGCCTGAGGGGCTCAGTGGGTTACAGCCTCTGCCTTCGGCTCAGGTCATGATCTCAGGGTCCTGGGATCAAGCCCTGCATCGGGCTCTCTGCTCGACGGGGAGCCTGCTTCCCTCTCTCTCTGCCTGCCTCCTTGCCTACTTGTGATCTCTCTCTCTCTGTCAAATAAATAAATAAAATCTTAAAAAAAAATTAAATTAAATGAATGAATGAATGAAATTCTTGCAACCACGGTCTGCCTTGTTTCCCAGCACAGTCTTTCCCACCATCTGGCGGGCTGCCCCCTCGCCAGGGCAGAGCCAGTGTCTCCCCGTTGCCTCAACGGCAGATGCTCCCTGGCACTGCGGGCCTTGGTTAGGTCTGTTGTCGCTGCTCCCCCTCCTCCCTCTGCAGGTCCCTTCCCCCCATACCTGACAGTGCTCTAGCTACCCTGTCTGCAATCAGATCAGAACGGGCCCTCCCTCCTCGCTGCCTCTCCTCCCCTTTACTTTAGTCCCACACCAGTCAATCCTTGGCCCTGGGGATTCTTGGCCAGTAATCCTCTGGTCTACTTCTCTTGGCTGGATTTGCTACTCTGGCCACCCCCACCCCACCTCTGCCCAAGACCTTCCTAGGCTCTAGGACTATATTCTGATACTCTCCCAACTTCTGATCACACTTTTCAGAGTTTCTCTTCTACCTACCCTTAAAGCCACACCCCTCCCTCAGGGCTCTGTCCCAAGGCCTCTTTAGCTACACCAATAGGTTTTCTTTTTTTTTTTTAAAACAATTTTTAAGTTCTTGGGGCACCCAGGTGGCTCAGTGGGTTAAAGCCTCTGCCTTCAGCTCAGGTCATGATCTCAGGGTCCTGGGATGGAGCCCATCAGGCTCTCTGCTCAGCAGGGAGCCTGCATCCCCCCCCCCCCACCTACTTTCAATCTCTCTCCCTCTCTCTCTCTCGCTGTGTCAAATAAATAAAATCTTTAAAAAAAATTTTTAGTATTTTTTTTTTTTTTTAAGATTTTATTTGACAGAGAGAGAGGTAGTGGGAGGGAGAAGCAGGCTTCCCGATGAGCAAGAAGCCCAATGTGGGGCTTGATCCCAGGACCATGAGATCATGACCTGAGCCGAAGGCAGACACTTAACAACTGAGCCACTCAGGCACCCCTGGGGGTTTTCACGCTTTAGAGAAATCTCTGGGTTCTTCTTCCCAGGAAAAGGCACAATCCTACAGTTATAATGCCCAAACAGCAGGGGGAGGACAGGAGATGGACACATCAGGACAGAGTGCCTGTCTCCGGATGAGGACTTCTCTGGTTCCTGGAGGTACCCTGGGCGAGCTCCCTAGACGTGACCCAGCTGGGTTAACCACTGCACTGCTCTCCAAATCACTGCTGTTCAGATGGCTTGTTCATAGGCTCCCCCCACACTTAATTACTGAGGATCAGAGGGCTTCTCTTTCTATGGGTTATACCTATGGATGTTTACTGTGTTTGAAATTAAAACGGAGAAGGTTTGAAAATGTTTAATAAGCCTATTACATGTTATCATAAAGGACAGTTTTACAAAAAAAAAAAAAAAAAAAAAAAACAGCTAAGAGTGCACCTGGGTGGTTCAGTAGGTTAAGTATCCACCTTCAGCTCAGGTCGTGATCCTGGGGTCCTGGGATCTGAGCCCCGCGTCAGGCTCCCTGCTCAGCGAGGAGCCTGCTTCTCCCTCTGCCTCTCTTTCTCTCTCAAATAATAAAATCTTAAAAAAAAAAACAAAAAAAAAAACTAAGAAACCATTTGATGAGAAGAGCAGCAGCACTGTACATTTTAGCCCTCACCTCTTTTAATGGCCACTGAATGGGGGAGAGCTGAATTCTCACACGTGTTTGTGCAATCTGCTGCAACCATACACTGCTTTGGTTGGAATACAGGAGGAAAATTCAGTCTCACAGATACACAGTTGGGAAAGGAAGGAGTATTTTAACAACCTCTTCAAATAAATGCGCAGTCTTCTTTGATACTAAATCAAAACTTGACGAGTAGTAAATTTTCTAAAGGGAAATTCTGATATGGAATCTGAAACTGTGTCAGTTAATTTTTAATACCATTACATTAAGTTCCATGGGATTTATTCCATTCTTGTGCTCTAAATGGGTCTTTTACCATCTCTGAGTTAGTAGCATCACATAAAGGCCATTGGGAAACTATCAGTTCACTGAATTAAGCACATCTTCCAAATGTTGACACATTTCATTACATAATATTAAAAAGAAACATTTCCTAAGCATCATCACCTACAAGAAAAGTCTTTAAATACTGGAAAGCTGTCAAGCTCATGATAGCAGAATCAAGTTTTCCAAAATTCTAATTTCCATTTGAAAGCTCAAATTTTATCATTGCCAACAATACTGTCAGTTACATTCCTTGAAATATCTGGTTCACTTCGTTCAATTTCAAGAAAACATCTGCTGTATAAATAACCCATCTAAGGGGCCATCCTCTTCTGCCAGCTGTTCTTTCAACGCTCCGGACCAGACGGACACCTCTGCTTCGGGATGCACTAGTGCTTTATGCCCGCTTTCCATTTCGTCTCCCAGCTGGGGAAAAATGGGTACTCGGGGTTAAAGTTTAATAAAATTAATTTTTATGCTTCCTCAAAGACATTAAGCTGGATTTTTCCAAACACAAGTTCATGGTGGTGAATACTATGACTACAATATTATAACTGGTTTGATACCACAGCCTTGGTTTGTGTTAAAGAACCAGCAGTTTACCTACCGCTTTTGTACCATCAATGCAAATGTCAATACAGTGAATGCCAAATAGCATCTTAATGACTGTGTAAGTAGCTTTGACCCAATGAACCACATAAAAGGGTCTCAGGGAACCCCAGGAGTCCATAGATCATATTTCAAGATCCCCCTCTCCTAATAATCATTATTCCCAAAACTTCAATAACCATCTAAATAGTGTTAACTCTGAGGGACACCTGGGTGGCTCAGTTGGTTAAGTGTTTGCCTTTGGCTCGGGTCATGATCCCAGGGTCCTGGGATCCAGTCCCACACCAGGCCCCTTGTTCAGCGGGGAGTCTGCTTCTCCCTCCCTCTGCCTGCAGCTTCTCCTGCTTGTGTTCTCTTGACAAATACATAAATAAAAATCTTTTTTTTTTAAAAGATTTTATTTATTTATTTGACAGAGAGAGATCACAAGTAGGCAGAGAGAGAGGGGGATGCAGGCTGCCTGCGGAGCAGAGAGCCCGATGCGGGGCCCGATCCCAGGACCCTGAGATCATGATCTGAGCCCCAGGCAGAGGCTGTAACCCACTGAGCCACCCAGGTGCACCCCTAAATAAAAATCTTTAAATAGTGTTAACTCTGAAAAGCCTGTCTCCATTCCAGACCACTCCTCCAGAGCTCCACATTCACATATACAAAATCCAAATATTTATTGGGCATCCTGTCAGAGGTTGGCAACACTGCCACGAACCAAAATTCTTGTCTTCATGGAGCTTAGAACTAGTAGGTAGATTAGCACAAGGACTAGGAAAGCAGAGCAAGGTAAAATGGTAGAGATTAATGAGATGAGAGAATGACCTCTGAGGAGGGGATATCTGAACAAAGACCTGAATGAAGGCAGTGAACTCTACAAACCAACCTCTAGAAGAGCTTTACAGGGAGACAAGCCGAAAGCCTAAGGACTGATCCACCCCTGATGGAAGATGTCCTGGAGTCCTCCAACCCAACGAGCATAAACTCAACTGAGAACCCATTACCCACTCCCTACTACACCACTGCTCCTTATTTCAGTAAATGCCAAATACCCACCCAGACGCCCAGGACAGACACCTGTGGTCTCTTCCTGCCTCCCACGCAGCCACCACGTCCTTCAGTCACCAGCTGTACCACCCTGGCCCAGACCCCTTCCTCTCTCCACCAGCACCCCACGTGGCCATCTCTGGCCAGACTCCTCCCCCACCCAAACATGCTCCAAGCTCAAGTACCATGCCCCGGCCCAGATCAGGTCGATCACCTCTTTAAAACCCTGTAATGGTTCCCCAGAGCCCTCCAGGTAAAAGCGCAACTCCTTCCTGAGGCTCTGACCTCTCAGTGTCCATTTCTCACTGCCCTCCAGCCCTTTACAACTTCCATCCCTGGTGAGCCCTGCTCTCTGTCACTCAGTCATCACTGAGCACCTACCCCCACCACACATAGACTGTTCTGGGTGCCGGAGACAAGTAGGGGACGGCGACCAGTTGGTGCTGCATGAACAACACTCCCACCCTCTCCTCAGCTCCAGACATGCTTTCCTTCCCTTCTGCCCACCAACTGCGCGCCAGACAGGCTCGACTAGAGGGTCCTTTGGGTCTCAACTTTAAAACACACTTTATTCCTCGGGCACCTGAGTGGCTTGGTCGGTTAACCTTATCTGACCCAGTCATGGTCTCTAGCTGTCCCTCTAACCCCCTGTCCTTGAATTTCTCCTTTGCACCTTCTTGTTCGGCTATTAAGCTATAAACTCAGTGCGGCCCTGACACACCCATTCCATGGCAGTCTACAGCCCCAGCACCTACCAGAAAAGGTGCTGAATAAGCACTTGTTAAACAAATTTCCAGTTAATAATATTTTTAAAAAAATACGGGGGTGCCTGGGTGGCTCAGTGGGTTGGGCCTCTGCCTTCGGCTCAGGTCATGATATCAGGGTCCTGGGATCGAGCCCCGCATCGGGCTCTCTGCTCCGCAGGGAGCCTGCTTCCCCCCCCCCCACCCTGCCTCTCTGCCTACTTGTGATCTCTCTCTCTCTCTGTCAAATAAATAAATAAAATTTTTAAAAAATAATATTTATAAAAATACATGAAAAGTATTTCTTTGTTATTATCACTAATTGGCAAATCAAGGGACAGCAAAAGAAGTTTCATTCAAAAAAAATCAGCATTATAGGGGATGTGGTGAAATCTTTTGAAAAATAAACAATAATTTTGGCAGTTCTCAAAATGAATTATAGTATCAAAATTCTGCTACAGGGCTGCCTGGGTGGCTCAGTGGTGAAAGACTCTGCCTTCAGCTCAGGTCATGATCTCAGGGTCCTGGGATCGAGCCCCACGTTGGGCTCTCTGCTCAGCAGGGAGCCTGCTTCCCCCTTTCTCTCTGCCTGCCTCTCTGCCTACTTATGGTCTCTGTCAAAGAAATAAAATCTTTAAAAAAAAATTCTCCTATAAAGGTAAAGGGAAAATTTCTTTTCCCTTCAAGAAAAGAAAACAACGTGAACAAAGAAAACAAAAGAAAAGAAAGACTCAGGAGAAAGCGAGGTAGTAAATTTGACAGAGATTTGGCAAAGACATCTGGTACAGATACTCCGTCCTCTGAATTAATAATATTCCTCTGGAACCACCAGGAAGAAAGAAAAAACAAATCTCTTCTTATAACATTTAACATTACCATAGTTAAAGGGATTTTTACAAAGCAAGGCCACTAGCAGCAGAAATGGCTAAAGGGTGTACTGTGGGCCAGGCACTGCTGCTCTAAGAGCTTCATACACCTGTCTGCTCACTCCGTCCTCAAACCCACCCTAGGAAAGGACGTTCTAGAACACCTGCTTTACAGATAAGAAAACACACAGAGAAGTCAAAATCCACACCCAAACCAGCAAGTTAAATTACAGAACTGGGCTCTAACTCCACAGCAGTAGTCCTTCCAGAAAGGAGGGAACGTCTCTCCCTCTTAAGAGGTTATGAATTATTTTAAAGTTCCTACGACAATTTTTGAAAACCTGCTGTAGAGGCTTTAACACAACACTCTCATGTTTAATTAGAATGTGTCCAGAATTTTTTAAAGCTTTATCAACTACAACACTTGGATAGGCAGTCAAGAGAATCTATAACATTCATCAGGACTATATTTTATAATTGCCACAGGACTGAGTCAGGCGGCAGATATACATAAATATATAATTATCCACAAGTAACCAATATGTTCAACCAATTCCCTGATAATTCCAGTCCTGAAAGGCTAAAGAATATATAAGTCTTTTTCCCTCTTGGTAAAATGCATTAAGTTTGGAGCAGCTAATTACTAAATCATAACCTTTTATCAGTGGTAATATATAGGTTCAAATGAATAATCTCTTAAAAATTACTCTAGGTAATCTTGACTTGGTCTTTTTCAAAAAGATTTTATTTATTTATTTGAGATAGAAAGAGAGCATGCAGGAGCTGGGGGAGTGGAGGGGACAGAGGCAGAGGGAGAAGCAGGCCCTCCACTGAGCAGGGAGCCCTATGTGGGGCCCAATCCTAGCACCCTGGGATCATGACCTGAGTTGAAGGCAGACTCTTAACAGACTGAGCCACCAGGCGCCCCTTGACTTATCTTTAACTGTTTTTGTTTTTATCTTTTTAAGTAATCTCTACCCCCAACGTGGGGCTCAAACTCACAACCCCGAGGTCAGGAGTCACAGGCTCTACTGACTGACCCAGCAGGTGCCCCTGGTCTTTTAAACACGTGTTTGTAGAAATGGCTTTCCCCAGAACTTTAATTTAATAAGTCAAATAAGTGGAAACTTAAGTCTTTAAGAAAAAGAAAGCAAGGGGCGCCTGGGTGGCTCAGTGGGTTGAAGCCCCTGCCTTCGGCTCAGGTCGTGATCTCAGGGTCCTGGGATGGAGCCCCGCATCGGGCTCTCTGCTCAGCAGGAAACCTGCTTCCCCCTCTCTCTCTGCCTCTCTGCCTACTTGTGATCTCTCTCTCTCTCTGTCAAATAAATAAATAAAATCTTAAAAAAAAAAAAAAAAGAAAGAAAGAAAAAGAAAGCAACATTGCTCTATAAAAGAAGCTTTTTATCACTGGAAATCAGCGGGAATTTCTTTCCATCGATTACTGGGGCACCTAATCCAAGGCATCGCCAAAAGAACAGGACTAAAAGGCTTAAAAAGCTTTGGCATTCCTCTGACCAATCTGAATGCCTATAGATTGCCTATATTTCCTAAGTAAGAGTTCTGGAACAAAACACATAGCTTTAAAAAGCAGTGCTGCTCCATTTTTTTTTTTTTTTTTACCACAATAGTCAACATGACGTTGCATTACCCAATGTACGCACGCACACCCCACAGCCGTTCAGACCAACCCTTCCTTCCACCCTTACACGTTCTGTTTGTGAAATGCGCATCTGAGCTCCGTGTCAATGTAAGCTGCTTTTTACCTCTTCATTCTGTGTTCACTAAACCAAACACCTAACTGACCCATCTGACCTCATAGTTTCTCTAACCATTCAGCAATGAATGCAAACCCAAAATCAAAATTTCCCAGGGTTAAAAGATTCTAAGATTTTTGTTGTTTACTGCCTTACTAGACTTGCCGTAACAGAGGTTTCAAAATAACATAGCATGCCATATGGTCAAGCCCAGATAATAACATTGAGAATATCTGTTACCAATCCACTAATGCTTTTAAAAGCCAAAGTCTGTAGCAGTAAGAATTTAATCCAATTTGGAGACCACATGAGCCAGAGAAACCAACACGGTCAGAGAAAAAACAATCCAGTGAAGAAACTATAATAAATGCCAATACTGCATTTATTGTCTAAAATAACATCAATGTTAGTCATTAAAGGATGTATTAGCTAAAAACCCAACTGCTGGTACATACGAAAGTCTAAAGATATCCTGAAGACCTTTCTCAAAGTGATTTGTAGAAATATAACTTTTTTTTTTTTTTTTTAAGATTTAATTTATTTGACAGAGAGAAACACAGCAAGAGAGGGAACACAAGCAGAGGGAATGGTAGCGAGAGAAGCAGGCTTCCCACCAAGCAGGGAGCCCGATGCGGGGCTCGATCCTAGGACTTTGGGATCATGACCTGGGCCGAAGGCAGATGCTTAACGACTGAGCCACCCAGGCGCCCCGAAATATAACTTTTTCAAACAAACCAACGGACGACAGACAGAAATTTTTAGCAAAGTAAAAAGTCACAGAACAGAGCTTTGAAAAATAAGTTAACTCCTCATAAAATCAGTCCCTTTCTCAAGCTGTCACTATAAGTCTACCAAGGTGATTTAAACTTTGCAGTCAAAGTCACTAGGCATGAACAATTTTTGAAAAGATACTTTAAAGGGAGCCTGGGTGGCTCAGTGGGTTAAGGCCTCTGCCTTCAGCTCAGGTCATGATCTCAGGGTCCTGGGATCGAGCCCCGCATCAGGCTCTCTGCTCAGCGGGGAGTCTGCTCCCCACTCTCTCTCTGCCTGCCTCTCTGCCTTGTAATCTATCTCTCTGTCAAATAAATAAATAAAATCTTTACAAGAAAAAGAAAAGAAAAGATACTTTAAGTTTTACTCTAAAAAAAGACAGTACAGGAGCGCCTGGGTGGCTTAGTCAGTTAAGCGTCTGACTTTGGCTCAGGTCCTGGGTCCTGGCTGGGACTTGGACTCCTTACTTGGCTGGGAGTCTGCTTGTCCCTCTCCCTCTGCCCCTTCCCTGACTCGTGCTGTCTCTCTCTCTCAAATAAAATCTTAAAAAAAAAAAAAAGACTCCATTTTTCTGCAGTCTTTTAACAGTCTTCTAAATCTGAGGTGAAAATTCAATCTCAGGAAACTTACTACAACTCCCCCCAAACAGAAGTAACTCAAAATATTAAAGAAATATTTAAAGGTATCACTACTGTCCTTCGACGGACATTAACTGAATGGCTGAGCACTTACGTGGTGACACCCATACGGCCCTGTGGTAAACTCCAGTAGCACCCTGGAGGAATAGTTTTTGTCCAATAGGTGTTCACTTAAGAGAGTATCAATTCTGAATCAAAAGTGCATGGCTGAACAGCTTCCTCTCTCTCTCTATATGCATACTCTTGAATCATTCCAACAGAAGATGAGATGTAGTCCTAACACGGGTCCCCCAGCAGAAAAGAAACGGGAGTAAGTCACAGGCACAATCACAAAACTTAACTTCGCCTCCCTAAATTCTCACTTCTAAGAAAAACTTGCAGCACTTATAATGCCTGTGAATCCGAGCGCATGTAGGCCAGCGGGGAGTGTCCACCTGGACAGAGGCCTTGCAGTCCAGTCTCAGGGCTGCGGGAGACCCCACCCCCTCTCCCCCACCCCTCCCTCCAGGGTCTGTCTGACAGCATTGGTCTCTAACCACCCATTCCAGATGCTCTCCACTTCCGGCCGTTCTAGTTGTTAGAAAGTTAAATCAAGCTGAAAGCTACCGTCCAGTCGTGCTGTGCAGAGGTTCTCAGACCTGTTTCCATGTTGGTGGCACCAACTCTGTCCCCACCCACACACCCAGTATTAGTAAGGAAGCAAAAAAGGAACTGCCTATTCACTTTCTTGCTGCAATATATACCTTCCGGAAGAATCTAGAATAGACCCTAGCTCTCTTAATAGAATCCAAACTAAAACCTTACTTCCAAATAAAGAACCCCTCTATCCCCCAAAATACTAAAGCTTCGAATTCGAAAATAAAAAATTCACGTAAAACTCTTATTGCTAACAACTCTCTGAACACCTTACCGTATCTAGAGTTGGAAGGAATTTCTTACAAAGCTAATATTCCCATTTATTTGCTAATCATAAAAATAATGTACATGTTTCCTTAGTTAATCCCTGAAGTAGCCGCTTAGCCGTCAAATACGGAGATCAGTGCAGTCGGACGGATGGTAAAAACGTAAACACAGAGAGACCCCAAATCAGAGCTGCGGATGAAGCGGTCTACGTGTCCGCATCACTGACACACGAAGTCGGTTTCCGTGGCTGTCCGTGCCCAGCAACTTCCCTTTCCAACACGAAAATTCTCCCGTCGCCGTTGGTCCTCAGTAAATGGCTCACAACCCCAAGTAAAAAGCTCCCACAAAGGGGAATTGAGCAGACACAGCTAACACTACTCCCGTGCGCTGGCTCTAATTTAAAGAACTTAAGATACGTTTAAATACCTTCTGAATCACAACCAATTCGCAAGAAAAATACGGGCGGCGGGAGGGGGGGGGGGTCTTCAAAAGTCCGAGGGCTCGGCCACCTCCCGGGCGGGATTTTCTGCTGAGCTCCTCCCCTCCCCCACCCGCTGCCGGCGCCGGGCTCGCAGGGCGAAGGGGGACACGCACCCCGGGGTCCCCGCCTCCCCCCGTCCGTGCAAGTAGCGCAAACGGGCCCGAGCAGCACCGGGGCGCAGGAGGCCGGGAGCGCGCGGCGGCTGACAATGGCAGCGGCGGCGACGCGCCATCTTGTAGCGGGGCCCGACCCGAGCCATTCATTCGGCGCCGGGGCGGGGGGCGCGGGGACCCCGGGCCGCGCCGCCGCCCGCAGCCCCCGGCCCGCCCCGCCCGCCGCGCCGCGCCCGGCAGGGGGACACGACGGCCGGCCGGCGGCGGGGCTCCCCCCCTTGGCGCCCGATCGCCCGCAGCCGAGGACCGCCGCGCTCGGTCCTCCGCGCTCAGCTCTTTGTGTCTGGCGGCCTCCGCGGCGCCCGGCCGCGCCTCGGCTTCTTCCTCATTTCGCGGCCCCCCTTCCCCGCCGCGGCGCCGCCCGGCACCAACTTCAAAGTCCCCAGAAAAGGTGTATTTAAAACGCAGGGTTCCTCCGGGGCGAAGGACGAGCCCCGCCGCTCCCTTTGTTCTCGCCGCCCGGCCGGCCGGCCTAGAGACCCCGGCCCAGCGCACAGCCCCCGGGGAGGTCGCGCCGGACTGGGACCGCGGACCCCGGCCCCGACCTGGGACCTGGGACCTGGGATTCCCGGCCGCGGACCCCGACTCCGGACCCGGCACCGCGGACCCCGATACCCGCCCCGACTCCGGACCCAGCACCGCGGACCCCGACCCGGGACCCCGGACCTGGAACCCCCGACCGCGGACCCGGAACCGGGACCCCAGAACTCGGGCCGCAGACCTGGACCCCGGAGCCCAGAGCCCCCGCGCCCAGACCCCGCGCCTCCGACCCCTGCCCCGCAGCCCGAGCTCCGGACCCCGATCCCGGCCGCAGATCCCGAACCCCGGACCTGGAACCCCCGACCGCGGACCCGGGCCCGGACCCCAGCCGAAGCCCGGAGGGTCCCCGCCCGCCCCCGGCCCGCGACCCCACCCGGGCGGGGCAGGAAGACGCGCGGCCCGGCGGCGGGGTGGGGGTGGGGGTGGGGGCGGGGAGGGTGGGGGCGGGGCGGCTCGGGCGGGCGACTGCCGGGGAGGGGCCGGGCCCGGGTCGCCGGGCAGGGGCAGGGGCCGCCGCGCTCACCTCGGCGCCTCGTCCCGCCGGACTCGCCCGCGCCCCGCCGCCTCAGCCGCCTCAGCCGCCTCGGCCGCCGCTCTGGAGGTGGTCGCGCTCGGGCCGCTCCGCGGGCGCTGCGGGCAGGTGCGCCGGCGAGGATCGGTCCGGTCCCGCGGCGGCTGCTCCACTCCCGCGCCCGCGCCCGCTCCCGCTCCCGCTCCCGCTCCCGCTCCGCCGCCGCCTCCGTCCGCCCCTCAGACGCCTCCAGCCATCGGGATGGGCGCGGCGGCCCCTGCCCGCAGCCTCGGGAAACCCCACGCCGCGTCACCGCGCACGCCGCGCGCGCACGCACGGCCCGGCCGCGGCCCCGGCGCGCGCACGTCCGCGCGCTTCCTCCCCGCGCGGACCCCCGGAGCGTGCGCGAGCCTCTTAAAGGGGCCGCGCCCGCCCTAGGGGAAGCGGCTCGCGGAAGACCCCTCAGGCCTGATCCGTCCCTCACGGGTGCTCCGGGGGCTGCGCGCGGCGCCCTGTGGTAGGGGGGGCCTCCCTGCTGCGGACCCGCTAGGCTTCCCAGCCAAGGGGACGTGGGTGGAGGCCCCAGGACCACAGCTGGGACTCTCCGGGCCCTGCACCGTCCCCATTCACGCATCCCGCAATACATCCCGCACACAGGCCGGGTACTCCCATCCTGCACCTGCGTTCAGCACCCCGTATCTGCATTCTGCACCCTGCTTCGGTACCCCGTACCTGCACCCTGCACGGCTACCCGCACGCGCACACACCCAGCCCGGGCTGGCCGTCGGGCCTAGGGGTGCAACCAAGCTGACTGGATCCCAAAGGGACCCACTTGGGACGGGGTCGACCTCCAGGGAAGCCCAGCTTTCTCCCGGCCGGCGAGTGGACGCCCGCCAACCGAGGGACAGGGGAACAGGGCCAGTCTCGGAGATGGCCGTGGCGCTCATGTGAGCTTGGGCAGGTGCGGGCAGTGTGTGGTCTCGGGAGGTCAAGCCTAAGGCACTCCTGTTGGGGTGGGCGCCTGGACAGGGAGGTGTGACCACGGAAGAGAGCGTCAGGAGCGAGAGGGATGGTCTACCTCTGGGAGGGCTGCTGAGAATGGAAGCTCCTCAGGTGGGAGCAGAAAGGTGACCGCAGGTCATACATGTGCAGCCCACAGATCCCCGCCAGGATGTCAGTGGGACGGTCCAGGCCAGCACCTCTGTCTTCCCAGCTGGCCCCTGGCTCCCCAGTTCCAACAACTAATCACCCACGGGTGCCTCCCTTTGGATCCTGCAGCCCCTGACCCTAATCACCCCAGCCAGATCCAGGCCCCTTTTCCTCCACGTCTGTGTGTATTCTTTGGGCCTGGAGCCCATGCCTTGCCACCCAGGGAAGGATGCACCCTGTCCCTCCCCCTCCCACTCTACGGGTCCTTCCTACCCGCATAGAAGCAAGTCCCCATCATTCTTGGAGCCCTTCCTCAGTTCCTGGTACTGGATGCTCCAGCCTCAACTTACACTCTGTCCGCCCAGTCCTGAACTCAGCCATTTCTGCAAGGAGTCCTGGGAAATGGAGTTTAGAAGCCGGGATCAGGACTCCAGGGCTCACTGGAATTGCCCCAGCGCACAGCTGGGGAATGAATGCTATGTCCAGGCACACATGCACACACACACACACACACACACCCCAGGCACACATGCATACACACACACACACACACACACACACACACCAGGCACACACACACAC
>CM053606.1:1415205-1446520 GCA_028646535.1 Procyon lotor
TGGGTATCAGGGGGAAAGGAGGTGTCTGGGCCGAGTGAGGTGTGCTAGGGTGAGAGGTGTGTGTGTGTGGGGGGGGGGGGTCAGGCTCAGTAGGAGCGAGTTAGCAGGGGAGCGAGTTAGCTCAGGTTGGTGTTTGGAGCCCTAAGTGGAAAGGAGACGTGGGGACCGGAGGGAGGGGGCATTTAAGAGTGAGACCGGGAGGAAGCGGCAGAGGGAGATGCAGGGGAGAGCGGGGTGGGGGGAGGCAGAGAGCAGCACCCTAGGGTGAGAGCTTCCAGGAGGGGCCAGACCACTGCCAAGGGTCAGTCCAAGAAAAAGTCTAAGAATTCACCACTGTATTCAAAACACAGGAGTTGGTGATGACAGTGCAGCTGTTGGGGGGGGGTGTTGCTCAGAAGAAAGTAGGAGATGCAGTGGGCATGAGGACGGCCGACTCCTGGGGACAGCTGGGGACAGCCGACAGCATCTTAAGTAGGTGAGGGGGGGCTTTCAACAGGTTCCTCTGGTCCATCTCCAGGGAGAATACGAGGTCCACGACCGCGGGCGTCCACTGGGTTCCCCAAGCTCACCCCAGGGCCGGGTTCCCAGGAGGCCCTTTGGATTGCCCAGGTGAGGCTGAAGGCTTGGCCGGGCCTGGAGTCCCAGGTCAGAGGGTGCCAGTGGGGAAGGGGAGGATGGGGAAGTGCCGACCGGAGCCTGGGGTGCCCACCTGGTGCCCAGGTGAGGTCCTACAGACTCAGATTTGGGCTCTGGGGATGCAACCAGCGCGCGGCCGCCCCCTGAGGGCGTGGAGAGGGTTCAGTCGCGGCTGTCCAGATCAAGTGCCACAGAGTTATTAAGACCCACGGAGGTTGGAGATTCAGAAATGAAGGTCACGGGCGACGTGGGCAAATGCAGTGTCCTTGTCCAGGCCGAGGCGTGAGCTGGAACAGAGGGAACCGCCGGCGAGTGTCGACAAGACTTCCGTGCCACAGGATCTCGGATTCCGCAAGGGGAGGGGGGCAGCTGGGGCCCAGGGAACCAGCTGAGCCGGACCGTCCCCGTGACATTGGCTGGGTTCTCTGCTCCCGCCCCCCAAGTCACCGGCGACCCTTTCCCCCCCGTCCGCTAGACCGGCGGCTCTCGGACTCGCGCTCACCTCCGGATTGCCCGGGGCTGCTTCGCACAGACCGCTGCAGTTTCGATTCCGTGAGTCTGCGCGGGGGCACCCGAGGGGCCTTGCATTTCCAACAGGTTCCCGGGGCGCTGCCGCGCGGGGACCCCACCTGGGAAGCGCGGTCCCCGGAGCCCACTTCACCGAGGGGCCCGCGCTCCGGGCCGACCGGGCACCGCCTCCGGTTGCCGGGCAGAGCCGGGCCGCGCGCGCCTCCATTGGCCGCAGGTGGGCCGCGCCCCGCCCGACAGGTAGTCCGCCCCACGCAGAGCCATTGGGTCGCCGCCGCGGGGACCCCCGGGGATTGGCCCAGGTAGCGGCCCCGCCTCGCCCTCATTGGCCGCAGGTGCCACCGCCCCCGCCCCGGGACCGCCCGTCCCGCCGATTGGCCGCCCGCGGGGCCTCGGGTCGGCCATGTTCGGACCCCCCGCGTGCCCCCTCCCCCGGCGCCGGGCCTGACGCCGGGATCCCGCGCGCGCCCCCCGCGCGCCCCCGCCGGCCGTGCCCCCGTCCCGCCCAGCCGGCCGCCCAAGTTCCGCGGAGTCGGCCGGCCCCGCGCCCCTGGGTCCCGGCGCCGCGCGCGCCCTTCCGCGTTCCGCCGCCCGCCCCACCTGGCGCCCCGGCCGGCCGCTGGGTCCCCGCGCCATGGCCCGAGCGCCCGGGGCGCGGCGCTGACGGCGGCCGGCGGAGCTCGCCATGCCCCGCAGGACCGGCCCCAGGATGGACGGGAGCGGCTGCCGCGTCCGCCTGAAGGCGCACTACAGCGGGTGAGCGCCGGGCACCGACGGCGGGGCCGGGGGCCGCGGGCAGAGCGGGCGCGGCGGCGCGGCCCGGACCGCGGAGGCCGTCGGGGACCGCGTCGCCGGGAGGGAGGGGACGGCGAGGCCTCTCGGGGTCCCGGGGCGCGCCGTGTCCGTAGAGGCGGCCCGGGACGCGGCGGGCGCTCCGGGCGCCCCGAGCCGTCGCTCGCGGGCAAGCGCGCGGGGAGGGTGGCGTCGCCGGGTCGTCTGGCGCCGCGGCTCGAGCGCTGCGAGTGCGGGTCCCCGCCCGCGTCGGCGAGGTTTCCCCGGGCCGGGCCCGCCGGGGGGCGTTGGGGCTCGGGAGGCGGCCGCGCGCCGCACCGCCCTGGGCGCAGCACCGACGTTCGCCGCGGAGTTGGCTGGACGTGAAGGCCACCGACCTGTGAGGACTGACGTTTCTGCCAAACGAAAACGGGCGGAGTTTTAAACATCCGAGTTTCCTAAACTTTTCCCCATTTGCCCGGCCGGAGGTCTCCGTGTAAGAAAAGTGGAACGGCCGGGGGAAGCTGGGGTGCAGCGAGAGCCCGCGGTGGCGCGAATCGCGGCGGGGCGGGGGGGTCCGCGGGCGTCTCCAGGCGCGGCTCGGTCGGACTCTGACCAGCTCGCGCCCGCGCGCGGCGCCCTGGACTCGACCTGCTCGCTGTAAAATGGGGCGAGCGGGCACCTCACGGGGGTCAGAGGCCGGGAGCGCCTGGCCCCTCCCGCGGAGCACCCCCGCCGGCGCCCCGAGGCCGGGATCCTGCCTCCGCCCTGAGCCCGGCACCTCTGCCGCGCGGCCTCTTCACGGGGTGGTCCCGCCTGGTGCCTCTCCGGGTGCGTCCTCCCGGCTGAGGAGGGGCTTGGGGCCCTTGACTTCGCCAGGGCACCTTGTTTGGGCTCTCAGGTCAGAACTCTGTCAGCCTGTCCTTACAGTCAGCCTCACCTGGGAGCAGGCTGTGTGTTGGTGACAGGGCTCTAGGGAGGAATGAGTTCTGGGGGAAGGGTGACCAGCCCCCCAGAAGAGGTCCCCGAGTCCCCTCTTCTGGCCTGGAAGGGTGGTTTGCTTATCAACACTGCTTCTCAGCCTCCAGCGGCCCGCCATCCTGGCTTGCTGGTGGGTGAACTGTGGGGAGGGCCCCTCCCGGGATCCGGACAGTCCTCCCTCCAGCCGCCCATTGTGGGATTGAGCAATAAGCCCCTTTGTGAAAAATCAGAGTGGCTCCGCAGGGAGAGGAAGTCCACACCCCTGCAGCCCACGGTGGGTGGGACGGTCCCCCCGGGCTGCCCCTGGGCTGGGTTCAAGTGCGCACCTTCAGGCGCTGAGGGGAGGGATGGAGGCGGGCTGCGAGCTGGCTGGAGCCCTTGGGAGTTCTGGGCTGAGCCGCCACGGCCCCCACCCCTGCCCCTGCCTCTGGCCTCTGGAGAGCGCTCTGGTTACCGCCAGTAACGTGACCTGTTGCGTCTAGATTCCCGGGCAGCCGCGGCCCCCACTCATCCTGTTCCTCCCGTTCCCTCCCTCCCACCCCCCTCTCCCTTCCCTTCCGTTTTCCTCTCTTCCTCCTCTTCCTCCCACACTCTTCCTTTGTCCCTGTGTGCTACCACTGGGCTTCCTGCCCTACCCCAGCTCCTCACTCCCCGCTGCCTCTGCCCTGGTCCCCCTCCCCGGGGACGACACCCTCCCCTGAGCTGTTGGGGGCAGGCCTCAGTGCGGAATGACACTGGTCCTGGGGGGCGCCCACCAGGCAGCGCTTGCCCAGACCCCACGGAGTCCGTCTCTGGGTGGGGCTGTGCTGCCCTCTCGCCGCTGGGAGGTGGTTTTGGGGCAGCAGGGCCTCAGCGGAAGGTCAGACCCGTTGAAGGGGTCGTTCTGAAAAATAGGGGCCCCCAGCTTGGCCTCTGGAGGGTGAGCCGACAGTGGGGGCCGGTAGCGCCTGTGTTTCGGGGGGTCTCCAGGTGAGGCGCCCTGGCATTGGAGACCCGGCTTTGCCTGGTTGAGTGAGTCTCAAGATGCCCACTTTTGTGAGCTCACAGGCACAGACGCGGGTCTTGGCTCTCTCCAGCTCCAGCCTGGGCTTCCGTGCTCACCATCGGCCTTGGGGGAAGGTCTGATGAAGCCAGTGGCCTTAAGTTGAGGGCACTGTGTCCACACCCCTCCCCCTCCCATGTGACCTTTTCAGTTTGAACCTAGCGCCTGAGCAAGTGCCCGCCGGTCCCTGCTTTGTGATCCCCCGCCCTGGTCAGGCACATCCAGGCGCAGGATAGATCTTTCCTTTCTGTGCAAGGGCATTCGTGGTAGTGATTAGAAAACGACACCGTGGGCTTCTGGGGGGGTGTGTGTAATATTTTGTTTGGGGAAATTTTCATCTGGGTAAGCAATAACGCAGTCGGTATTTAATTTGAAACGTGCTCCTTGGTGACACATGTGCACCCTCTTTGCCCCAGGGACATCCTGATCACCAGCCTAGACGCAGCCATGACCTTCGAGGAGCTCTGTGAGGAAGTGGGAGAGCTGTGCGGTCTCCGTCAGGGGCACCCGCTCACCCTCAAGTGGGTGGACAATGAAGGTAGAACCTTGGTCTTGCGTCCACCCGACCGTGAATCTCTGAATCTTCCCTTGTACCAAGTGAGCTCGGCCCCTCCGTGGGGAGATGTAAAATCACGGAACTATGCTAGTTCGCGGCCGTCTTCCCGGTAGGGGTGCTGGGAATCACCTCCTGGAGAGGCCGGTCAGAAAGGGAGCTGGGTTTGGGGGGCGGGTGAGGAAGGGCAGCCTGGGAGCGGGCTGCAGGGGTCTCTGTGCACCGGAGCCAGCCCCTGCCCTCCTCCCCTGTGCTTCCTCTCCCGTCCTGGGCTTTCCGGAGGGTGATTTGGAAGGATAAGCTCTTTCTTATTTTCGTCTTCTCAGGAGACCGGGGGGTAAGTAGCTAGGGCCCCACAGTGTCCTCTTGTCCTCCCCCCTCTTGCCTCCCCCTCTCCGTCCTCTCTCCCCGTCAGACACACACTGAGAAAGCTGGGGGGTGGGGACACAGGGGAGCAGCAGAGTCAGGGCCGCGGGGGTTGGTTCTGTGTGTTTCTGTGCTCCTCTCTAGGGTGGGGGTGGGGAGCCTTTCCTTTCCTCTGGGACTGACCTAAGAATGTCCTTAATCTTGTCCAAGCCGGGAACGTCAGCACGGTTTAGCTCTGGAGGTAGACTTCTCGGGCTCGTTCTGGGGATCTGCCGGTTCTGAAGGCCCCTGGTCCTCTAGCCGTTCTCGGGCCTCCCAGCTCTGTAGGGGCGGCCAGACTCTGCTCTTCCCACCTGAGTTGGACCCCTTTGCCTCAGGCCTGCGGTGGCCTCAGTGATGTCTCTTGCCCCGCCTAGGTGACCCCTGCACCGTGTCCTCCCAGATGGAGCTGGAGGAGGCCTTCCGCCTGGCCTGTCAGCGCAGGGACGAAGGGCTCGTCATCCACGGTCAGTGGCAGCTGGAGGGGTGGGGTGGTCCCCCCGTGGTCTGGGGAGGTGGGAGCCCAGCATGGTTTCCAGACAGCCAGGGGGACTAGAAAACACATGGGGGGTCATGGTTTAAAATCTTAGGGTTCCAGAGAATTTAAGGATGTTGAATATAGTGCAATTTGGGTTTGTTTCTTCTCTTAAGTCTTATTAACCCAAATGGAAATGCTGTGGCTATAAAGAGTCAGGAAAGCCCCTTCTCGCTGGACACAGGGCCTGGGTTCTGGTTGCTGGTCCTCACTGTCCCCGGTCCCTGGAGGCCAACATCACTGGGTGCCTTAGAAGCCTGGGCCTCACTGGCCTCCACCTTTTCAGAAGCTGGAAGGGTCCTGGCCCAGAGCGCAGGTGGGCAGGTGGAGGAGGGGACACTCAGTACCCTCAGGGTGGACGAGACCCTCCTTGTGCCTGTCTCCTGGCTCCCACTGTCCCCGGAGAAGCTCAGAGCTGCTTTATAGACTGATCACGGGAAATACGAATTACTACCATTTCAGTCTAACTTGGGGGTTTCAGGCTGCCCGCCGGCGCCCTGGGGTTCTGTGGGGTGCCCGGGCGTGATTCCGAGCAGCCACGTCTGCTCTGCGTTCACTCCTGTGCAGCCTGGACTCTTGGCTGGGCGGGTGGGCAGGACGGCGGAGCCAAGCCGACACCCCTGGGACCGGGGCTCCCCGGCAGCGGGTTCGGTGGGGCCGTCGTTGTCCCTGGGCGGGCCCAGTGTTGGCTGTAGGGTCCAGCTTCCGCAGCTCTGCGTGGAAAAGGGGTTTGTGCCGAGAGGCCTCGCCCAGCCCTTGCTCCTGATCATGGTGCTTTCCAAAGACAGTGATATTTTCTAGAGAAGGAAGTGGTTGCTTCAGCTAAGTTTTAATACTCTTTAAGCTCCCGTTTTAATAATTGATGAGGGAATCCCAGGGTGTATTTTAAGATATTTAATTTTGAACTGCACCTTGAGTGCAAAACAGAATCTAATGTGCTTTCAAAAGTCCGTTTTGAAGTAGGCGCAGCTCCTAACTTTCCATGTTAATTTACCGCCGCGAGTCAGGGGGCCTCCTGGGGCAGCTCTAGTCTAGGGCCCCCACCGTTTTCCCCCCAGAATTTTTCAGTGCATTTCAAAGTCCTTAAAAGCCCAAAGGCGGGTTGGGCTTCCACGCCTTTGCCACGGGGAGTGTCCCCTCAGAGCAGGCTGGTCGGCAGCGTGGGCTTTGTGTGAAGTCTGCCCGGTCGGCCTGACTCGGTGTAGGACCTTCCGCGGCTGCGCTCGGTGACACCGCTCTTTCTCTCCCTCTGTCCAGTGTTCCCCAGCATCCCCGAGCAGCCGGGCATGCCCTGTCCAGGAGAAGACAGTGAGTACTGCCGTTTTCCTCTGACCCATGTTCCACGTCGTGGCTGGAATTCGCGATCTGTGTGTCAGGAGGGTACTGACCGGGTGCCTCTCGTGGCCATGGCTTAGGAACGTGTGTCCTCGCGAGGCGACCGAAGGCAGTGAGCGGTTGAGGTGCCCTGACGTGCGGTTTCCGCGGGCACGCCTGCCTTTGCCGGTGTGTGTGCTCCGTTCGGCAAGGGCTGCCCTGGGGAGGCTGGCCTGGTCCGTTGGCGTCAGGAGGAGAAGTGCAGGAAATGCCGTGATCTCCCCAAGGGGGGAAGGGTCCGGGCATCTGTCTGCCCCAGCCACCCCCAAACCTGGCCATGTGCCCTCTCTCCGGGCCACACTGGCCCCAGGATGTGGTGGGAGCGTCTGTTTCCTCTCCATGTGGGTCTGTGATACAAGATGAAGTCCCAGGAGCAGTGGGACCAGCGGACCCCAGGCAGGTCAGAGCCATTGGGCCCCACCCTGTCTTTGAGGGCAGAGCTCCCCTGTGGGGCGTAAATTGCTCACCAACAACCCAGACCCTCCCCTGGCCCGGTGCTGTGCCGTCTCCGTCACCTGAGCAAGGACCGTGGGGCCAAGGTGGCTACTTGTTTGGTGCGGGGGACCTGGCTCAGCCCCAGCAGAGTCGAGCAGAGGGTTGCCCGCTGGGCCCCGGGGGATGGTAAGTGGGCAGTTGTGTGTGTCAGTCCTGGGTTTAGGAAAGCAGTGGGGCTGAAGCTAGATTTGGGGGCCCTTAGTGTAGAGGGGGCAGTGCCTGGGACTGGGGTCTGGCCTTGCGGCTCCCAAAGGGAACAGGGGACCCCGAAGGAGCAGCCAGCCAGGCCGTGGGGCACGCGGACCGCAGCCTCCTGGCCGCAGTGGGGCCGGTGGGGTGATGAGGCCAGACGGGCCAGGGCCCGCTGACACGGCGGTGGACAGGGGGGCGGTTTGGGGGACACACAGTCCTTCTCTTAGTCCCGCTTATGCCTCCAGCACACAGGCTGGGTGGGGGTCCGCGGGCGCCCCAGGACCTCCTGGCTGGAGGACAGATGACAGGCCCCATAAACACGTGAATGCTCCACGTCAGACGGCGATCAGTGTAGAGGTGGGGGGTGGGAGGAGGCCACGGAGGAGGTGGAGGGGGGAGGCCGAGGCTTGAGAGTTGGAGGACGGGAAGCTGCACTGAGCAGGTGTCCCGTGGAAAAGAAGGTTCCAGCAGTGGCCCCTCCGGGGAAGGGGAGGCCAGCTGGGCCCACCCGGGCGGGCGCCTATGCACTAGTGTGGCTTGGTTGAGCGTGGGCTTAGGGGCTGCCGGGACGTCCAGGGAGGGTTGGGGGCGGGTCGTGGCGTGGGTGCCAGGAGGGTGCGGGTGGGCCCCGAGGAGCAGACGGGGACGCCGACGCAGAATGGCCTGCAGGGGCCCCTGGCGGCCACGGAGGAGCCTTCGAAGGGAGCCAGCCTGGGCCCCCCAACGCCGGGCCTGGCCGTGTGCGGGCTCGGCTGTGCAGTGCGGGCGGGGGCCGGTGTCCCTGCCGCAGGTGGAAGTGGGGGTGGCCGGGCAGCCGTCGTGTCACCGCGGAGGAATGTAGAGAATGTGAACTCGAAGCGAGCACCGTTGGGCCGTCCCCGCCTGCCCTCGGCTCCTCCACAGGCTGCCCATGGCTCTCCCTCGGGGCGTGGTCGGTCATTCCCCCGGCCCTGGGGGCGCCGGAGGGCTGCTGACGCTGTCTGTGCTGCCACGGGTCCCTGCTGCGCGCGTCAGCACCCGGGCGCCAGGCACCCAGGAGAACGGCCTCATCGCGCCGGCCAGAGTGCCCGCCTCACGAGGGGCGCCCGGGCTCTTGGGGAGCAGGTGTCTCCCCAGGTGGCTTGATTTCCATGCCGATCGTGGACAGTTTGCACAAGTCTGTTCTGGCCACTGATGGCCGCCGTGGACAGGGTGTGCCGGGTGGTTTTGGTGCCTGTGCAGGTGTTTGTGTCCATGCCCTTGGCCCCCCGAGCAGCACACCGGGGGGGGAGGGGTGGCGAGAAGGGTCAGACAGCTGCCATGTGAACGGCGCCCTTGAGCTCTGTCGGGGCCGCGTGAAGAGGGCTGGATGGACGGGCAGACGGCGGCCAGAGATGGACAGGCAGCAGGAGTGCGGCCCCGCGGGGGCACTGGGGCTCATGCGGCGGGAAGGGCCACCTTGCCCCGTCCGGGCTTGCGTCCACTTTCAGCGTAGCACCTGCCAGCACCTTCTGTTCAGGTTGTGGACCCGGATTTGACCGGTTCTGTAGCCCGAGTGTGTACAGTGGGGCTCCTGGGACGCTCAGTCGGCTGAGCGTCCAACTCTGGATCTTGACGGAGGCCATGAGTCTGGGCTCCCAGGCTCGAGCCCCAAGGCAGGCTCTATGCTCAGCGAGAGGTTTGCTGGAGGATTCTCCCTCGCCCTCTGCCCCTCCCCGGTGCGCCTTCCACCTTCTGTTCTGTGATGCTGACCGCTTGTGCTTTACCCGTTCGTCCACAGACGGCCTCTCGGGGTGCTCTTCTGCTTTAGCTCTCGGGGGTCATGCTGCCACGAACGTGGGTGTGCAAGCAGCTCTTTGAGACCCTGCTTTGAGATACACAAAGATACCAGATACTCACAAGGAGAACCGCCGTGTTGTAGGGTGAGCCTACGTCTAACTTTTTGAGGCATCTCCACACCGTCTCCGTAGCGGCCATACCAGTTTGCATTCCTACCGACAGTTGGTCCGTGGGGATCCTGGTGTCCCACGTCCTCGTCTACACTTGTCATTTTCCTGGCACCCCCTGGGTGTGAGGTGGTCTCTCACTGTGTTGCCGATTTGCGTCTCCCTGACGATGAGTGATGTCCGACCATGTTTTCCTGTGCTTCTTGGCCACACGTGCATCTTCTTTGGAGAAATGTCTCTTTGAGTCTGTTACCCATTTTTGAGTTGGGTTATTAATTTTTTTGTTGCTGGGTTTTGGGAGTTCTCTTCATAGCCTGGGCTTTCATCCCTTATCCACTATATGGTTTAGAAATATTTTCTCCCATCCTGTGGGTTGCTGTTTTCCTCTGTGGATCGTGTCTCTTGATGCACAGAATTTTTAAATTTTCCTGGAGCCCAACCTGTGTGTTTTGTTTTTGTCGCCTGTGGTGCCACATCCAGGAAATCATTGTCACATACCACGCGGTCGAGTTTTGCCCTGTATTTTCTTCTAAGGGTTTTATAATTTTAGGCTTTACATCTAGGTTTTTGGTACATTTGGGGTTAATTTTTGTATATGGTGTGAGGTAGGGGTCCAACTTCATTCTTTTGCATGTGGATATCTGGTTTCCCAGCACCGTTTGTTGAAAAGACCAGCCTTTCCTCATTGAATGATCTTAGCGCCCTTGCTAAGAATCATCGGACACCATGGGAGGGCTGGTTTCTGGGCTCTATTCTCTCGAACTTCATACTGTCTGTTTTTATGCCAGCATCTCATTTTTTTGTTACTGTAGGAAGTTTTAAAATGAGGGAGTGTGAGGCCTTCAGCTTTGTTCTTTTTCCAGATGGTTTGGCTATTCTGGGTCCCTTGAGAGGATTTTTAGGATGAGTATTTCTGTTTCTGCAGACCGTGTCATTAGGATTTGGGTGGGGAGTGCATGCACTCTGAGGGTTGGTTCGGACGGTATTGACAAGGTGACAGCCTTGAGCCTTCTAACCCATACACATGGGACGTCTTACTACTTTTGTCCCATTGGTTTTCTTTCAGGACTGTTGTAAAGTTTTCAGTGTGCAAGTCTTTCACCTTGTTGGTAGGCTTAGTCTTGAGTATCTTGTTCTTGATGCTATTGTAAAATGCAACTGTTAATTCCTTTTTTGGATTGTTCGTCGCTCGTGTATAAAAATGAAACTGAGTTTTGCGTGCTGGCCTTGCACCCAATTTTACTGAATTTATTGGTTCTGACACCTTCTGTGGAATCATTAGGGTTTTCTGTGTCATCTGCAGACAGAGATCATGTGACTTACCCCTTTCCAGTTTTTGTGCTCTTATTTTTTTTTCTTTCTTGCCTGATTGCTCCTGGTAGAACTTCTGCTGCTGTGGTGAATACAAGAGTGGGCATCCTTGTCTTGTTCCTAATCTTGGAGGAAAAGCTTTCCATCTCTCACCACGCAGTGAGAGGTTTGCTGGGGGTTTTCATCCGCGGCTTTAAGGTAGTTTCCATCTGTGCTGTAATGAGACACTTATATGGTCTTTGCCCCCGTTTCTGGCCGAGCTCCTAAATCCCTTGGAGTCTCCTGAGTGACGGGAGCTTTTGTCATTCATTAAGAGTCTGTTTGGGGTTTATGCTAATGAGGTGATTTAGGGTGGTGGCTCTTCTAGATTGCCTGGGGGCGGGGCGGCGGCCCCTGTGGCTGGAGGGTTGGCGCTTCCAGCCCTCCCCTCTGGCCCCTTGGAGCAGAGAGGGCTGGCAGGTTCAGTCCAGCGTGCTTGGAAACCAAGCCCCATGAAACCCCAAACGGAGGGTTCATGGAGCTCCTGGGTTCGTGAACACGTGGAGGCGTGGGGAGAGGGGTTCGCCCCGGCCCTTCCCCGGTACCTTTCCCCGGGCACCTCCATCTGCCCCTGAGTTTATCCAGCCACTCGAGCAAGTTAGTCACACCCGGGAGGGGGTTGTGGGGATGTCTGAGCCACTGTGAGCAGCACCGGGGACAACCCGGATCGGGGACTGGCTTCTGGCCTGGGGGGGGGGGCGGTCTTGTGGGACTGAGCCCTTCGCCTGTGGGGTCTGACATTCCCTCCGGGTAGAGGTGTCAGCACTGAGGTCGTTGTGAGGTGGTGTGGGGAGGAAAAGGGCGCACGGTGACTTCGGTGCGTGGTGCGTCTTTTACTTGTTTGTTTTGAAAGATGAGGGGCGTCTGGGCGGCTCCGTCGTGAAGCGCCTGCCTTGGGCTGGGGTCAGGATCCCAGGGTCCTGGGGTGGTCCTGCCTCTCCCTCCCCCTGTGCCCACTGCTGCCCCTGCTCGCGCTCTCTCTCTGAAAAATAAATACAATCCTGAGTAACTCGTCCAAAGGGTACGGAACCCCGTTGCAGTGAGGAGCTCCGCCCGTTAGACAGTCTGCGGTAGCTTCAGCCGGAGCTCTTGCAACACTCTTGGGCCTAAGTAAACACTGCCTAGTTGGCTGTTTGTTGTATTTTAATATAATTTTTTCTAAAAGATTTTGTTGTCAGAGAGGGAACAGAAGCACGGGGAGAGGGAGAGGCAGAAGCAGACTTCCAGCTGAGCAGGGAGCCTGACGTGGGGCTCGACCCCGGGATCCTGGCCTGAGCCGAAGGCAGACGCCCGACCGACTGAGCCCCCCAGGCGCCCCTGTTTGTTTTTAGAGAGAGCGCAGTGGGGAGGGGGAGGGGGAGGGGACAGAGAATCCCAAGCAGGCTCCACGCCCAGCACAGGCCCCAACCTGGGACTCCATCCCATGACCCTGAGGTCACGGCCTGAGCTGAAGTCCAGAGTCGGACACCCAACTGCCTGAGGCACCTGGACGCCCCCAGAACCGCCTGCTTACATTGGAAACAGGGAGTGGCCGTTTCTGTCCCGTCCAGACCCAGAGGACGAGTAGTCTGGTCGCCCGTGACGAGCACTTTAGGCGTGTGTCCTGGAGGCTGGAGAGGCTGCGGGAGGGTCCGGGCCGCTCGAGGACTTCCTCACGTGGTTCCCGTGGCCCCGCAGCCCCCTCAGAAGCCCTTTCTCAGCCAGCATTTCCTCGGTCCCCCCTTGTTTAGGGAGTGTTTTTATCACGGAAGGATGTTCAGCTTTTCCGAGACCTTTTTTGCGTCTGCGGAGACGACCGTGTTTGTTTCCCCCATTCCGGTCGTGGGTGTCGCTTTGAGTGGTTTCTCGTCTGCGAGCCGTGTGTGCTCTTCAGGGGCCGATCCCACGTGGTCCTGGGGGGACCTCACTGTCCGGCTGCCTGCTGGTGGCCGGTATGTCGCTGGGGACTTTGCCTCGGGGAGCCCGAGGACGTGGGTGTGGGGCCTGCCCTTCCCGTGGCGCCGTCTGTGCGGGCCCCTAGCCCACGTAGGACCGCTCCCCCCTCTCCCGCCGTCTAGAAGAGCTTGAGGAGGGTTGTGTTGGCTCTTTACATGTTTGGTAGAATTTGCTAGTGGAACTGTCTGGTCCAATGATTTCCTTTGTCGGGAGATCGGTGACTGATTCAGCCTGTGCTAATTATAGGTCTGTTTTTATTTCCCGTTTCTTCGTAATTTAGGCCGGGCAGGTTTTGTGTTTCTGGGAGTTTACTCGTTGCACTAGGCTGCCCAGTGGGCAGTTCACGCGCTGTCTCACAATCCTTTTATTTCTATGGAATCAGTGGTGGGAATTGTACCACTTTAACTTCTGAGTTCAGTAATTTGAGTCTATTTTCTTTCCTAGTCCCTCTCGCTAAAAGTTTGTCGATTTGGTCGATCTTTTCCAAGAACTAACTTTTGGTTTCATTGATACATTTTCCCCCTATTGTGTCTATAGTTCCAGTTTTGAGGAGCTCTGCTCTAATCCTTTTTTCCCCATTCCTTAAGTCATGAGGACAGTTGGTCGGTGGTCACGGTTGTGGTCACGGTTGAGGTCGTGGCCCACGGTTGGTGGTCCCGGCCGCTTGGCCCCCCGCACGGCGGCCCTGTGCCCCGGGGGTGCGGTTGTTACACTTGTGCTCTCACGTGTCTCTGTCTTATTTCCCTTGTGATCTCTCCTTTGATCCATTGGTTGTTCAAGACTATTCTGTTTAGTTTAGAGACACTGGTGACTTTTCCAGCTTTCCTTCCATGATTCGTGTCTAACTTCATCCTGCTGTGGGCAGAGAACACACTTTGTATGTTTATTTCCTAAGATCCACCGAGATTGTGGCCACGGTGCGCACTCTGAGCTCCCGGGAAGCGCGCGTGGGCGGCTGGCGGGTGGGACGTGCACGCGTGTCTGTCGGGTCCTGTCGGTTTATTGTGCGCTCCTCCTTCCTCATTCTCTCCTGTCTGGCTGTCCCTTCCTTTTTACGACTGACTCTTGTTTCCTTGTGTGGATGTCCTGCAGTTTGCTCCTCCCTTTGTGCACGGGTGGACCTGCGGCTGTTTCCCCCTCGGGGCTGTGACTCGTGCTGCTGTTGGCGTCCCGTGCAGGTTCTAGAAGGTCCGGAAGCACGGAACCGGTAGCCTTGTTCTGGCCACACCGCAAAGACTACTCGGTTTGTGTATGTGGAAGCATCACACGGACACAGTCAGCAGGGCCCCGTGAGGGTCCCCCACTTTGAAGGGGGGCCTGATTTCAGTCCCATTCTGGGCCCCGTGGGGCTGTCAGGTGTGAGTAACGGACGTGAGCATGCTGTGGGGTTCCGGCTGGGAGGCCAGGCTCCCCGCGGTCGGCGGCCAGGGCCCCGCAGGCCCGAGAGACCCAGGGGTTCCGGCTGGGAGGCCAGGCTCCCCGCGGTCGGCGGCCAGGGCCCCGCAGGCCCGAGAGACCCAGGGGTTCCGGCTGGGAGGCCAGGCTCCCCGTGGTCGGCGGCCAGGGCCCCGCAGGCCCGAGAGACCCAGGGTCCTTCCCACCACATGGCAGCATACTTCCAGAGCAGGTATGTGGCACAACAAGGAATTAAGAATCCTGGCAGGTTGGTGGGCCAAGGCTCTGGGGGATGGTAGGCTGGCCGCTGGTGTCCCTGATGGGGCCCTCAGTGTGGCAAGCCTGTGGTGGCTCCCAGTGGCTTGTTGAGGTGCAGGAATGACGTGGCAGCTCCCGTGTCCGAGAGAGGCGCGCCCGCCGGCTCTGGCAGAGTGCACCAGGCGGCCCGTGGACGGCAGCGCAGAGGGGCTTTGTGGCCTTGTGGGTCCCCTCCAGGCCCCCCCGGGCCTCGGCCTGGCTCCCTGCAGCTCTCCCTGTGGGCGCGTCCGTCCGCGGCCACGCCCCCCTCCCGCTGGCCAGGCTCCGAGGCTCCTGCGCCAAGGCCCTTCTTCCAAACCCTCCTGCCTCGCGTGCCTTTTAATGCCTCTGGTCACACGGAAATGTTAACGTTTGAGTTTCCCATGTTCAAATCTGTTAATATTTTCCTTTCTGGCTACCCTAAAGGGTAGAAACATTTTTGTTTCTTGCATCTTGGTCCATCTGGAATGTGAGCCCGTGGGGACAGTGTTGGCCCGAGTGGCCGGCGGGACACAGACCTGTCTTGGGTGGTCAGAGCTCTTGGCCCCGTTGCAGCAAACCCAAGTCTTTGTGCTCGGCTGGGGGCTCAGCCAGCCTGAGTTTCTTCACCTGCAAGATGCAACAAATGTCTTACTCGGGGTCGGGGTGGGTGTTGATAATGCCCCGACACGCCTGGGCCGTGGCTGCAGAGTGCCCCCGTAACTGGGGGTGTCACCCGCGGGAAGGGGGCGGGGCCGGTCCAGCAGGCACTTGGCCGTGGGACCTCGGGGCGGTTCGCGGACGGTGCTGCTGCTGCTGCAGCAAAGGGTCACAAGCTCAGAATAGGGTTGCCCCCCGTCAGTCTGGAGGCCAGCGGTCTGAGCGGGAGGCCTCTGTCCCCTGACAGAGGCACCTTCCCACTCTTGCTCCTGGTGGCAGACACAGGCCTCTGTCTTCATGCAGCTCCTCCCCCCGTGTGTGTCTGTGGCTGTCTCGCCTGTAAAACGGGGATAATGGGGCCGTGTGTGAAGTAGTGTTTACCAGGGGCACCTGCGGGGCTCAGTCGGTAAAGCATCCAACTCTTGATTTCAGCTCGGGTCGCGGACTCTCCAGCTCAGCATGGAGTCTGCTGGGGATTCTCTCTCCCTGTCCCTCCCCGAGACCCCCCCACTCATGCATGTGCACGCGTGCTCTCTCTCTCTCTCAAGTAAATAAAATCTAAAAAATCACCGTGTTGGGCACCTGGGTGGCTCAGTTGGTTGAGCGACTGTCTTCGGCTCAGGTCACGGTCCCGGAGTCTGGGGACCGAGTCCCACATCGGGCTCCTGCTCTGCGGGGAGTCTGCCTCTCCCTCTGACCTTCTCCTCTCTCGTGCTCTCTCTCTCAGATAAATAAGTGAAATCTTAAAAAAACAAACAAACAAGCCAAAAGCCACAGTGTTTGCACGACTGTGGAGCACCAAACCTGGTGCAGAGCACATGACTATTCTGTGTCTCTGAGGGGCCGCCGGGGGCCCTTACAGGCTGGCTGACTTCAAGGCGGTTAACAAGAGGGGTCCCTGCCCTGGCAGTGAGAGCGGCTCCGGCCCTGCGGGGGGCTTCCTGGAGGAGGAGGGATCTCACCTGCGGGTAGGACTTGCCCCATGGACCCGGACACTGCGGCCACTCTCCCCTGTCAGGCAGGGCGTCCCCACCAAGGCTGAGCAGGGGCAGAGTGGAGTGGGTCCTCATTCGGCTGGACTTCTGGGTCCTGAGGGTCCCTGAGAATATACAGGTAGGGGAGGCAGCGGCTCCCATCAGGGCTGATAGCGTTCCCCCAGGCCGCTGGGACCTGGCACACACTGTGCTCTGTGTCGCTGATCCTGGCCTGTCACACACTCGAGTGACAGAGACGTCCCTGGACGGGTTGGCAGCCGTCCTGCTGCAGCCTGCCCCCGGGGGAGCAGTGTCCGGCAGCCGGCAGCACCCAGCCACCCAAGGGGGCTCTTGTCCCCCAGGGTGGCTGTGGTGAGGGCTTCGGGGCTGAGCCCAGCACCCGGCGTGGGACCCTCTGTGGTCGGAGGGAGGCTGTCCCCGGGCTGCGACCCTGAGAAGCGGGCGCCTCTCCAGCGGCGCAGGGTCAGGCAGGTGTCTATCCCCGCCCCCCTCCCCCCCCCCTCCAGTGTTTCCTTTCCCTGTAAAGGCGTCTGTGGTAACGGCCACCTCGAGGGGCCGCGTGAGCTTTCACAGAGTTCCCAAGGGCTCCAGGACTGTGCTGAGCGTCCAGGGAGGCCAGCTCGCCCCACCCCCGGCTGCTCAGCTCTGTTCAGGCCCCACATTGTCATCTGCGGGGGAGGGGCGGTGAGCAGAGCCCCAGGGTGTGTGACCGGTTGGTGGAGCAGGGACTTGGGGGCCGACCCCTCTGGAGCATCCTCCAGGCCCCGGGCGGGCCGGTCACCTCAGAACCCTTCTGAAATACACCTGTTTGCTCCTGGTGTTCGTAGGTATGTCTACTGTTTTATTAGAAATCCAGTTTCATTCAGCTTTGTCTCAAATTACTTACAACAAACTGGAAAAGCTAGTTACCCACCTAAAACAGGCTTCCATGAAAATCAGCAGTTTGCCGGTGGAGCCTGTGTTTTCTGGAGTTCTTTGGAGCAGGCGTTTTGGTCTGGGCCGGAGGGCGGCGGCGGCGGCGCGAGGCTGGTCTGAGGCCTGATGGTGGGCTCGGGGACGTCTGCATTTCCTGCCAAGCCCACTGTAGACGTGGGGGTTCAGTTCCTTATGATCTTGGGGTCTGAGAGGTCTGCAGGCTTTCTGGAAAGGCTCAGGTACCCGAGCAGACTGGCTGCCAGAGCCCAACAAAGGAGCCAAGATGAACTTTATGGGCCCTGAAATTTGTGAAATTTGTGTTTCGTGTGATTTCCATGTGTCTCAAGAAATCACAGGCCACCCTCAGCGTGTGGCTCCGAGCACCGAGTCCTGCTGCTTACCAGCCACCCCCTCCAGGGCAGAGACTTGGGGCCCTCGGCCTCGAGCGAGCGGCGCTCGGTGTTGTGCTCACGAGGCACACGGTGGATGAAATGCCCGCGCACAGAGCGGACGGGTGACGGGGGCTCCCCAGTCACCTCAGGCGCCAGCTCGAGCACCGGCGGGGGCTGGTTTCGAACCCAGAGCTTTGGCCCCGCGTCTGTGCCTGCAGACAGTGAGCACAGATGTGGGAGCGCGGGGGCTGCCGACGAGGGGTGAGCGGGGATGGTTCAGGCCAGGAGCCCGCGTCTCTGGGGCCTGCGGGGTGCTGACCATACTGCGTTTGCTGGAGGGCCGGGGAGAGCTTTGGCCCGACCTCTCGAGCCCCTCGGGCCACCGAGGGTCAGAGCTGGTCTGGCAACTCCAGGGAGGCTGGACCGGCTCCTCGGCTTCAGCTGCTGTTTTTTCCCCGGGAGTTTTGGAATTGGAGGGAATTGGGGTTGGACTCCCATCTAGCCACAATGGCCGGATCCGTGGCCTCTGTCCTTCCTCCCGTCCAGGGCCACGGCTCCCAGGTCTCAGAGCCCGTGAGCATTTGTGTGGGCGCCTTCCGGGCCTCTGTGGGCGTGGGGCCGGCGGTCGCTCCCACTCAGGTGGCCTCGCTTCCCTGCACCTCCTCCCCCGGGGGGGCCTGATGGGGGGGGCCGGCCCGCTGGGCTCCGTCCCCAGGGACAGTGCGCTCGAGAGGCCCTGGGGCCGAGCTCCCGGCTCTGGGCCGCTGCCCCGCGTCCCCGTTCAGGACTGTCCTAATGCAGAGATGCTTGTTTGCATGTGACGTCAGCTCCTCGGTATCCAGGCCGTGTTTTAGTCGGTGCCTCAGCTGCCGGCCCCAGCTTCCCGGGGGAGCCGGGTACCACCCGGCCTGGAGACATGAGGAGGCAGGGATGTGAGAGGCGGGGGACGGGCCGGCCAGCCTCCCTTTAAATATCTGCTCCTCACCGGGGAGCGCACCCTGCCCATTGTGGGTCCGCGGGGAGCGGAGGGCACGTCGCGCGGAGGGGAAGGAAGATGCCTCCCCGCACGCCCACCGCTCCGTAGCGCATAAAGAGCCCTGTGCTGAGCCGGCGGGAGAAGAAAGCCCGGTGAGTACCGCGCGGTGATGCTGCCGGGGCTGGGTCGGGACGGCGGCCTGGCCCGCAGCCGCGGGGCCCCTCGGATGCTCCAGGCGCGGGCAGGGCTGCGGCCGCAGGGCTCTGAGCCGGGAGGGGGGTGGGGGGCAGAGCGGGGAGAGGCTCTCCTTTCGGAGGTGAGGGATTTTTTGCAAAACAGGCCCTGGCGGAGCGCGCCCTGTGAGCGGTGCGGCCGGTGCGGGGCTGCCGGAAGGAAACGCGGCCCCGGGCAGAGAGGCCTGTCAGCCGGCCGGCCCGGGGTGCGGGGGCTCGGGCCGAGGGCCGTGTGGCCGCGGGGTTCGGTGCGGGCTGGCCGTGCGGTCCGCCGTGGGCCGCGGGAACGTGCGTGTGCCCCGCTCTCAGCTCCGTCTGCATTGCTGCAGGCGAGGGGCCCCCGGCGGGGCTGGCGGCCGTGGCCGGCACCTGCTGCCCCGCTCGGAGCTCGGCAGGGCTGCTCCCGCTCTGCGTGCCGCTGCCCGCCCTGGCCCCGTGTCTGCGTTGACGACAGCGTCGTGCCGGAGTCTGGGTGGCGCGGCCGGGGTTGACGTGCCCGCTCGCTCCACCAGGGTCCTCGGGCGTCGGTGATGAGCGCAGTGCCGCCGTCCGGTGTTGTGTCCTGACATGGTCGGAGGTAGACCCAGATGCGCCGGAGGCTGCTCCGGGGCTGGGGGGGTGGGAGTGGGGGTGTTTTCTGACGTCCATTTTGCAAGGTGTTTTTGTAAAAAACAAGCACAGCAGGCCCCCTCCTCGGGCTGGCGCGGTGCCGATGGCCTGGTGGACGGGCTGCTGGGGCGGATGGCCCCGTGCGTGCAGGGTGCTGGGGACTCGGGGAGGCCGCTGGGCGAGCCTGCCCCTCCCCCAGGAGCAGGAGGGACTGCCGCCGCTCTGTGCTGCCAACCCGGGTCGCGAGGGGACCTCATTAGTTTTGGATCCTTGAATTATGGGATGCAGGGTGTGTTGCTGGGTGCGTGGGAGCGGAGAGGGGCAGGGGTGCTGGCTCACGTGTGTGCCAACGAGGAGAAATTAGCTGTGTCATAGTTTCTTGGGATGTCTGGGACATCTTGGCCTCTTTCCTTCTGTGTGGTCACGCGCTGCCCGTGCGCGGCCGGGGGACCCAGTGTGGGCCGGAGCAGGTGGCCCCTGGGCCGCGGGGCCTCGGCGGGGTTCCGGCAGAGCCAGGAGCGGGGCCAGGCTGGGGGAGCGCGTCGCACTAGTAGCCCCCCTGTGTGTTGCTGCTGTCGGGGGGGAGCTGTGGCTTGTGTCCCCCACATCCGTGTCCCGATCAGACCCGCGTGCAGTGTCCCCTTCCTCCCGTCTGGGGCGTCAAAGTTCAGAGCCGCTGATGGTTATGTAAGGAGTTGTATGTGCTGTTTGCCCCCCCGAGGTCCTGCTGACCTTCCAGACGGCTGTCCTAGTCAGTCTCACGGAGCCGCTGCGAGTCTGGGACGCCCTCCTCTGCCCGTCCGTTGCCGTCAGCGTGGTGGGGGCCCGGCTGGTCTGGGGTCCCAGGGGCGCCTCCCTGCTCCTGAAGCCCCCATGCATCTGTCTCATTCCCACGGACGCTTCTGACCACCAGACATTACAGAGGGGAGCCCGTGGAGGTCCAACCATGGGTCGGAGCTCAGGTCAGCAGGTGCCCGGGGTCAGGCTCCTAACTCGTGAGGACGCAAGGATGGGGCGGCAGCTGTTTCCTTTACTGACCGGGAGCCGTTTCGGGGGTGTTCTGAGCGGGAGGCTGTGCTGGGGCGAGGGGGCGGCCCCGAAGTCTGCTCTCCGGAGCCAGGCCAGGCCCACGGAGGGTAAAACTCCACCGCAGGTTTGATGAGTCTTTGGCGTTTACATTCAGAGAACATAATCTGTGCCTCCCTTCCTTGCTCGTGGCGAAAGAGGAATTCAGGGTCTGGGGTCTCGGTGGGTCCAGACTGTATTGCCGCATCCCTGCTGCCAATGGGACTTTGCTTGTGCTGTTTCCTCTGCTTTCGTGGCGTGGGACGGACGGCGCTTAGGGCCACTGGCCCCACAGCCACTGCTCCGTAAGAGTTAGCTGGGCCTCGCGAGTCCTCGTGGGCCCCCGGCTCCTGGCCCAGGGCCCGGCCCGAAGCAGGCCCTCTGTAGGTGTGTGCTGTTTTATGGGAGGGGCAGAAGAGCTTTTCCAAAGTAAGCCTCCAAACCTATGGCTTATGCTACGTTCAGATTGCTCTCGGTGATAAAGTTACGGCCCGGGAGACGCCCCCGCGGAGCCCCGACAGCTCTACTTATTGTTAGGGTTCTCCTAGAGAGGTGGAGTCGGCCCCTCCTCTAAGACCCGTGTCCTTCCCCTGGTCTGTCTCTGGGCTGATCCAGCCGATGCCCCGCCACCCCGGGGGGCTGCAAGCAGGCAAGGTGGGACAGCCACGCCAAGAGCT
The DNA here is from genome assembly GCA_028646535.1 of Procyon lotor. Lineage (NCBI taxonomy): Eukaryota > Metazoa > Chordata > Mammalia > Carnivora > Procyonidae > Procyon > Procyon lotor. The sequence goes on from CM053606.1 coordinate 1,436,121, forward strand.
AACAAACCCCCTTCCAGAGGTTGTGTCAAAGGTGTCGTCAGCACAGGCGGACACCGTGCGGGCTGACTCGGCGCCATGACCTTGTCCCCCCAGTGTTAGGGGACGGAGGGGACCCCACGTTTGTTTATGGCTCGGGTTGGTGGTTTGAATGTGTCTGGGTCTTTTTTTTTTTTTTTTTTTAAGTTTGCTTCTTTTTTAAGCTTTTTCTATGGGAAATTTAGAAAGATTTGATCTGTGACAAGATGGAGCCTCGCGGCCTGGTCACTCAGCCTGACAGCCCGTGCCTCTGTTTACCCCTTGGTGAGACAGGACTGTGGAAGGGGCAGCCAAAGCCATGCGGAGCACAGGGAGCCGGGGCTGCCTTGTCTCGGTCAGGAAACCAGCCTCTTACTGCTAACGCTTGTGCCTGAACTTTGCCTTGTACATTATTTCCATATGTTGAATCCAATTTTGAGTTTGTCATATTTCTTTTAGAAGGTATTGAGTAGTCGTCTGTGGCTTAAAGAGAGCACAGGTGTCCCTGCCCTCCCACCTCCTGGAGGGACTCGTTTCAGTCTGAGCAGGTTCTTCTTGGTGTTTGTTTCCAGATTTCTAAATAACACGTTTATGCTGCTGTTTCTAGGGTTTTCTGTTCGGGATGTTCCCTAGTCCCCTCTGTCTCTGGAATGAGTCAGCTCTCTTCCTCTGCCCCCAGAACAGAACAGGGTTAGGTCACCATTTGTTGTTGAATCACCGAGTGTTTACATTACGGTGATTTGCAAAGGTATTTGCAAGTCGCTGGCATTATATATTTTTTTTTCTTGTACAACTTTTAGTTTTTCTTGGGGATAATAATTGCCTTGTCCTCCCCCCCCCTTGGTGTTTTCTGGAAGTCTTGTCTCAAGTATGCCCATGGTCTTTCCAAGAGGGCAGTCCTCCCTTGATGCCGGGGCCACATCCCTCTTGGTGCCCTTGGGCCTCAGCACCGTGTGTCCTGGGCCCTCCCTTTGCCATCACCCTGGGGATCCCCTTGCCCCTCTTCTCTGCCTGTTTCCTCCATCCCTGGCTCCCCACCCCCTTTCTTGGCTTAATCTCCGGTACAGACATCCTCCAGACCTTCCGAGAAAGGGGGCCCTGGAGGTTGATTGAGATCTGGTTTGAAAGTGCCTTTGCTCCAGCTGGCTGTTTCGTGATAGTTTAGCTAGGTATAGAATCCATCCAGGAAACAGTTTTCCCGAAGCGCTTTAAAGGGATTGTACCAGCGTCTTCCAGCTTCTAGTCTAAGAAGTCAGGGGCCATTTTCGCTTTTGTGTGTGTTTTATTTTCTCCTGAAAGTGTTCAGGATTTTTTTTGCACGTGTGTGTGCGTGCGCGCGTGTGTGTGCGTCTTTATCATTTTCCAGTGTCATTATGCTGTGTCTCGATGTGGCCTTTCTTGTCTCTTGTGTTGGGAAGTTACGGTGCCAGAACTGAGGCGTTCGGCATGGATACTTTCATTTACGTCTTTGATGATCTCCTCCCCACTCGTCTTTTTCTAGAGCTGCCATGGGTCATTTGTTGGCACTCCTGGACCGGCCTTCTCATTTTCTTGTTTGTTTTCCACTTGTGTTGGTTTTATTTTCTAGAAGATACTTTCCATTTTTCATGGCTAACCCATCTGTTAAGTTTGTTGTCTTGTCCTTCGTTTTTCATCCTGAGAGCTCTTTCTTGTGCCCTGAAGGTTCCTTTTTAAAATAGTGACTTGCTTTTGTTTCAGAGGTAGGAGATCTTGCCGTTTCTTTGACGTTAATTATGGTAAGAGGCCGCATGGTGTAATGTAATTGTGCGAGTTCTCACGCACTCGACGATTCAGGGCTCCCCGCGTGCGAGCTGGTGTTGCCCTCGCAGTGCCCAGTGGGGGACGTGCTGTTGCTGTCTCTGTCTCTGTCCTGTGGTGAGAGTGGCACCTGAGGCACAGAGCAGTCCGGTGATGCTCCGGGATCACAGCGGGGCACCGTGGAGCCGGGGTCCATCCCTGTGGGTGGGGCCCAAGTCCACGTTCTTCGCCATGGTCAGGCTCCCCACTCTGCCGCTCGCCGGCCACGTGACCTCGGCCACAGCCCTGTCCACCCTGTGGTTCAGACCGTGACAAGTAGGCTGGTGACTGTGGGCGTGGCTCCCCATCACTGTGAGGACTGAGTTGGGGCAGCACTGGTGGGACTCGGAGCGGCAGTAACCGGCGAGGTGATGGGGTCGTGCTGAGTGAGTGGTGGAGTCTCCTTTGTTGATGTTTCCTTTGGCCCTTGTCACTGCTCGGTTCCCACTGAAGTTCTTTTCTCGGTTTGTTTTGGGCTGGGAGGATTTCCGCAGCCCCTGGGTGACCTCTGGTCACCGTCTGTGCTGGTAGGTGGGCAGCAGAGCTGGTGGGCGCTGCGGTGTGGTGCGGGGGAGGGGCCGCGGTGTCTCAGCCCTGCGTGGGGGGACGGCCACCATCGCCCAGGCCGAGCCTGCGTTCCACCAGCTGCATTGGGTAAGGACGGGGCCTCCCCCTTTAGAGGTTGGGGGCCCACACCGTGGGCACCCCACTCCCTGGGGCATGGAGCCTCCGACTCACGGGCCCTTTAGGGTTCAGTTCTGCCCAGTCCCCTGCTGACCACTGGGCCACCTGCTCCCCAGCTTCCAACGTGGCGCTGCCCCCTCCTGCACTTCTCTTCTTACTGGTGTTTTTCTCGCTCTGGCTTTGGTCTGGGAGGGAGTGTGGGTAAATAACTGGGTTCTTGCCGCTGTGTATATCTGGACGCCATCTAGATCACACCTTCCCGAGGCAAAACTATGCCGGAGAAGTGGCGCTGAGAAAGGTCCTCCCAGGTGGGCGTGGGCGTGCGTGGATGCTGTGAATCAGCACGTCCCGAGGGCCCTGAATCACCTGGGACCTGGGACGAGGGCCGGGGGGAGGGGGCTGTGACTCACTTTCCTTTGATGGCTAGTTGTGGCTCTGAGGCCCCCCCTCCCCCACTGAGCGGGTTTGAGAAGATGGAGCTGGGGGGCTCTCAGGAGCCTCGGCCGCTCGGGCTGAGAGAGTGCGTGTGCGTGGATAGACTTTATTCTTTAGAACAGTTGCGGGTTTTCGGAGAAACAGAGGATGGTACAGAGCACCCCAGCGTCCTGTTGTCCCGCCCACGTCCGCGAGTCAGTTACAACGCTCACCAGACCAGTGCGTTACCGTCGGGGGAAGTCCCCACTTTATCCAGCTTTCCTTGGTTTCCCCGATGTCCTCGTTCTGCCCCAGGACCCCACACGACAGGCGTGCCGTTGTCCCCTCGTCCTGGGCCCCTGTGCGCTGTGACGGTGTCAGACTTCCCTGGTGTGGGGACCGTGGTGGCTGCTGTTCTGTCCCTCAGCCTGAGCGGCTCTGTGTTCCTCGCGGTCAGACTGGGGCGCGGGCTTCGGGGAGGGGGCCCGGAGGTGTGTTTTCCTGTTGTATCGAATCGCCGGTCCTTGCTCCCAACGTGGCCTGTCCCTGTGGAGTGAGCTTGGCTGCCCAGCGGGGGCGCGTTTGCCACAGACCCCACCACTCGCTTTGGAGGGACGTCAGCACACAGCCCACCCTTGTGGGGGGAGGCACACTCTTCCTCTTCGAGGGGGCGTCTGGTGGTCTGCAGGGGTGCGCTGGCCATCGGTCCCCAGCACTCACGGGTGTGCACTCGTGGGCAGCAGCCTCCTTTGGTTGCTCACCTGGTTGCAGCTTTGGTTGCTGCAGGTTGGCCCCGGGCAGATGAGGGCCAGACCCGGGCTGGCAGGGGTGCAGCTGGGGGGCGGGCCTGGGGCCTCTGAGCGGAAGGCAGGCCAGGGGGGTCTCTGGCCCCCCTTCTGGCTGGGGCGTCGACCCAGGGGCCGGAAACACTGTGCAGCTGCCGGCCCTGGGCACAGGCTCTCCCTTGCGTCGTCGTGTCACCCCTGGAGCTCCGTGGGACACTTAGTCTGAGGAGCGGGGACAGGGGCGGTGCCCTGATGGGCCTTCCCGAAAACTCAGTCCCGCCGCGGTGCCACTTGCACACGGGGCTGTCCTCTGCCTTGTAACCCTGTTCGCTTCTCTTAGACTTCGTCATTCTGTGAAACGGTGACGTGAAAACAGGCTTGATGGAGGCCCTCATGGTTCTGACCCAGTTTCCTGACTGGTCACCGCATGGTTGCAGCAGGAAGGTGCCCAAGCATCGTCCCAGGCTGCTGTCCTGGCGGACGTGAGCACAGGAAGGGGTTCGCTTACCCTGGGGCCTGTCTGGCAGGTCACGGCAGCTCTGAGAAGGGCACCGTTTTGCTCGGCTCGGGCTGTCCCCCCTCAGCTTGGGGCTCGTTCACGATGAGCAGGGGGGCCGAGGGACGAGTGGCCCCCAGGGCAGCGGACCCTGACAGCAGCAGGTGGGGGGCCTGCGTGCTGCACCTGGGGTGCGACCCCCGTCCCCTCTTCTTGTCCTCTGCTCCTCGTGTCTTACCAGGTCTGCAGATAAAGGGACATTTGAGGCTGTCACACTAGTGGTACCTGCTTCCCGCGTCACTGCATCTGGGTCTTTGCTGGGACCCCGAGGCCGCCGGGAGGACGTGTAGCTACGAGGGGGTGCAGCCCCGGGCTGCTCGGGGTGGGGGGTCTCCAGCACGGAGCTCCAGCCCCGCCAGCCCCGTTCCCGCCTCCCCCAGCCTCCAGCCCTCCCGCTGGCCGCCGCGCAACCTTCTGAACACTCACGAAAATTACTGAGGGCCTCAAACCTTTTGGATACGCAGTTTTCCTCGAGCATTGACTGTGTTTGAGACTTAAAGTGGGAGGTACTCAGTCACCGTAAGCCTGTTACATGTTGACATAATGATGTTAATGAAAGACTTAATTTTAATGAAAGATGACTCCTTTCCAAAAAAAAAAAAAAAAAAATCAAGTGCGAGGTTGGCCGTGATGCTGTGGACCCCGGGGTGTGCGGCATGTGCAGCTGAAGCGTGCAAGGGAAGGGTAGCATTTCACAAAGCTTGGAGTGTGTGGGTGGCCTTTTCAGATACACCTGTGTGTTCCTTGGTATTTCTCTAAAACTCAACAAGTGGTTGTTTCTGACACGTTTGTTGCTGCGTGGACTGAAATCCGAGGTTCGAGTCCTGCGGTCTCTTACATTTAATATGTCCATGGCCCACGTGTGCTTTTGGGGCATCACATGTTCCTCACCTGGAAAATGTCGCTGAGTTACGTGACTCTCCCGGAGATGCGCTGGGAAGGCCCTCCACCATGTGCAGAGAGGAGGAGGCAGAGACTGTCTCGCTGTGGGGGTAGCTTAGAAGCAGGGCTCTCCCCGGGGGGCCCTGGGCTCCCGGGCTCAGCCAGCTACCTCTCCCCCACCCCGTGCCGGGCAGGACACAGACAGCCCGCTGTCTATGCTGGGGACGTAGGTGGGGAGCAGGTGCCAAGGACATTTAGGGTCCACCATCTCGGGTGTCCCGCCACTCAGGCCCCGCAGAGTTGGGTCTGCTTGGCCACACGCCCTCATCCCCCAGGGGAGGTCAGACGTGGGGCTGAGTGCTGGGCGGAGGGGGTGTGTCACAAGTGTGCGGTTGGCACCCCACAGGGACCGGCCTGAGCCTGTGACAGAAGCGCCCCACCTGACCTGCGATTGCTGGGGTGGGGCCGCCGACCCTGTCGCTGGGCGAGGGGCGAGGGGGGAGTTGTGTGCACAGAGGCTCTCCTAGGGTCTCCCAACCCGCTCGGGTGGGCGCAGTGCCGTGGGGAGCCGCAAGGCAGGAGGGCAGGAACAGACCTCGGAGTGCTGGGCGTCCCGGGAGCCGCTGGGAGGTCCTGAGGCTGTGGGGCCGCCCGGGGCCTGCTGTGGGTCCCGCTAGCCAGCCCTTTGTTTTGTCCCATTAAATTGCCCTTCCTTGGATAGTGTTTTATTCTAACAAAACCTTGTCGGTGGTGTTTTGGTACTTTGCACACTTCATTAGAGGGAAGACAAGAGAGTGCGCTTGTCCTGTGTTCTCACGACCCCGTGATTGCGGGGGGCACACGGCACAATTAGCCAACACCTGGGGCCTGGCCGAAGCCGGGGACCCGCCCACAGAATCTGGGGTGGTCAGAGTCGGGGCGCAGATGTGCTCCCAGACCTCCAGAACCGGGGCCCCGGGGCGTGGCCCTCGTGGGTCTGCCCTGTGGCCCCACAGCCCGCCGGCGGCAGGACCCAAACCCACTCTATCCCGTGCCTGCAGCCTCCCCCTGTTCCAAACTGTGCTCGTTTGTTGTATTTTCTGAAAATTCCTTTTATCTGAAGACGCCTGCCCGAGTCAATGGCCCCCGTGATCTTGCCTCAAGCGTTGCGTCCCGTGGGTGGTCCCGGCACCCCCAGCGGCTCTGCCAGGCCCGGGCTTTCCTAGGGCCGCGCCGGGGCGCTCGGGGTCCCTTCCCCAGCATCGTTGGCATTATGCCAGAGGGGAGCCTGTCCCTTCTCCCCAGCCTCCTTTCGAGCACGTGCGCACTACCAGCGTGGACTGGAAGGTTTTCTAGAACTTGCAGCGTATTCGAAACCACTTCTGTCGCGGTGGATGCTGAAGCTCCAGGCCTCCCACGTCTGACGAGGAGTGAGCTCCATGAGCTCTCCTCCAGGATTCCAGCGCCTACTGGCGCGGGCCCTTCCCCAGGGATTCCCCCCACTGTCCCTCCCCCCACAAACCCCCCCCCCAGGACCACAGAGCCCCCCGCGCGGCCCCGGCCAGCTCCCCTGCAGGAGCAGCAGGGGCGGCCAGGACCCAGCTGGGGCCGGACATTTTGGTGCGTGTTTTTGGGGGTCAGCTCGAATTCATCTGTCGTCTTCCAGCGGTGTGTCAGCCTGGAGGTCGGGGGGTTTCCTCTCTCCTGTTTCCCGTCCTGGGTCGTCTTACTCACAGGCTGTGTGACACGTTAACCTCAGTCACACGTAGAAACTACACGGACAGATGGCTCGATCCCCTCGCATCCTTTCACCGACCTGCTCGTCTTCTCGTGAACGGGAACACGTGCGTGTTTGGGACTCTGGCCCCTGGGCCACACGCTTCCTGACGTCTTGCCCCCGTCCACGTTTCTAGTAATGAGTGTGCGTCCATATTTAGGATGAGAATAGAGATCAAAAGAAATGACAGATGTTTAAATACTAATGAGCACCTCAGGCACCACAAAATCCAGAAAAGTAGCCTGAATTACACTCCTCGGGGAACCTCGGCTTCGCGCACTTCTCTGCTTCCTCACGGGCTTTCCAGCCGTGAACCCTGGCGGCCTCGGGCGGCCCGCGGCGTTTCTGTGGAGAGACCTCAGCGAAGGCCTCTGTGTTCCTGTGCCACAGCCGACAAGATGTTACTTTCTGGCCACTCACAAACCCCGTTCTTTTCAGCCTCGTAATTCTTACTGGGAACGTCACAGTAAACTTTTAGGATTGTTTTGAGATTTGAGGAGAACCTGTCAGCTCTCTCGTGTGAGGTTGGGAAGACTTAAGGCATTTCCAGGTTTCCTCGTAGCGAGGCTGGTCGGAAATGCTCTTTGGGGGCAGAGCCCTCCCGGGCGGGCCGCGCTCTATGAACTTCACGTTCTCCGAGTTCGTGCTGTGCCGTCTTAGAGACGTGTGATGTGTAGGACCCGGCTCCGTATTTTTGTGGAAACGCACAAAACACAGCTCACCACGCGGAGGTGCCACCAACCCAGGCATTCTTATGTGTTCTAGGCACACGGTTCTTTGTTATTAACTATCATTTTTTTAAAGATTTTATTTATTGGGGCGCCTGCGTGGCTCAGTGGGTTAAAGCCTCTGCCTTCGGCTCGGGTCATGATCTCAGGGTCCTGGGATCGAGCCCCGCATCGGGCTGTCTGCTCAGCGGGGAGCCTGCTTCCCCCGCCTCTCTGCCTGCTTGTAATCTCTCTCTGTCAAATAAATAAATAAATCTTTAAAAAAAAAAAAAAAAGATTTTATTTATTTATGAGTGAGTGAGTGAGTGATAGAGATTGAGAGAGAATGCAGAGAAGCAGGCTCCCCCTGAGCAGGGAGCCTGATGTGGGGCTCGATCCTAGGACCCTGGGATCGTGACCTGAGTCAAAGGCAGATGCTTAACGACTGAGCCACCCAGGAGCCCCTGTAATTATTAATTATATTTGCATTCAAAATAACTACTTCTGCCTCAAAACTGGGGAGCCGGTGGTTGGCAGTTGTTGGTTGTGCAAAGCGTCTTGGTGGACCGGGGAGCCCCCGGCATGTGCGAGGCCCCTCATCTGTCCGCCCTCCTCAGGCATCTTCCTGGTAGTTGTGGCTTTAAAAGAGATCACAGGATGTAAGATTTACCACTTAACCTTTTCTGAATGATTCTTTCAATGTGTTCTTTGTTGTTTTGGCGCTAGTGATGTCCACAGTGCCTTTGAGAGGAGGGCTTGGAGACGTCCCTATATTCCTGGCCCCTGTTGGCGCCCAGCCTGCCCTGGTCTCTGCACCCTGTGGAGGGGGCATTTGTGACGGCCGACTGTTGTCATTTCCCAGAGCCCGCGGCTGACGCTGGGGTCACTCCCGGTGTTGTGCGGCATGTGGATGTCGACGAGCGTGCAAGGGGCAGCGTGTGGGTGTCGACAAGCGTGCAAGGACCTGCGTCCCTCATTGTGGCGCCACTGCCCTGGAAATCCTCCGTGCTCTACCTGTTCATCCCCTCCCCCCGCCCCTGGGAACCCCGCGTCTTTCTACTGTCTCCGTGCCTTCTCCAGAACTCATACGGAGTGTAACCTTCGGATTGGCTTCTCCCACTTGGTGACGTGCACGCAAGTCCCCTCTGTCTTTTCGTGACTTGCTAGCTCATCCCTCTGTCGCGCTCAGTAATGCCCGCCGTCTGGGTAAGCCCCTGTTCGCATATCCGTCACCTGCCGCGGGATAACTCGGTGGCTTCCAGGCTTTGGCAGGTGTTGGCTCTGAACACCTGTGGGCAGGTTCCCACATGGACAGTTTTCAGTCCTTCGGGTAAGTGCCGAGAGCACAGTCCTGGCACCAGATTGCACAGAAGGGGTCCGTTCAGTTTTGTGAGTGACCCCCAGAATGTCCCCAGAATGTCCCCCAGGATGTCCCCAGACTGTCCCCAGAATGTCCCCCAGAATGTCCCCAGACTGTCCCCCAGAATGTCCCCCAGAATGTCCCCAGACTGTCCCCCAGAATGTCCCCAGACTGTCCCCCAGACTGTCCCCCAGACTGTCCCCCAGACTGATGCCCAGACTGTCCCCTGACTGTCCCCCAGACTGTCCTTCCAGCAGTGGTGCCTGAGTGGTCTCAGCACCTCTCGGCAGAGTTCTGGCGTTTGGTCACTCTGACACCGTGACATACGGCTCAGAGGTGCGGGCCGTGTTGGTGCGGTTGTGCGGCGGGCACTGGAGCACTTTCTTCTTGTGGGCTTGTCGGCACAGAGCCGCTCCGTGGGTTCGCAACCCCACAGCTCGCAGGGCAAGGTCGCCAGTAACCGTGCGGACGGCCGGGGAGGGGCCCTCCGCACTGAGAGCCGAGAGCCGGGCCATCAGCACCTGTGGATGGGGTCCGGAGACGGCAGGGGCGCTCGCGGGGGTTTGCACGATGCCCCCGTGTTTGCTGTACTAACTTGGGTCCATCCCACCGTCCAGGAGATTTTGGTGTTGTGTTACCCAAGGAATAAAGCACAATATCTGAGCGATATGTGTATTATGTCATCAGAAAGATTCATTGTGTAAAGAGCAAACAAGTAACTCCGAGGTGCTTTTCCCCCGGCGTTTTGGGAATGGGAAAGGGTTTGCTGCCGCCGGTGGTCTCCTCGGGACACGGGACACGGGACACAGCTGACTCTTAGGAGCAGGGCCTGGAGCCCCGTCCGCACGGAGCGCCCTCCAGCCTCGAGGTGGGGCCCGGGACAGGCGTGGGGGGCGGGCCGCCTGGTGACTGGCACGTGCTGGCTGCGGGGACGCATGGTGTGAAGGTGGCCTTTGTTCCCCGGAGCCCGGCCAGCCCTGAATGGCTGCTTTCTCTGCCTGCCCTGGGGGGGGCGGGGGGGCTCTGTGGAGACGTGGCCCGGTCACCCTTGGGCTCTGCGGCCTCCCCCGTGTGACCTCGGGAAGGTCACTTAGCTGCTGCAGCATCTACCTGGCCCAGGCTCCGCCTTCCTCACCTGGGTGACCCACATCTGCCGGCTGCAGGAGCCTGGAAGCGGGAGTCCTACTGGCCCTCTACCCCCTTGGCCCCTCCTCTGCCCCCACACTTCTCTCTGGTCAGCAGGGTCCCCTCACTGCCCAGCCCTACCCCTGCTGCCCAGACAGCTCCTGCCAGGGGGTCGGCACACCTCCCCCATCCCCTGTCTTCCTACCTTCCCCCCTCCACCCATCCCCCTCCACCACCCTCCCTCCACCATCCCCCCTCCACCCCACCCCCCTCCATCATCCCCCTCCACCCCACCCCC
>CM053606.1:1447020-1461663 GCA_028646535.1 Procyon lotor
GGGCGGGGCCTGTGCTGAGTGACGGATCGGGGCGGGGCCGGTGGTGCCCAGGGAAGTGCGGGGTGCGGCCTCCAGCTAGGCGGGGGCGCGGGCGGGAGAAGCCCCCTCCCGGACACCGCCCCGGCCGTGCGCTGGGGGTCACGCACTCCCCAGGAAGAGCCCGGGGGCCGCGGTGGTTTGTTTCGATACAGCCCGTCCCGTGCTTCGCTAGAGTCGCCCAGGTTCGGGGCGGGTCACCGCAGCCCCTCCCTCGCCCACTCCCCAGGCAGAAACAACCCCCTGGAGCTCCTTCCGCTGTGTCCTCGGGGCTGGATTTCAAAATTAATCGGAATCGCGGTAGTCAGAGAAGGCAGTGAGATTGATGTTGATCTTCAGGATGGGGATTTCCTTGTGAATCAATAAGTGATCGATACTGAGACCCAGGGGGTGCGGGAGAACGATGCAGAGGGCGGGGTGCAGGGGGCTCACACCCCGGGACACGCCCCCACGGAGACCAGCCCTGCGTCCCTGCACCCCGCCTGCCCCCCCCCCCTCCGGCCCTGCAGCCCCTCGGCCGCTCTCCCTCCCACCTTCCTGCAGCCTTGCTTTGAAGGTTGTGCCCTGTTAACAAAAAGCAGATGATCTGTTTGTTTTCTCAGTCGGAGAGGTGATTGTTTTAAATGCATTGTTTTGATTATTGATGCATTTGGATTTCTTTTTAAAAATAAATGCAATTCTTTTTTTAAAAGGAGGTGCCTGGGTGGCTCAGTCGGTTGAATGTTCCCTTCTTGATTTCCGCAGAGGGCTTGATCTCGGGGTCCTGGGATCAGGCCCCCTTGGGGCTGCCAGCTCAGCACAGACTCGGCTTGTCCCTCTCCCTCTGCTTGGCCCTCCCTCGTGCTCTCTCTCTCTCTCAAATAAATAAATAAATACAATCTTTAAAAAAAATTTTAAAAAATTTTAAAAAGCTTAATTTTTTATTGCAATTCAATTTAATTAACATATAGTGTATTTTAGTTTCGGAGGAAGAATTCAGTGACTCACCAGTTGCCTGCGACACCCGGGTGCTCCTTGCATCGCGAGTCCTCAGTTACTCCACCCCCCAGCCACCCTGTTGGTTCCCTGGAGTTAACAGTCAAAATAAACTTTGTTTTAAAACAGTTTCAGTTTTACAGAAAAATTGCTGAGAGTTCAGGGTTCCCATGCACTTTACACTTGGTCAGGACTGTTAGGAACATCTTACCTTAGCGCGATACATTTAACATGGTCACCGTCAACCAATACTGGCATATTATGATTAACATATTATTATTGACATAATAGTATTTAGTAACTATTATTATTATTATTAACTAAAGGCCGTGCTTTATTCAGATTTCCTTGGTTTTTGACAACTATCCCCTTTCTGTCCCAGGATCTCACCTTGTATTGAGTCATCATGTCTCGGGTTCCTCCGGGCTGGGACGGTTTCTCAGACTTTCTCTTTATTTTGATGATGCTGACGATTTTGGAGGTCAGGACATTTTGTAGAATGTGTCTCTACTGGGATTTGTCCGGGTTTTTCTCGCGGATAGACTGGGGTTGCGGGTTTCGGGAGGCCGAGTGCGGAGGTGCTGGACGGTTCTCCGCACACCGCGGTGGCAGGGTGCCTGCTGTCACGGGGACCCGTCAGTGCGGTGTGACCTTGACCACCTGACCCAGTCGGCCCCCCGTCTCTCCCTGTCCAGACTCTACTGCTTCGTGGAAGGAAGGCACCCTTGGGCCCCAGGTTGCGTTCACCCCGCTTGAGGCTGGACTGTCAGCGCGGATGTGTAGAATTGCTCTGTGTGAGACATTTGACTTCTCTCCATTCGTTTATTCTGTTGCTTAGACCAGTACGGACCCATCGATACTGACTTATGTTTATCGTGGTGGTACAATGTATGCAACACAAAATTTGCCACTTTAACCACACAGTTTTGTGGCATCGAGGACGTTCCTGTTGTGCACCTGTCGCCATCATCCATTTTCAGGGCTTTTCATCCTTTGCACCTGGAACTCTGTCCCCCTTGGACACGAACTCCCCCACCCCTCCCCCAGCCTCTGGCGCCCACCACTCTCCTTTCTGTCTCTGTGAACTGGATGCCTCTAGGGACCTCATACCTGTGGAATCCTAGGATATCTGTCCTATTTGTAAATGGAAGTAAAATTAACATGGTGTTACGTTAGTTTCAGGTACACAGCAGGTGTGCACCTTTCTCAGGGCTCATCACCGCACATGTAGGTAATCCCCTTTATCTGCTCCCCTCTCCCCCTCCAGCCTCCCCTCTGACAACCACCAGTCTGTTACCTGTATTGAAGAGTTTTTTTGTTTATTTATTTGTTTTGTTTCTTAAATTCCACATACGAGTGGGATCATATGGTATTTGCCTTTCTCTAACTTATTTCACTTAGCATTAGACTCTCTGGGTCTGTCTATGTTGTTGCAAATGGCAAGACTTCATGCTTTTTTATGGCTGAGTGATACATATGCCACCTTTTCTTTGCTCATCAAGGGGTGTATGCTCGGGATGCCTCCCTATCTTGGCTATTGTAAGGAATGCCGCAATAAACATGGGAGTGCATATATCTTTTTTTTTTTAAGATTTTATTTATTTATTTGACAGAGACTGAGAGAGAGAGCACGAGCAGGGGGAGCAGCAGAGGGAGCGGGAGAAGCAGACTCTCTGCCGAGCAGGGAGCCCGATGCGGGGCTCAATCCCAGGACCTTGGAACCATGACCTGAGCTGAAGGCAGAAGCTTAAATGACTGAGCCACCCAGGCGCCCCTAGGAGTGCACATATTTTTTCAAATTAGTGTTTTCTTTTCTTTGGATAAATACCCAGTAGTGGAAATACTGGGTCATACAGTAGCCCTATTTTTAATTTCTTGAGGAAGCTCCACACTGCTTCCCGCAGCGGCTGCACGAGGGGGCGCTCCCACCAACAGGGCAGAACAGGGCTCCCCTTTCTCCTCATCCTCGCCAACACTTGTTATTTCCTGAATTTTTGATTCTAGCCATTCTGACAGGTGTGAAGGGCTAATCTCACTAGTTTTGATCTGTGTTTTCCTGATAATTAATGATGTTCAGCATTTTTTCATGTGTCTTGACCATTTGTTTTTTTCTCTCTCTCTCCCTCTTTTTTTAAGATTTATTTATTTGTTTGGGGTGAGGGGAGAGGAGCAGGGGGAGAGGAAGAGAGAATCCTAAGCAGACTCCCTGCTAAGCATGGAGCCCGACTTGGGACTCTGTCCCATGACCCAGAAGCTCATGGCCTGAGCCGAAACCAGGAGGCACACTTAACCAACTGCGCCTCCCAGGTGCCCCTGTATATTTTCTTCATATTTGCCCTTCTGAGGCTGGCTGATGTCAGGGACTATAATGTCCTCCAGTTTCATCCATGTCGTAGCAGGTATCAGGATTTCCTCCTTTTTTTTTTTTTTTTTTTAAGATTTTATTTATTTACTTGACACAGAGAGAGAGAGCGATCACAAGTAGGCAGAGAGGCAGGCAGAGAGAGGGGGAAACAGACTCCTCGCTGAGCAGAGACCCCAATGTGGGGCTCAATCCCAGGACGCTGAGCCGAAGGCAGAGGCTTTAACCCACTGAGCCCCCCAGGCGCCCCAGGATTTCCTCCGTTTTAAGGCTGGCTAGTAACGATTCCATTGTGTGTTGCATTAGGGTTCTCCCGGCAAACAGGACAAACTTACGTATATGTGCGTAAAGTAAAGCGACGAGGAGACGGACTATAGGAGCTGATCCACGCAGTCGTGGAGGCCAAGACGTCCCACAGGCTGCCCCCCACAGGCCGGAGAGCCGGACGGCTGGTGCTGTGGTCCAGTCTGAGTGGGAAGGCCCGAGGGGCAGGAGCACTGATTTCTGATGGCAGGCGATGGACTTCCACTCAGGCCGAGAGCAAACTCCTTCTTCCTCTGCCCTCTTGTTTTACCTGGGCCGTCAGCAGAGTGGACAATGCCCACGTGCCTCAGTGAGGACGACCTTCCTCACTCGGTTTTGGGGATCGGAGGCTTGTCTCTTGCAGAGACGCTCGCACAGACTCGTGCCGAAGTTTGGGGTGCCTCAGCACAATCAGGCTGACGCCTGCCATTGACCTCGGCATACGTGTGCGCCGTGCTCCGTTTCCCCATCCGTCCGCTGGTGTGCATTTGGGTCGTCTCTACCTTTTACGTGTCATGAGTAATGCCGCTGCGAACACAGGTGTACAAGTATCCGATCAGGTCTGCACTCTTCAGCTCTTTTAAGTACAGGCTCGGAAGTGGGACCTCGGGGTCATGTGGGGTCATTCCGTGCCTGCTTTCTGGAGGAATCCCTGTGCTGCTGTCCATGGCAGGCAGAGTGCCCACACCCCCACCAGCTGAGTGCAGGGGCCAATTTCCCCACCTTCCTAACACTTGTTTTCTGTTTTTTTGATTGTAGTCACCCTAATGGGTATGGAATGATAGGTCACTGTGGTCTTGACTTGCATTTTCCTAACGATCAGTGATGTTGAGCATCTTTTCGTGTTTCTTTGCCACGTGTGTATCTTTGTTGCTAAAATATTCAGGTCCTTTGCCCACTTCTGAATTGGGTTGTTTATTTTTGTCGTTGAGCTATAGGAATTTTTTACATATTCTGGATATGAATCCCTTATCGGGGCGCCTGGGGGGCTCAGTCAGTTAAGCCTCTGCCTTTGGCTCAGGTCATGACCTCAGAGTCCTGGGATCGAGTCCCGGATCGGGCTCCCTGCTCGGCAGGGAGCCTGCTTCTCCTACCCCTTCCCTGGCTCGTGCTCTCTCTCTCTCTCTCAAATCAATAAATAATCTCTTATCAGATATATGATTTGTGAATATTTTCTCCCAGTCTGTGGGTGCCTTTTCACTCTGTTGATGCTGTGCTTTGATGCCCAGTGGATGTTTGTTTTATACGTGGGTTACGGTCTGATCCTACTTGATCTGTTTTCCGGCCCCCCTTGCTCCAGCGCTGACCCCTGGGAGTGCTGCCAGGTGGCGGGGTTTAGCTTGAGGACATTACTTACTGCTTTTCTTAGGCTTCTGTCTTCTTTCCTGTATTCTGTTGGGTTCATTACATTTTCTTTTTTCTTTTTTCCCCTCCCCAGATATGGAAGTTATACAACCCATTTCTAGTATTTTAGTGGTTACCTTAAAGTTTCACGTACATTTTAATCCTAATCACCCGCTCTGGCCAGGGACACTGCAGGAACCTTACACTTGGATCCCTTCCCATCTGCCACGGTTGCTAGTCCAGAGCTGGGGTTTGTTTTTACCCCCCTTGTCTAGGCTGGGCTCCCACAAGCAGACCCCGAAACAAAGACTCAAGAGTAGGACAGAGTTTCTTGGGGTTGTAGGAGGTAAGATGCTGAGGGTGGGAACGGGGCATCCCTGGGGCTGAGCAGGTGCCTCTGCAGGCGACCAATGAGGCTCAGCACTGGGACAGCACTGGGACCCTGACCGTGTCGCTGGTGCAGCGCATCGCTGGTGGGCAAGGAGGCACCGTGTGGAGTGTGGGTCCCAGGCCGTGGCCCGCCCCGTGCTGGTTTGGGACGTCTCAGGCAGAAGCTGGTGCAAGAGGGGCAGCCGTGAGAACCACTGGTGTGGGTGGCGTCTCACGCCTGCCTGGTTATGCTCCAGCCCCTCCGAGGAGCCCCTGGGGCTACCTGTGCTCCCCGCCTCCTGCCAGCCCATTGGTCCCTTCATCCTCCACTGTCCTTGAGCTGTCAGGCCCAGCTTGTCCCCAGCAACTTACCCCTGGTTGTCAGGCCAAGAGGCTAGGAGGGGAGGTGGATGTCCTGATGGGGACAGTGTTGTCGGCGGGGGGCGGGGGGGCGGGGAGTGGGTGGGAGGCCTCGGAAGTCTATTTCAGCTGAGGTAGGGGTGCCGCTCTTCCCAGGGAGAGGTGAGCAAACCCTGGGAGTGGGTCTGGGCCTTAGAGCCGCTGGGGACAGCACCTGATGGCAAGGTCGCAGCTTTCCCTATCAGGGTCCTGACAACAGGTCAGGTGCTGGGCAGCCGCCGCCTGGTCTCTCGTCCCCCTCCTGCCCAATCCAGGCCCGCGACCGTTGCAGCAGGTGAACCCCCAGGGGGAGCGCGTGCCTGTCCCCAGTGGTGCCCTGTCCCAGCCGGCCAGTGGGGAATCCATCCGTGATACCCCTTCCAGTTGTACATCGGGGCCTACGGAGGCTGACCCCGAGATGGAGTCTGGGTACAAGCTGTGTGCAAGGGGTCAACCCAGAGACAGGGAGGGGGCAGGGTCGGGCAGAGGGAAGGCCAGCTGTGCTGCCTAAAGCCTCAGGCCAGCCCCGGGGACTCGGGACGCGTGAAATTACCCCTTGAGAGGTTGGCGGGCGAGCTGGGTCTGCGCCCGAAGCTGCCCTGGAAGGGCGGGGGCCTCGTGCTGTCATCTCACTGGGGACCCCCAGTGCCCGTGTCTCTGGGTGCACTCCAGGGAGGGGTCCCCGGAGAGGCGTTTGCTGGGAGGGGCTGGGATCGCTTTGTGGCCCGCACAGCCTGTCACTACACCCTGGCCTGCGTTTCCAGTCTGGGAGTTCAGCTGCTCTTTTCGGGGGCCCCTGCCTCCTTCCAGACCTGCCCACAGGACCTTCCATGAGCCCTGCAGTCGGGAGGGTGGTCCCGGAGGCCCAGACGCGGCTGCCCAGGTGCTTGGAGCACGGCGCCTTTCGTGGCCTTCTGTATCGGTCAGAGTCTCCAGGAAAACAGGCCAATAGGAGTGGGAGGGAGAGAGAGAGAGTGAGGGAGAGAGGTTGATTTATTTTAAGGAATTGGCTGCCTTTGTGGCGATTGTGGGGCTGGTGAGTTCAGAGGGCTGAGACCCAGGGAGGAGCTGATGTTGCAGCTGGAACCCAGAGGCCCTCGGAAGCCACACCCCCCTCCCCTGGGGAGCTCACTCTTTTTCTCTTAAGGTCTTCAACTGATTGGATGAGGCCCACTCACATTATGAGGGTCATTTGCTATATTCAAAGTCTACTGATTTAAATGTTAATCACATCAGGGGCACCTGGGTGGCTCAGTTGGTTAAGCGACTGCCTTTGGCTCAGGTCATGATCCTGGGATCCCGGGATCAAGCCCCGCATTGGGCTCCCTGCTCCTAGGGGAGCCTGCTTCCTCCTCTCCCTCTGCCTGCCACTCCTCCTGCTTGTGCTCTCTCTGTGTCAAATAAATAAATTAAATATTAAAAAAAATGTTAATCACATCTAATACATTCATGCACAACTACAGTCATTGCAGCATTAAACACAATAACAGAGAAGTGAAAGCAACCTGAATTTCCACGGACAAGCAGATGGATAAACATAATGTGGTCTTTCCACCCAGGGACGTATTATTCTACCTTAAAAAGGAGGAAATGCTTGGGCACCTGGGGGCTCTGTCAGTTAGGCACCTGACTCTTGATTTCAGCTCAGGTCACTGACCTCAGCATTGTGAGATCCGGCCCTACGTGGGCCTCTGCCCTGGGCGAGGAGCCCGCTTGAGGTTCTCTCTCCTGCTCCCTCTGCCCTTCCTCCCTAAAAAGAAAAAAAGGAGGAAGTGCTGAACCTGCTGGGGCCTGGAGGGACCTTGGGGACACCATGTGCAGTGACACAAGCCAGTCCAAAAGGACAAAGCCTGTATAAGCCCACTTCTAGGCAGGACTCAGATCCATGGGGAAAGTCAGCGGTGGGGGCCAGGGGCTGGGGGGTGGATATTTAGTGGGGAGTTTCGGTTTGGGAAGCTGGGAAGTGCTGGAGGTGGATGGTGGGGACGGCTGTACAAGCGCGAGTGTGCGCCATGCTCCTGAGTGTGCACTCGCAAATGCTTAGGGCGGCCAGTTGTATACGTGGGTTGTTTTTTGTTTTTTTTTTAAGATTTATTTATTTATTTATTCATTCATTTGACAGAGAGAGATCACAAGTAGGCAGAGAGGCAGGCAGAGAGAGAGGAGGAAGCAGGCTCCCCGCTGAGCAGAGAGCCCGACAAGGGGCTCGATCCCAGGACCCTGAGATCATGACCTGAGCCGAAGGCAGAGGTTTAACCCACTGAGCCCCCCAGGTGCCCTGTTTTTTTTTTTTTTTTTTTAAGCACGCATTAAAAAAATAAAGATTGTGGTAACAGATGTTCAGTAAATGTCAGTCCCCCTGAGTAATATTTCATGTTGATTTCAGCACTGTAATCCATAAATAATGAGAACAAACCCTGCAAGGACATCTAGCCCAGCGCCTGAGCTGAAGTCTGGACTCTGCAGTCCAGCTGGACGTGCGAGGTTAGCCCTCCCGACCGCTTGCTCCTCGGGCCCCCGCCCTGGGCCCCCGCCGTTGCCTGCTGGCTTCCTGCCTCGCATGGGTGCTTTGGGCTTGTAGATAGACTAGTTGATTGAAATGTTCTGGACTCCTGCTCCAGGTTGAGGTTTTCAAGGGAAGGGAGTGGACACGAAGCCTGAAACCGGGACCAGAGAGCAGCCAGAGCACAGGGAGGGGACCCCCAGATCCGGAGCCTGCGAGAGCAGCCAGAGCACAGGGAGGGGACCCCCAGATCCGGAGCCTGTTTCCCCTTCCACTCTGCCCCTGGGCCTCCCGGCCTCGTGCCTGCTGCAGCCGTCCTGCTGGTCAGCACAAATCTTGCGGCCTCAGCAGCTGGCCTGGGTCTCCGTGGGGAGCGTCCTGGAGGCCCAGAGCCGAGCTGGTGGGGGCACGGGTCACCTCCCCGGCTCAGATCGCCAGGCAGTCTTGGACCGGGGCAGGCGTGTGCGTGTGTGTGTGACTCTGGGGAGCCACGCACAGGCCTTGAGGGGGTCAGGTGGGGTCATCCCCCTGTGACTCTCCCTGGGGAGGAGCTGGAGGAAGGGATGGGGGGGCGTCCCCTCAACCCGCGAGCCTCCGAGCCCTGTGGCCGGGCCGGTGGGTCTTGCGCTCCGTGCTGGCGGGGGGGAGCAAGAGGCCGGCGGGGTGTGTGTGTGTGAGGGAGGCTGTGTGTGTCCGAGGGCTGAGCGCACATGCAGAGGCGTGTGCGTGCTGCTCGGGCACCTGTCACTGAACGGCCTGGCCGCCAGGCTCCCTCGGGAGCCAGCTCTGCTGTTCTGAGTGGAAGGGAGGTCAGGTTTCTCCGAGAAGCCCCAGAATAGCCCCTGGCTGCTCAGAGGAAACCCGGTCTGGCCCCTGGTCCTGCCTGCTTCACCCCCTCTTGCCCTCACCCCGCGTCCAGCTGTCTCCGCCCCGGACTGCAGACTTCCAGCCCCTTCTGCACGGGCGGCCAGGCCAGGCCCTGGTCCTCTCGGCCTGCAAAGCACTGGGCCCACAGGGATGGGGGGTCGCAGGGCCCGGGTGGGCACTCAGAAGGAACGCTCGTGCGTGAGGGCAGGCTGTAGGAGGCTCCCGCGGCAGAACGGTGGAAGGGCCGCCTCTGTGGGGAAGGAGATTGGGGGAGGCTGACGCGGTGAAGAGGGAACAGCAAAGGGCAGACACGTGTCCAAACACTCTGGGCCTCCCGGGCCACCCGCAGGCCCCTTTCCTGCCTTTGGCCCTCTCAGCCCGTGGTGTCCATCTGGGCTGTGGCTCCAGACGGCTGAGGCATGGGCAGGGGCCTTCGCTGGGACCTAGGATCCGACAGGGAACTTTGGGGCGCGGGGACACTCAGGCCAAGGAGGGCCAGAGAGGGCTGAGGGGGGAAGGGCCACGCCTGTCCCAAAATAGGGCTGCGGGATCTCCCAGCCATACAAGGATCTTGGCCTCTGGACTCTGGGGACCCCAGGCCGCTGCGCTCGGCTAAAACGCGGCTGACACCTCTGCGCCCGTCCCGGTGCCCCTGCAGTACAGTGTTGTCCCCGCCGGCCGCAGACATGGTAAGGGCACCGGCCTGGGCTGGCTCGGTGGCGAACCTGGGAGTCCTGTCCCGGGGTAGAGAGGGTGGGACAGGGCCTCCGAGCACAGGTACCGGCTGGGGCCACAGGTGAGGGTGTGAGCGTCTCTTGGGGACTCGAGGGAGCAGTTCGGCAAGGCTGGAGAGGGGAGAGTGGGGGGCAAGGCTGAGCGCTGCCGGCTGCGGACGCCAGCATCGCCCGTGGCCGGGACAGGGGTGCCCCTTCTGAAAGCTGCCAGGGCAGTGGAGGCAGGGGCTAGACTCTCGTCAGAAACGCCAGACCAGGCTGGGGTCCCTCACCCCGACCGAGGTCATGCTCCCCACGGCACCCCTCGCCTGCTCTCCCCTGGCGTCCGCTACCTCAGCCGCCCCCCGCTCCCCCGGAGCCCCGTCACGCGGCCGGCCTGAGCTGTGGTGCCTCACGTCGGGCCTCTGCCTCCTGGGTCCTTCCCCTGAGGCTGAGAGACAGAGTCCCGCTCAGCCCTCGCGACCCTCCCCGGCGCCACCTTGCCCGGTGGCTGCTCCGGACGGGGCTGGGGGTGGGGGTAGGAGGGTCCTTCTCTAACCCCAGGCCCTGCAGGGTTGCCGGGTGGAGGGACGGGCGGGGCGCCGCGTGTGCCGGGGCCTCCACCTGCCTCGGACTCACCGGGGGGCAGAGGAGGCCCGGGTGCAGCAGGGCCGGCGTCCCTGCAGACGGAGCGCCTGACAGCCGAGCAGATCAAGGAGTACAAGGGGGTCTTTGAGATGTTCGACGAGGAAGGCAACGGAGAGGTGAAGACCGCAGAACTCGAGCGGCTCATGAGCCTGCTGGGCATCAACCCCACCAAGAGCGAGCTGGCCTCCATGGCCAAGGACGTGGACAGAGACAGTGAGGCCGGGCGGGGGGCAGCCCTGGGTGGGGGCCCCCCGTGAGGGCGAGCACACCAGCTCAGCCTCACGCCGCCCGGCCTGCTGCTTGCTCCCTGCAGACAAAGGATTCTTCAACTGTGACAGCTTCCTGGCCCTGATGGGGATTTACTGGGAGAAGGCCCAGAACCAGGAGGGCGAGCTGAGGGCAGCGTTCCGGGTCTTCGACAAGGAGGGCAAGGGCTACATCGACTGGGACACGCTCAAGTAGGGCCTGGGGCCGGGCGGGGGGTGGGCGAGGGCCAGGGCCCTGCGGGCTGCCACTGAGCTCAGGGCCCCGCAGGTACGTGCTCATGAACGCAGGCGAGCCCCTCAATGAGGTGGAGGCTGAGCAGATGATGAAGGAGGCCGACAAGGACGGGGACGGGACCATTGACTACGAGGGTGAGTGAGCCGGGCCTGGGAGCCGGGCGGCCGGGCCGGGCCGCGCCGCTGGCTGACCTGCGCTTCTGCTCCCAGAGTTCGTGGCCATGATGACCGGAGAGTCCTTCAAGCTGGTCCAGTAGGAGCGGGCGCTGTGGCCTGGGAGGCCGGCCCCAAGAAGGCCGCTGCGTCCTGTTGCCGCCCACACGGCCACCCGGCCCGCCCTGCCCCTCCTCTGGCCAATAAACACTCTGGCCGGCGAACGCGTGTTTCCCTGTCCCTCCGTAGCCCGGAAAGGAGGGGCTGGCAAAGATTTGGGACTGGAGAAGGGAGAGGGTTTTCCTCAGGCGGCTGTGGCGCATGGCCCGTCGCTCCTGCTGTGACATCTGATACCACCCACTGCCCGGCTCTGGACACAAACCTGAAAGCCAGATTGGGGGCAGGTAGAAGACTACCACAGGCCCCTCTGCCTGCACCGGGGTGGGTGGGGTGGCTGCTCACAGGCAGGCCCTCCTGGAGCCTTTTCCTACAGATGGAGATCACTTAGGTACAAACTTTATTCTCTCTCCAAAAAGCTGGGGGTGTCACAGCCAGCCCTGAGCCCTGAGGCTCCGGTCTGTGGGGTCAGGGCTGAGCATAGCAGCCCGAGTGTGCGTGCCCGCGTGTGTGTGTGTGTGTGTGTGTGTGCGCATGCCCGTGTATGTACGGCCAACGCAGGGCCAGCTGGCCGGGCGCTATGTAGCAACGAGGCCATGGCCGTGGCCGTGTGCTGGACGGGTTGGCATTTCCCGGAGAAGGACATAGGGGTGTGCTAGGGGTGTCCCTTCTGAGCACGGGGTGGCTGGCACAACTGGGAGGTTCAAGAGAGTGTTCCTCTGCCTTTGAGGGGCGCCAGGACCACAGCCAGGGCTGCCGGGCATCGGAGCCGTCTCCTGGAGTCCCGCCGATGTCTCTGGGCCCCAGGCCCCAGGGAGAGGACAGGGTTCCTAAGACCGGGGTGGCTCTTCCTGTCTGGGTTTGGCCATCTTGACAGCCTCTTCATAGGAGGGTGGCAGCTCAGGGGCATACAGGCTGTAGGCAGGAGGGGTCATGGAGTCGAGGTCCAGCTCCCCAAAGGGAAGGGGCAGCCGCATGCCCAGCGGGTACTGCACAGAGCTGTAAGCTGCAGGGAACCAGAGTGGGTTTGTGGGGACGAGTCTGCTCTCACCTGCCCCGCACTCCCCCCTGCAGGCGGGCCAGCCAACAGGTGAGGTCTGCAGGCACTCACAAGTCACAGTGCTGTGCACGGGGCTGTCACTGTCCATAGGGCTGACCGTCAGGTCGCAAGGCTGAGGTGTTGGTGGCAGGTGTGGCTGGCTGTGTACCCGTTTCCGGAGGCAGCAGAACCGGACACAGCTGGCGGTGACCCCACACAGCAGCAGCAGAAGGACAGCGAGTAAGATAAGCCTGTGCAGGGAGGAGCAAGACCCTACCACTGGACTGACCCCTGGCCACTGGGCGCCCGCTCCCCGCGGGGCAGTCACGGCCCGACCACCCACAACAGGACAATGGGCAGGATAAAAGAAAACCAGAGACCTCCTTCCGGGCCAGAGCTGGGCCTGAGGAGCCGGCCAGTCGCTGGCATCCTGCTGCCGGGCCTGTCCTGGCTCTTTCCAGGGCTGGCCACAAGTGCCCTGGGCTCACTCCCAGGACACAGTGTCCCAGGCCATCTGCACAGTCCTGTGCCCAGACCAATGACCATGTTCACAGGGGCCTCCTGCGGAGTGAGGAAGGAGGGGGTGGGAAGTCCTGCCAAGGGCCTGGGTGCCCTGAGCAGCCCCGGACTGGGGCAGGGCCTACAAGAGAGGCCGGCCTGGTGCTGAGAGCAGGAGGCAGGGGTCAGCCCCGGAGGCTGCTGAGGGCCCCAGCACCTTCCCATCAGCGCCCAGAAGGGGACAGTGCTGGCGACTCCTAATCCGTGGAGCTAGGAGGGTTGGGGGTCTGGTGGGCCCGGCCGGGGGAGAACGCCGCGGCCTCCACTTACCCCACGTGCCACAGGCTGCTCCAGCGGGCCTGGGGCGGGCACCTGCGGGGACGGCGACACCTGGAGCAGGCGGGGCACCAGCCGGACCGACGGCCCCGCCCAAGCCTCCCCCACAGGGCGGGGCCGGGCCCCGGCTCCCACCCCCCCGACTTACAGGTCCGAGGGGTCGCAGCTGCCGTCCGCGAAGCCCAGCGCCACCTGTGGGGACAGGGGTGAGCCCGGGCCGGGGCGCGCCGAGCGCAGACCCGCCCCGCGGTGCCCGAGCCGAGCGCCGGCGACCCACCTGCGGCAGCGGCAGGAGCGGCGGCAGCAGCAGGAGCGCCCGGGAGGCCCGCGCCCCCGCCACCATGCTCGGCGCCAACGCGGGCCGGGAGCCCGCGGGCCGCGCCACTTTATGGAGCCCCGCCCCACGCAAACCCCGCCCCGCCCGCGTGGCCCCGCCCCGAGCCCCGCCCAGCGGAGACACCGCCTCCCGAAGCCCCGCCCGCCGGAGGCACCGCCTCCCGAAGCCCCGCCCACCTAGAGCCCCGCCCACGGCCCGCCCCCCACGCGGGTCTCGGGCGCGGGCGAGCCTGGGGCCTCGGGCGGAGGGGGCGGGTGTTGCCCTCTGCCCGCGTGTAGAGCCCCGGGCCGGCCTGTCCTGTCGTGGCCGCGGCTGCTCGGGGTGTGGCCCGGAAATGTGGCGGAGCCGCGCTCACCGCGGCGCTCGGGGACATTGATTTCGCTGGCACGCGTGGGCGCCCACGGCCTGGGGGGCAGGGCCCTGCGGCGCGCCGGGGGCTGACCACGTTTCCAGACCCCTTCGCCGTCAAAGACGCGCCCGCCCTAGGGCGTGTGGCCTCCGTGGTCTCCGGGCCCGGGGGTCACCGAGTGCCTGCTGTGCCCTCTGCCAGGAGAGACTGGGGGCCGTTTCTTGCACCTCACCGCTCCTCTCAGCAGGCTCGTGGCCCTGTTAGGTTGCCTCCCTCTGGCCTGTGCTGCACCGTCTGGTGGTCGGGCTGAGGGAGGTGGTCAGCGCCGCGAGGGCCGGGGTGGTGGGCCTTGTCCGGCCAGGGCGAGGAGCCGCTACCCTTGACCTGTCTTTTTCTTTAATTTTTTTTTTTAAATATTTTATTTACTTGACAGAGAGATCACAAAATAGGCAGAGGGGCAGGCAGAGAGAGAGGGGGAAGCAGGCTCCCTGCTGAGACGTGGGGCTCGATCCCAGGACCCTGAGACCATGACCTGAACCGAAGGCAGAGGCTTTAACCCGCTGAACCACCCAGGCGCCCCTTTCTTTCATTTTTTAAAGCTTCATCTATTTTGGAGAGAGAGAGAGAGAGAGCAAGCGAGCACATGCTAGTGAGCATGAGCAGGGGGTGGGCCAGAGGGAGAGGGAGAGAAGCTGGCTCCGTGGGGGCCTGGACCCTGGGATCACGACCTGAGCTGAAAGCAGAGAGTCGGTGGCTTAACCCACTGAGCCACCAGGGGCCCTGAGCTCTCCCTCT
>CM053606.1:1467681-1494140 GCA_028646535.1 Procyon lotor
TATCCCTGAGGATGAGTGATGTTCAGCATCTTTTCATGGTCCTGTTGGCCGTCTGGATGTCTTTGTCTTCCTTGGGAAAATGTCTTTTCGGATACTCTGCCCATTTCTTGTTTGGATTGTTTGGATTGTTTGCTCTGGAGTTGTATGAGTTATATATATGTTATATATATATCCAATATATATTGGATATATATATATATATTGGGTAGTAACCCCTTACCAGATACATGATGGGCAAGTATTTTTCCCATTCAGTAGGTTGCCTTTTCATTCTGCAGATGGTTTCCCTTGCTGTGCGCAAGCTTTTTAGTTTGATATAGTCCCACTTGTTTATTTTTGCTTTTGTTGCCTTTGCTTCTGGTGTCAACACACTTAGTTTCAATTATTTGTTAACGATCTCTGACTTCACATATTCCTCAGTGGGATGTCCATGCAGCCAGATCGTTGTACTGTTCTCTCTCTCTCTTTTTTAAAGATTTATTTATTTATTTATTTGAGAGAGAGAGAGAGAAAGAGAGCATGAGTGTGAGGGGCAAAGCAAGAAGGAGAAAGAATCTCAAGCAGGCACAGTATTGAGTACAGAGCCCGAGATAGGGCTCGAGCTCACAACCCTGAGGCGTACTGTCCTTGTGCGTATCTCCCTCATCCTCCCAAACACGCATCCTTCTCAATCACTGTACCAACCACTGTTCTCCCAATTTATTGTTGGTAAAAATTGTATCAGTGGGCTGCCACCTTGCTCAAGTCATCCACGTTCGACCCAGGATGGGGTGCTCATTGCCAGCTGGGCGGTGAATGATCTAGTTACAACTCCCCCTCTTAGCATCTACCATCTCAGACCATTCCTGCTACCAACTGTTGATCTGTGTCCTCCAGTAAGCAGACTGTGACATGGCATTCAGAATACAAGATATTTACTGGGGGCTCGTGCCTATGAAAGATGGGGATCAGGGGTGGAGTGAAATTGGGCTGAGGACACCTACAGGCTGCAATACTGATCTGAAGCCTGTGGATGGAAAGTGTGAAGAAGCAGAATCCGGCAGGGAGAACCTAACTCTAATGCAAATCTGACAAAGTTGTGTCCAACCCAAAAGAAGGACATGGAGATGGGGTGCCTGGGTGGCTCAGTGGGTTGAAGCCTCTGCCTTCCGCTCAGGTCATGATCTCAGGGTCCTGGGATCGAGCCCCACATCTCTGCTCAGCAGGGAGCCTGCTTCCTCCTCTCTCTCTGCCTGCCTCTCTGCCTACTTGTGTAATTTTACATTGAAATAGCCACTTTTGTCCAGTGGCTACCATATTGGACGATTCTAGACCCTTTCAGTGGAAGAACTAAGAAGTAATTTTTTATTATTTATTTATTTATTTATTTATTTATTTTTAGAGAGAGACTGTGCAAGCAGGGGCAGAAGGGCAGAGGGAGAGAGAGAATTCTAAGCCAGCTTCACGTGCAGCACAGAGCTGGACTGGGGTTCAATCTCACAACTCTGAGATCATGACTTGAGCTAAAATCAAGAGTCTGAGGTTTAACCGACTGAGGCACCTAGGTGCCCCGGAAATACATTTTTTAAATTATATTAATTCAGGGGCGACTGGGTGGCTCAGTGGGTTAAAGCCTCTGCCTTCGGCTCAGGTCATGATCTCAGGGTCCTGGGATCGAGCCCCACATTGGGCTCTCTGCTCAGCGGGGAGCCTGCTTCCCCCTCTCTTTCTGCCTGCCTCTCTGCCTGCTTGTGATGTCTCTCTGTCGTATAGATAAATAAACTCTTTATAAAAATAAATTATATTAATTCATACTAATATTTCCCACTCACACCCAAGATTACAGTTTTAAACTTATTTTATATTTCTATTTCTTCTCTCAAGGTTAAAATGTTGGTTCCTAATATTACAGTACTACCTATTTCCTGTATCTCACTTCATGTATTTCCAGAAGAGCATTGGTAATACTGGGTTACTAAGCCCAGAACTACTGCAAACAACCTGAGATTTCTTTGTGGCTCTTTTTGCCCTTACTGTTTAAGTACAACCAAATTGTTGGGTTTTAAAGTCACTTGAATTCTTTTCTGTGAGGTTAATAGCTGACATACAGTTAGGTTCATTTATTTCATTTTGTTTCCCACTTTTAGAAATTGATTTATTTTTGGCATTGTATTCACACAGTTCCATAGCCAAAGGGACAAGCACATTTAGAGAAATTTAATATCTACATGCAACTCACCTTCCCGACCCTGATTGGTAACTATTTTTATGTTACCTTTTAATGTAGGAAAACACACCTGTATGTTCTTATTGCCTCTGCCCTTCTCAGTAAGATACTATACACACTGTTCTACAACTTTTTTTCCCCTGAGCAATAGGTTTTGAAGATCACTCCACGGCAGAACATAGGAATAACCCTCGTATCTTCACAGCTGCCGGTCTGGGGCTGTTTGGGGTCCTAGGCGAGGCTCCCCTTCTGCAGTGGAAAGTGCACAGAGGGTTAATATGCCAAGGCCAGCGGGGCAAAGCTGGTAAGGAACACGCCTGGTTGGGTGGGGCGGGGGGCGCAGGAGAGAAGTCTGATTTCCGTCAGAGAAGCTATCGTGGGCTGATACGGCGCCTGGGCTGCCCCTCGGGTCCAGGCTTCGGAGCGCAGAGAAGACCCGCACACCGCGAGCAGGCGATGACCGCCGACGTGCGTGGGGCCACCGGCTAACGCGCACGGTCCCCGCCTTCGCTGCGCTGTTTGCAAGGCTTGGTGGCCGTCCTGGTGGACAGTCCTCCTGCGCAAACCGGAGCGCTTCCCGGACCTCGCTGCTGCACCAGGAGGCACGCGGCAAGGCCACCTCTCAGCCAGGTGCAGGCGGGCGCGGCGCTCACTCCCGGGTCCCCGCGGGGCCTGGCGCGAGGGGCCCTTGTCCCGCCCCCACGTCTGCGCTGCAGACACGCCCCCCGCGGCCCGGCCGGTCGCCCCGGGAGAGAGCGGGGCGGGGACACGGGGCTCGGCGCGACCCGCACGTGGTGCCCGCTCTCCCGCTTACACACGGCAGCGGGAAATCCCCAGTTTGTCCGGGCGCAGCACCTTCCGGGTTGAGCACCAGGCTGCACTCGAGCCTGCTCGGGCCAAACCCGCAGCGACCGCCCCGCGCGCTGCCGCGTCCGCGGAGCCACGGGACGCGCTCCGGGACCCTCCGCCGGCCGCCTGCGCCCCGCCCGCACTGCGCCTGCGCGGGCACGGCCGGCCCGAACCATCGCCCGGGCGGGGGTGCGCGGCGCGCGAGCTGCTCCCGCCCGGTGGGGCCGCCCGTTGCCATGGAGCCGCCCGCCGCCCGGGACGCCGCGGCCGGGCTTTGGGAGCCTCGGGAGGAGAGGGCGCGACCCCGGCGGGCGGCGGAGAGGTGGGTCCGTTCGCCCCGGAGCCCGGGTTTGGCCGGTCTCGGCCCCGGGGGTTTTCGGGGGGCCTGCCGCTCGGGCTCGCGGCGCCTCCGTGCCAGCCCTGAGCAGAACTGGGGGGACCCCGGCGGGGGGCCCAGCGGAGGAACGGCGCCCCAAGTCCTCCCAAGTCCTCCCCGCGGGGCTTGCTTTCTTTTTTAAGTTTACTTTTTAAAAGATATTATTTACTTATCAGAGAGAGAAGGGGGGGGAACGAGCGGGGGGAGGGGCAGAAGGAGAGGGAGAAGCAGACTCCCCGCTGGGCAGGGAGCCCCACGCGAGGCTCGATCCGGGGACCCCGGGATCATGAGCTGAGCCGAAGGCAGACCTTTAACGACTGAGCTCCCCGCCCCCCCCCAGGCGGCCCCATTGGGTTTTTCAAAGGATAACCGGTTTGGGCAGTGGAGGGGCCCCTGCTGTGTTTCCCATGAGCTGCGGGGCCTCTGCTGCACCCTTCCCTGCACAGGGCGCCGAGCCAGGTGCTGCGCCAGGTACGGAGCCGAGCCCACCGGCTGCTCCGCGAGGCGCGCAGAGCTCCTCTCAGGTGCTCTCTGCAGGTGCACGCGCGCGCATCCGCTCAGACTGGTTTTAAAGTGAGCATGGGGGGTTACATACATGCATGCGTGCGTGCATACATGCATACATACACACATGCATACATACACGTATGTGTGCACACATACACGCATACATACACACATGCATACATACACGTATGTGTGCACACATACACGCATACATACACATGCATACATACATACACACATACATACATGCACGCATACACACATGCATACATACACACATACATGCATACATACACACATGCATATGTACATACATGCACGCATACACACATGCATACATACACACATACATACATGCATACATACACACATGCATATGGGCATACATACACACATACATACATGCATACATACACACATACATACCTGCATACATACACACGCATACATACATGCACACATACACACACATACACGCATGCATACATACACACATGCATACATACACGTATGTGTGCACACATACATGCATACACACATGCATGCATACATACACACATGCATGCATACATACACACGCATACACACACACATACATGCATATACACATGCATGCATACACACATACATGCATACACACATACATGCATACATACACACATACATACATGCATACACACATGCATACATACACACATACACACACATACATGCATACATACACACATACATGCATGCATACATACACACGCATACATATATGCATACATACACATACACGCATGCATACATACATGCATACATGCATGCATACATACACACACATACACGCATGCATACATACACACACATACACGCATACATACACACATGCATACATACACACATACATGCATACATACGTGCACACACATACATGCATGCATGCATACACACATACAGACATGTATACATACACACACACACATACATACACACATACATGCAGTGAACATCAGTAGCAACCACGCAGGTGAAGAAATAAAACCGAGTCCGCAGGGTTTTAAAAGTCAATCCACCCCTCCCTTGGGGCAAGCAGGCCTCACTCACCCCCAAGACCCAGACTGGCTGTTGTGATTCTAATTTCTTTGCTTTTCTTTAGCTGTACCCCCTGTGTACGCATTCCTAAACAGCATAATTAAGTTTCACCGATTTTAAAACTTCATATGAATGGAATAATACTGTAAATATTCTCTTTTAATTTTTGAAACAACCCCACCTTACATAAAAGTTGCAAGTTCAGCACCAAAAATGTTCTTTTTCTGAAGCATTTGAGAATAAGTCGCTTAGGGGATGCTTTCTGACCGGGTCACTCCGTGCAAGGACATTCTCCCACATGACCCCAGAATGGCCGTCAGAGTCAGGACAGTCCCACAAATGTGTCACCACCGCGGGTCTGTCACCACCGCGGGTCCTCGGCCCCAGTTAAGCACGTTTCGGTAGTTGACCTCAGAAAGTCCCAAAAGCGAAAGGATCCCGTGGGGGATCACACGCTGCACTCCTCGGTCGTGGTGTTTCTGTAGGTCTCCAGCCCACAGCCTTCCCGGCGTCCCCTGGGCTTGCCTGACGGCCGCCCGCGACAACTGCAGGCAGGTCTGCGGAAGGGCCTTCCATGTGGGCTTGTTCCGTGTTTCCCCAAGATGAAGTTCACATCATGCATCCTTGGCAGGAAAGTCACAGAATTTATGCACCACTTTCTGCCCATTCCTGCCTGTCAGTGGCTCACGGTGGCCATTTGTCACATTACCGCTGACTTTCACCTTGATCACCAAATTAGCACCAGATCACGCTGGCGTCTGCCGGCGTCTGCCATTCCTGTTGTGATTTACACGTATTGTGTCAGGAGAGACTCACACTGCTGGCTTTGAAGGTGGTAGAATGGGGCCTTGAGCCAAGGAGTGTGGGTGACCCCCAGAAAGGAACGCGGCCCTGCCCACTCCTGGATTTTAACGCAGCGAGACTCCCTGCAGAGTCTGAGCACCAGAATCACAAGGTGGTTAAGCTAAGTCACCAGGTTTGCGGTAACTTGCTACAGCTGCAATGGGAAAGTAATACGAGGTATATGTTTTTTCGCTTTGCTTGTTTAAAAAAAGATTTTATTTATTTGAGGGGAGGAGCTGACTCCCCGCTGAGCAGGGACGTGGGGCTCCATCCCAGGACCCTGGGACCATGACCCCAGCTGAAGGAAGGCAGACGCTTCACTAACTGAGCCCCCCAGGCGTCCCAAGATTGTGGTTTTCGTTTGCCTTTCCCTAATTACAGAGGGTTGGGCAATTTTTGTTTATTACCAACAGTGTATCGTCCAAAGCAGGACCCTGTTAAGAGCTAGAGGGAACCCCGTGAATAATGCTGGGAGTGCAGGCGTGACTCGGGGGGCACGCGGGCACATCGGGTGTGCGGCTGCCCCACTTACTGGCCAAGGGGTGGTTCTTTAGGGTCAAGTGCCTGCTGACGTCTTGCCCCTTTGCCACAAGACTGCCCACCTTTGTTGGTTCGCGGTAGTGCTTACGCGGTTGCGACGGCTGACCTTTTGGGTAATGTATCAAATCTGTCTTCTCATTCGTCACTTTTCTTTACCTCTCCTTTGGGCGTTGTCTGAACGAAAGTTTTTAATTTAAATGCACGTGACCTTCTGCCAGCTTTTCCTGCGACGGCTAATGTTTTCAGTGTCCTGTGCCCCCACCGCGCGCTGTGGCCCCGCCCGGCTCCTCCCGCCTGAGTCTCTACCGCAGGAAACCCAGTCCGGTGGGAAGGCCCAGCACCTCAGCACGTGACTGAGGTGTCCCCTCGTGCCCGCCGGTGGCACGGACTCCGGCTGGACTTGGCGGGGCAGGCAGTGCATCGGCAGAGCAGTTTGGAGAGAACCCTGGACCGCACCGAGTCTCCGGAACTTAACTATTCATTTATTTATATCTTTATTCTTCTTTTGTGCTTTTACTGCAGAAAAGTGCCGTCTCAGGGAGGTAGAGAAGCGGTGACCGCAGGTCCCTCCTGTGGTGCCCCCTGCTCTGCGCTGCGGGCCGCCCGCCGCTGCTTGGGTGCAGGTCCCAGTGCTGCAGGTACACGCGCAGCCCAGGTGGGACGTTTTACCTGTAACTCCGGCTTTACTGTAACTACACCTCTAGCGTAACTGCGAAATCATCATCAACCCCAACAAAGGGAGCCTGAATTTCTTAATAAAATCTAACACCAGTCTGGGTTCACTTCCCCACATCATCTCGAAAATGTCTCTACAGTTGCCTCCTCGAATGGGGGGCACACAGGACCCCCACCCGCGAGTGACCGACTTGTCTCTTGATAAGGCCCTTTTGGTTCAAAGCGGCCGCCCTGTCCCTGTTTTCCGCGGTGACATCCATTTGCTGAAGTTTCCGGATCATTTGCTCCATTTATGCACCGTGGAGGCCTCCTTTAATGTCCCCGGTGAGATGCCAGCACTGTCTCCCGAGAGCTTCTGCACGTCTGTTCTTCGGTACTTCATACTTCTTGGCGGAGCTCTAAACGCCAGCGTCTCTTCCAAACCTCATTTTCCCATCTGTTCTGATAAATGGGAATATATTTGGTTTTTATGACTGGGCTTATGTCTGACGACATTACTAAATCATCCCAGTAACGGTAATAACGGATATTTGTGTGCCCACTTGGATTTTCTACACACACAGTCATGGGATCTGAAAACATTTCCACTTCTGTGCTCCTTTTGTTCCTTTCAGCGGCTCTGGCTGGGAGCCCCGGGCAGCGCCGAGTGGAAGCGATCGTCCTTGTTTTGCTCTCCGTGCCGCGGGCATGCTCTTCGTGGGTAGGACACAGGACGTTTCCTGCAAACAGCCTTTCCCACGTTAAAGAAATCCGTGTCGAGGCGCCTGGGGGCTCAGTGGGTTAAAGCCTCTGCCTTCGGCTCGGGTCACGATCTCGGGGTCCTGGGATCGAGCCCCGCGTGGGGCTCTCTGCTCGGCGGGGAGCCTGCTTCCCCTCCCTCTGCCTGCTCTGTAACTGCTTGAACTGGACGTGGGGCCCGTTCGCCGTTAGCCTTTTCCTGACAGACACAGTTGGGGCCCCAGGTCGGCCGGTCGTCGGGCGCTCCTGTCACTATAACTCAGTCCTAGGCATCGTACCATTTCCACGAGGGTTTTTCCTTTGACTCGTGGCTCATTTAGAAGTACGTTTCTTAGGGGCACCCAGATGGCTCACTCAGTTAAGCCTCTGACTATTGATTTCAGCTCCAGCCTTGATCTCAGGGTCATGCGATCGCGCCCCGCGTTGGGCTCCACATTCGGCAGGGAGTCTGCTTGGGATTCTCTTTTTCTCCCCCTGCCGCTCCCCCGGCCTGCCCCCTCATTCCCTTCTTCGCTTTCTCTCTAAAATAAACAAATCTTAAAAAAAAAAAAAAGTATGTTTTTTAGTAGTTTCTTAAAAGTAGTTTTCTATTGTTACTGATTTGAGCCGATGACTTTTGTTCAGAGAACAAGCATTTTAGGATTGTTCTTACTGAAGAGTAACGGACATACAATATTGTGTTCATTTCAGGCAGACGCCACAGTGATTTAATACTTACCGACCTTATGAAGTGGTTACCCTGACGAGTCCTGTCCCCATCTGTCACCATGCAAAGTCATCAGGACGTAGTTGACCCTATTCCCTACTCCGTACAAAGCTCTGTACCCTTCCAGTCCTTTGAAACTGACTGAGACCAGCTTTGGGCCCAGGAGATGGATTTTGTAAATGTCCCGTGTTCACTGTGAGGGAGTGAAAATTCTGAAATGTGCCAGATACGCCTGTCAATTCAGTTTGCTCATGATGTTGCCTAAATTTATGTCATTGATGACTCATTTTATCTGGTTTGTTATCACTTCCGGACAGAGGTGTGTTACAATTTCCCAGGAGAGTTTGTATCTTGACCTTTCCCTTGTTTGTCGTCTATGCTCTGCTTACTTTGTGACTATTTGATGAATGCACGTGGATTAAAATTGTTGCCTCTTCCTGGGGAGCGGAACGTCCTCTTAGGATGCTCTTTGTTGCTGCTGCTGTTCTTTGCCTCCAGTATTGTGGGTGTTTCTAGATAATCCACCAGCATCCTCTTTACAGTTTCTACCCACTGCATCTTTTTCTGACTTTTAAAACACAGGGCTTCCACAGGCTTGCGTTTTAGATGCCTCTTCAATAGTGGACGCTTAGGTTTTTTGGTTGTTGTTGGTTTTCATCCAGTTTAAAAAGACTTTTTTTTTTAAACTGTGGCCATTTAACCTATCTATATGTTTGCCTTCACTTATATTTTGACCTAAAGATTTCTTATTTTCTACTCAATTCCTCGAGGTTCTGAAAGCAGTTAAAATACAATTTTACCCAACATTTCTGCTTATTTTTAGTGCAATGGCAGGGACACTGGGCGGCCACGCTGCCAAGACCAGGAAAGGCAGTTCGAGCTGCTTGTTCAGCATGTTTAGCATGATTCTACCTCACCCCCACCTCATAGACACCGGTTCTGGGGCTTTCACCGGCGGGTGCTACGCTCGAGGGGTTTTGTGGTTCAAGTCCTTCCCCCGGAGGGTCAGGCCACACTTCCGCCCGCCGGGGCGGTAACTTCCTCCCACCTCCCTGCTTCTGTTTGGTTCAAACTATGTCTTCTCCCCTTTGCCTTGTCCTTACGGACTCGTGTGTTGGGAAAACTGAATCCCTCTACCGCTGTTCTAATGAGAACTTGAGAGGACCCTAAGGCCGCCTGCTAGAAGTGCCTTTTGATCCGGACATTCCGAGTGTATGTGGTTGGGGGGCACCTGGCTGGCTCAGTCAGCGAAGCAGTGACTCTCTATTCTTTCTTTCTTTGTTTGTTTTTTTTAGAAAGAGGGAGAGAAAGGAGGTGGGAAGGGGCAGAGAGACAGAGAGAAAGAGAGAGAGAGAATCTCTAGCTGACTCCATGTCCGGCGCAGAGCCAGGCGTGGGGCTCGACCTCACAACCCTGAGATCATGACCTGAGCCAAAATCAAGAACCCAAGGCTCGACCCACTACACCCAGGCGCCCCGCGACTCTTGATCTCTGCACTGTGATCAAGCCCCGTGTTGGGTGTAGAGATTACTTAAAAATAAAATCTTTTGAGAAAAGTGTATGTGGTCTAGTGTAGTCATTTTAAATGAAACTGTGTTGTTCCACCTCTTTTCAGACAATCATCCGTTGGGGGTCAGTTAAACTACATTATCATGAGCACATGGAGTTCACGGTCATGAAGCAGAACAGATTCAACCACTTTGTAAATATCTTCTAAAAGCTCTGCCATTCACGGACCAGTAGGTTAATAGATTTTTTCAAACAGGAGGAACATTGTTGGCATTTTACAAGATGCCTTAAAATTCTGCCTCTCAGAATGGAAACGCATGATTGTTTCTTTGTGGCATTTCAAAAAATGGATTACTAGCATTGGCTTATTAAAGATTTATCCAGGAAACAGTATTAGGCTTTGAAAATACTTTTCAGTTAATTATTCTGAAGCAATTGCTAAATTAAGCAGTGAAAAACAAATTCATCTACAACTTTAGCATCTCCTATAGAAGACCAACATTTAATATCTACATTCCGTACCAATTTCTACACAGACAAGCTCCTAACATTCCCAGAATGATAAACGAAGTGTAATGAATATTCTGAAATTTCTTAAGAATTGTTTGTGAGGGGCACCTTGGTGGCTCAGTCAGTTA
The DNA here is from genome assembly GCA_028646535.1 of Procyon lotor. Classification (NCBI taxonomy): domain Eukaryota; kingdom Metazoa; phylum Chordata; class Mammalia; order Carnivora; family Procyonidae; genus Procyon; species Procyon lotor. The sequence continues at coordinate 1,478,346 of CM053606.1, forward strand.
AGCATCTGCCTTTGACTCAGGTCATGATCCCAGAGTCCTGGGATCGAGCCCCGCATTGGGCTCCCCGCTGAGTGGGGGAGTCTGCTTCTCCCTCTCCCTCTGCTGCTCCCCCTGCTTGTGCTCTCTAACTCTCAAATAAATAAATACAATCTTTTAAACAAATTGCTGTCGGACTGTATTGTAACTTATATCACACGCATATCACACACACACCTTAAATGTTCACTTGGATGAGTGTTGATAGTTATATCCACCTCTGTAACCACCTCTCCAAACAAGACCTAGGACGTCCCCACCCACCGTGTCCCTCAGGCCCCCACCCGATTCCCTGCCTTTAACCCAGAAACCACTCTCACTGACGGTTAGTTGTGCCTGCACTTGAGTTACCTCATTCTCTTTTGTGTCTGGCTTCCTCGACCGAACACAATGTTTCTGAGATCCAGCTACACGTGTGGGGCCCAGCTTCGTCCTGTCTTGTTTCCGAGCAGTGTTCCGTTCTCACGATGATGGACACTTGCATTGGGTCCGGTTGGGGGCTAGACGAGTAAGGTTGCCCTTAACATTCATGGACCAGATTTTTTTTCAGGACATATTTCTGTTTCTCTTGGGTGCATACCTCGAGTAGGATACCTGGGTCACATGGTAAGTCTATGTCAATAACATTTTGTGTTATGACTTCGTATTTGGGTTTGGGATTTTAGGCATTCTAATAGGTGCGCAGCAGTGTCTCGTGATTTTACTTCGCATTTCCCCGGTGACTAATGCTGCTGCATACAGTTTCACAAGCTTATTGGCCATTTGTGTACCTTCCCTTACCATGTCCTAAAATTTCTGTGTCTTTTCAGTTGGAGTTTGGACTTTATATAGTTGATATTTAGGGGCTCTTTATATATTCTGGATATAAGACTGTTGTCAGGTTAATTGCTGCAAATGCTTTTTCCTAAGCTGTGGCTAATCTGTTTTCTTAATGTCTTTTTATAGGAGAAATTGTTAATTCTTATGAAATCCAGTATTTATGTTTTTTTTTAAAAAATTGTAACCTTATTCATCTATATCTGTAATAATTTTTTTGTAGCTAAAATTTCTGCTTCCCAAGATGGAAGAAGATGCTAGCCTATTCCCTAAGAAGGAGCTTTTGGACAATGTCCCGCTTATGGAAGATGGTAATAAGATCTTTTCACAAATAACAGTTGTTTCAGCAACAATGAAGATAAATGATGTGCTTCATAGTTTCCCTTAATTCCTTTTCTTCAGAAAGACTACATCTTTTAAGCTTATATTTTTTTCCTCAAAGAGGGAGCTTATATTTTTCTGTCTTTAGTTGAAAGAAAGATAAATTATGGCTGGGAATCTTGAAAGTGGCAGAACATAGTTTTCTAGTTCTAACATCTCTATTGAGAAATATGATGCCATTTTTATCCCAGTCCTTTGAATATGACCTATTTTTGTTTTCTTTCCCTGAAAGCTGTCAGATTAAAAAAAAAAATCACTGATAATCTCACATTTTTCTAAGATATACTTTGATTTGGGCTAGTGTTAGACATCAGGCAGGACAATCCGACCTGGACTAATTTCCTTGGTCCTCCATTTAACCCCAGCATGGCTCCTTTCTCGGTACTGAAACGAGGTGTAATGAGGCATAGTGATGTGAGTTGAGGTTATGTGAGGTATTGTGAGGTGAGGCGAGATGAGGTGCTATGAGGTACGGGGAGGGGAATGGATCAAGTGAGATGTGTTGAGGTGTGATATGGTGAAGTGAGGTGAAGTGTGGTGAGGTATAGTGAGAGGAAGTGAGGTGAGTTATGGCATTGTGAGGTGTGGTGAAGTAAGGATTGGTGAGGAGGGCTGATGTGAGGTGTGGTGAGGTTAGTGAGGTGAGGTGTGATGATGAGGTGTGGTGTAGCATGATATGGTGATGTGAGCTGAGGTGAGACGTGGTGTGGTAAGGTGAGAGGAGTTGAGGTGAGGTGACCTGTGGTGACATGAGGTGAGGTATGGTTTATGGTGTTGTGAGGATTGGTGATATTTGGTGAGGTGAAGTGAGGTGTGGTAATATGAGTTTGGTGAGGTGAGGTGAGGTGTGGAATGTGGCACAGTGATGTGAGGTAAGGTTTGGTGAGGTAAGGTTTGGTGAGGTAAGGTAAGGTGTGGTGAGATGAGGTGAGGTGAAATGTGGTAAAGTGAGGTGTAGTGTGGTGTAGTTTATGGCGTTGTGAGGTGTAGTGAGGTATGGTGAGGGTGAGGTGTGATGAGATGTGGTGAAGTGCAGTTTGGTAAGGTAAGGCGTGGTAAGATGAAGTAGGGTATGGTGAGATGAGGTCAGATGTGAGTTGAGGTGTGGTGTGATGTAGTGAGGGGAGGGGAGATGTGTGGTGTGGTGTAGTGAGATGTGGTGAGGTGAGGTGAGGTGAGGTATGGTGAGGTGAATTGAGGTGACTGAGGTGAGGTGTGGTATGGTGATGTGAAGTGAGGTGTGGTGATATCAGGTGATGCTTGGTGAGGTGAGGTGTGGTGTGGTGTGGTTTGTGGTATTGTGAGGTGTGATGAGGTGAGGTGTAGTGAGGTGACGTGAAATGAGGGGAGTTGAGGTGTGGTGAGGTGTAGTGAGATGAGGTCTGGTGAGGTGGGGCATGCTGTGATGAGGTGAGGTGAGGTAAGATGTGGTGAGATATAGTGAGATGATGTCAGGTGAGGTGAGGTATGGTGTGATGAGGTGAGGTAAGATGTGGTGAGGCAAGATGTGGTGAGGTGAGGCAAGATGAGGTGTGGAATGGTGTGGTATGGTGAGTTGAGGTGAGGTGAGTTGAGATGTGGTGTGATGTGATGTGGTTTGTGGTATTGTGAGGTTTGGTGAGGTCAGGTGTGGTGAGGTGAGGTAAGTGTAGTGTGGTGAGTAGAGGCAAAGTGTCCAATAAAGTGATATGAGGTGAGATGAGGTGAGGTGTGGTTAAGTGAGGCATGATGAGGCAAAGTGAACTGAGGCATGGTGAGGTGAGGTGAGATGAGATGAGTTGAGGAAAGTCTATGTGAGGTATGGTGAGGTGAGGTGAGGTGTGGTGAGGTGAGGTTTGGTGAGGTGAGGTGAGGAGTGCTGTGGTGTGAGTGAGGCATGGTGAGATGAGATGAGATGAGATGTGAGGTGAGCTGAGGTGAGATATGAGGTGTGAGGTGAGCTGAGGTGAGATGAGATGAGGTAAGGTGAGTTGAGGTGAGGTGAGATTAGGTGAGGTATGATGAGGTGAGGTGTGGTATGGTGAGATGTGCTAGGGTGAAGTGAAGTGATGTGAGGTATGGTGAGGTGAGGTGAGGTAAGGCATGGTGAGATGAGGTGAGTTGTGTGATAAGGTGAAGTAAGGTGTGGAGAGATGAGGTGAGGTAAGTTGAGGTGAGATTAGGTGAGGTGTGGTGAGGTGAGGTGAAATGAAGTTAGGTGAGATGAGGTGAGGTGTAGTGAAGTGAGGTGAGGTAAGGTGAGGTGCAGTGAGATTAGGTTAGGTGAGATGAAGTGAGATGTGGTGAGGTGAGATGAGGTGATATTAGGTGAGATGTGGAGTCGTGTGGTATGGTAATGGGAAATGAAGTGAGGATGCTGTCGTGTGGTGTGGTTTGAGGTGTTGTGAGGTTGGTGACGTAAGGTGTGGTCAGGTGGGGTGAAGTGAGATGTGTGATATAGTGAGGTGAGGTGAGGCATGGTGTTATGTGGTGTGCTTTGCAGTGCTGTGAGGTGTGGTGAGGTGAAGTGAAGTGTAGTGAGGTGAGGCGAGGTGAGGTGAGATTAGGTGAGGCATGGTGAGATGAGGTGAGGTGTGGTGAGATGAAGTGGGTGAGTTGTGATATGGTGAGGTGAAGTGTGTTGAGATGAGATTAGGTGAGGTGAGGTGTGGTGTGGTAAGGTGAGGTGAAATTAGGTGAGGTGAAATATGGGAGATGAATTCAAGTGTGGTGCTGTGAATTGAGGTGTGGTGAGATGAGGTGAGATGTGGTGAAGTGAGGTGTGAGATGAGATGAGATTCGGTGAGGTATGGTGAGGTAAGGTATGGTGAGATGTGGTAGGGTGAAGTGAGCTGATGTGAGGTATGTGAAGTATGGTAAGGTGAGGTGTGGTGAGATAAGGTGAGTTATGGTATAGTGAGGTGAGGTAAGGTGTGGTGAGTAGAGGCAAGTGAGAAGAGGCAAAGGTAACAGGTGGTGAGATTAGCTGAAGTAAACTGAGGTGAGATTAGGTGAGGTGAAGTGTGGTGAGATATGGTGAGGAGAAGAGGTGAGATGAGATGAGGTGAAGTAAGGTTTGGTGAGGTGAGGTGTGGTGATGTGAGGTTTGGTGAGATGAGGTGAGCCAACATGTGGAGTGTGGTATGGTGATGTTAGGTAAGATGAGGCATGGTGTGGTGTGGTATGGTGTGGTTTGTGGCGTTTTGAGGTTTGGTGAGGTGAAGTGAGATGTGAGGTGAGGTCAGATGATGTGTGATGAGGTGAAGAGAGATGAAGTGTGGTAAGATGAGATATAGTAATGTGAGGTGTGGTGGTGTGGTGAGATTTGGTAAGGTGAGGTCAGGTGAAGTGAGATGAGGTAATGTGAGGTGTTGGTGGTAAGGTGAGGTGTGGTGAGGTGAGGTGAGGTGAGGTGACATGTGGAGTGTGGTATGGTGATGTTAGGTGAGATGAGGCATGGTGTGGTGTATGGTTTGTGGTGTTGTGAGGTTTGGTGAGGTCAGGTGTGGTAAGGTCAGATGAGGTCTGATGAAGTGTGGTGAGGTGTGGTAAGATGAGGTGAGGGGAGGTGAGGTGATGTGAGGTATGGTAAGGTGAGGGGAGGTGAGGTGATCGAGTAAGATGTGCTAAGGTGTGATGTGGTGAGGTGGGGCGTGGTGAGGTATAATGAGATGAAGTAAGGTGAGTTATGGCATTGTGAGGTGTGGTGAAGTAAGGATTGATGAGGAGGGCTGATGTGAGGTATGGTGAGGTTAGTGAGGTGAGGTGTGATGATGAGGTGTGGTGTGGCATGGTATGGTGATGTGAGCTAAGGTGAGACGTGGTGTGGTAAGGTGAGAGGGGTTAAGGTGAGGTGACCTGTGGTGATGGGAGGAGGTATGGTTTGTGATGTTGTGAGGGTTGGTGATGTTTGGTGAGGTGAAGTGAGGTGTGGTGATGTGAGGTTTGGTGAGGTGAGGTGTGGTGAGGTGAACTGAGGTGAGATGTGGTAAAGTGAGGTGCAGTGTGGTGTAATTTATGGTGTTGTGAGGTGTAGTGAGGTGTGGTGAGGTGAGGTGTGATGAGGTGAGGTGAGGTGAGGTTAGGTGTGGTGAGGTGACTGAGGTGAGGTGTGGTATGGTGATGTGAAGTGAGGTGTGGTGATATCAGGTGATGCTTGGTGAGGTGAGGTGTGGTGTGGTGTGGTTTGTGGTATTGTGAGGTGTGATGAGGTGAGGTGTAGTGAGGTGACGTGAAATGAGGGGAGTTGAGGTATGAGGTGTAGTGAGATGAGGTTAGGTGAAGTGTGGTGTGATGAGGTGAGGTGTAGTGAGATGAGGTCAGGTGTGGTGTGGTGACGTGAGGTGAGGTAAGATTTGGTGAAGTGAGGTAAGATGAGGTGTGGAACGGTGTGTTAATGGTGAGTTGAGGTGTGGTGTGATGTGGTTTGTGGTATTGTAAGGTTAGGTGAAGTGAGGTGTGGTGAGGCAAGGTAAGTGAAGTGTGGTAAGTAGAAGCAAGGTGTGGGGCAGTAAAGTGATATGAGGTGAGGTGTGGTAAGGTGAGTGATGGTGAGGCAAGGTGAAGTGAGACATGGTGAGGTGAGGTGAAATGAGATGAGTTGAGGAGAGTTGAGATAAGGTGAAGTAAGTTATGGTCAGGTAAGGTGAGGGGTGTTGAGGTGAGGTTTGGTGAGGTCAGGTGTGGTGTTGTGTGAGATGAGGTACAGTGAGGTGAGATGAGGTGAAGTGAGATGAGATGGGGTGAGTTGAGGTGAGGTGAGTTAAGATGAGGTGAGGTGAGATTAGGTGAGGTATGGTGAGGTGATGTGTGGTCTGGTAAAGTGAGTTGTGGTGCATTGAGGTATGGTGAGATGTGCTAGGGTGACGTGAAGTGATGTGAGGTATGGTGAGATGAGGTGAGGTAAGGTGTGGTGAGATGAAATGAGTTGTTTGGTAAGGTGAGGTAAGGTGTGGAGAGGTCAGGTGAGTGGAGGTGAGATTAGGTGAAGTATGATGAGATGAGGTGAGGTGAAATGAAGTTAAGTGAGGTGAGGCAAGGTGAGGTGAGGCAAGGTGAAGTGTGGTGAGGTAAGATGAGTTGAGATGGATTAGGTGAGGTATGGTGAGGTGAGGTGAGACGAAGTGAGTTGTGATGTGGTGAGGTGAGATGTGGTGTGGTGTGGTGAAATTAGGTGATGTGTGGTGTGGTGAGGCATGGTGAAGTTAGGTAAGGTGAGGTATGGGAGATGAGTTGAAGTGCGGTGATGTGACTTGAGGCATGGTGAGATGAGGTAAAATGTGGTGATGTAAGGTGTGGTGAACAGAGGTGAGAGGAGATTAGGTGAGTTATGGTGAGATGTGGTAGGGTGAAGTGAGCTGATGTGAGGTATGTGGAGTATGGTGAGGTGAGATGTGGTGAGATAAAGTGAGTTGTGGTGTGGTGAGGTAAAGTAAGGTGTGGTGAGGTAAGGTGAGGTAATGTGCGGTGAGATCAGCTGAAGTAAACTGAGGTGAGATTAGGTGAGGTGAAGTGTGGTGAGATGAGGTGGTATGAGGTGATGTGAGTTGAGTTGAAATTACTGAGGTATGGTGAAGTAAGGTAAAGTGAGTTGAGGTGAGGTATAGTGAGATGAGGTGAGGCGTGGTATAGTGAGGTGAGGTGAGGTGAGGTATGGTGATGTGAGGTAAGGTGAGGTGTAGTGAGATGTGGTAGGGTGAAGTGAGTTGTAAGGTATAGTATGGTGAAATGAGATGAGTTGTGTATTGTGGTGAGGTGAGGTGTGTTGAGGTGAGGTGAATTGAAGTGGTATTAGTTGAGGTGTAATGATATAAGGCAAGGTATGGTGAGGTGAGGTGAGATGAAGTGAGGTAAGATGAGTTGAAGTGAGATTAGGTGAGGTTTGGCGAAGTGATGTAAGGTGTGGTGATACGAGGTAAAGTATGATGAGGTGAGGTGAGTTGAGATGAGATTAGGTGAGGTATGGTGAGCTGAGGTGTAGTGATATGAGGCAAGGTATGATGAGGTGAGGTGAGATGAGTTGAGGTATGGTGAGGTGAGGTGAGGTGAGGTATGGTGAGGTGAGGTGTGGTGTAGTAAGGTAAGGTGAGGTGACATAGGTGAGATCAGGTGAGTTATGGTGAGCTGAGGTGTGATATGAGGTAAGGTGAGGTGAGGTGTGGTGATATGAGGTAAGGTGAGGTGAAATTAGGTGAGGTATGGTGAGGTTAGTTGAAGTGAGATGAAGTATGGTAAGGTGAGCAATTGTGAGGTGAGGTATGGTGGGATATGGTGAGGTAAATCAGTACCCACCTTTCTATCTTCTGAAATTGTATAGGGTTTTCTTGTCCACTCTCTTTCCCATATTCCTTGTGATTTGCATTAATGCCTTTTTTAGTTCCTCTCATTTTTACTGAGATTTAATGAAGGAGTGGTGATATATGCTATTGGATAGTTCCATTGGCCATGTTTTGCTGAAGTCTAAGAAAATATTTCTCAAACTTTTTTTTAAAGATTTTATTAATTTATTTGACATAGAGAGAGATCACAAGTAGGCAGAGAGGCAGGCAGAGAGAGAGGGGGAAGCAGGCTTCCCGCTGAGCAGAGAGCCCGATGGGGGACTGGATCCCAGGACCCTGAGATCATGACCTGAGCCGAAGACAGAGGCTTTAACCCACTGAGCCACCCAGGCGCCCCTTTCTCAAACTTTTCTGTCAGAGAACCCCTTTACATTCTTAAACATTCTTGAAGACCCGAAGAGCTTTTATGTTGATTATATCTTTTAAAATCTACTGTTCTAAATATTAAAGCTGAAAATTTTTTATATTCACTTAAATTTGCAAAACTGAACTTATTATATGTAACAGAAAGAACATGGTTTATCAGAAGACGGTTGGATTCTCATATCTGCATCTATGTTAGTCTGTTGTGATATTATGTATCATGAGACCTTTTGGAAAACTCCACTGTACACTTATGAAATGAGAATGAAAAAGATAAATGATGTTTTAGCATTATTAGAAAATTAGTTTTTTATTTTGCAGACATTCTGAAAGGGTTTTTGGCACTCCCACCAGGGTTCCCTGGGCCACACTTTGAGAACCATTGCTCTAAGACACCATCAGTTTCATTGCCTATCAGTGCGAGCTTGTCTAGATTTATACCAGTGCTTCAGACTTAAATGACTATATCTGCATTTTGTTTTTTCTCTTCCCTCAATTTCTAGAAAGAGACAGACTAGAGGATCCAGAATTTGACGTTGAATTTCTTCCTCCAGAAGCTGGGGAGAGTGCTGACTCGGGATTCCTCTGGTAATGAACCTGGGTGGGCAGCTTGCTTCCTCGCAGTCCAGCCTGGGCGGTCTGCGGAAAGGTGGAGCTGGGCTGCGCGGGCAGTTGGTGTCCTTTCTACATTTAGCCCAGAGAAAGAGCACAACGCCGATGCTGATACAAGTAAGAAGAAAACAGCCACCCCAGATGGGCTGCAGGCGAGCCGCGTGCGAAAGACCCTGAGCCACCTAGAGAAGCTGCGCGAAGAGAAAGAGCTTTTCATTCAGAAAACCAGGTGAGGGACGCTTGGGTGGCTCCTCAGTTAAGCATCTGACCGGCTGAGATCATGATGTCCTAGGATCAAGTCCCACATTGGCCCAGGGACCCGCCTACCACTTGCTCCCCACCCCCCCCACCCCCTGCTTGGTGCTCGGTGCTGGGTGCGCAGTGAGAGGCTGCTTCTTCCCCTCCCTCTGACCTTCCTCCCCATCTCTCCCCTTATTCTCTCTCTCTCAAATAAATTTAAAAAGAAAACCAAGGTGGGGGGCCAGAGCTGGGGGGAGCAATGATGAATGCCACACGTGGCAACGGGGCGTGGTAAGTGGTGGGCGTGGCAAGTGGTGGTGGGCGGGGCCATAGCGAGAGAGCTGTGGTGGGCGGGGCAGGGTGGCCCTGGGCTTGGGGAGTGGTGGGTGGAGCGAACGACAGTGGGCGGAGAGAGCTGGGGGTCCGGGTGGGAGGGAGCTGTGGTGGGCGTGGCGGGGGGGGGTGAGCGGCGGTGGGCGGGGCGACCCTTGTTCTGGAAGACGTGGGCCAGCCCAGCCCTCTGACCCCACGGACCCCACCCCACGGGCCCCAGAGCCGGGTCTATGTGGGGCCTGCCCTCCGACGAGCCCGTCCCGCCCCCCCGCGCCCCTCCAGCTCCTCCGGCAGCAGCCCTGATTCAGCGCGCCCCAAATGTCTGTGAGGAAAGGTTCAAACATGCAGAAAAGTTGGAAACTTTTGGCCATGGTTACAGCTGTCACTCATACCGCTGATAGCCTCGTGCTGTCATTCTTGCTCTGCATGTGTGCATTTATGTGATTTCTTCTTGCTAAGCTGTTTGCAAGCAAATTGTGGAAATCTCAATACTTCACTCCTAAGTACTAAAAATACAAAAACATCCTTGTGCAGAACCTGGGCTCGGTTACTCCCCCCAAGGACGGACATCTCACCACCACCGCACACCCGTCCATGTGCAGTTCCCTGCGTGTCCTCCAGACGTCGTCTAGAGCTAGTTTGGTTGTGTGATTTTAATCCCAGAACCTGGAGTTTTGAATTGGGATTCAGTCCAGGCCCTCACACTGGTTGGTCGTCCCGAGGGGTCTGTGAGTTCTAGGTCACCGAGGAGGGGCTGCAGCTGTGTGCCCTGCGCACAGCACCCCCAGCGCTCTCCCCCGTGCCCTTGACATGCCCGAGCTCACTCAGTTCTGCTGCTTCGTGTTAATTCTCATTTGAGCTGAGGTCACCCAGGTGGCTTTCCGATAACCGATGTCCAAGACCGTGATCGTGCAGCTTTATTGTGTGAGAGAAATCCCTGGAAAGATGATGGGACCTCAGCCCCTGGCCTGGGCGAGGGGGACAGACGACGGTGTCCCTTAGCCGAGGCGAGAGGAGCTGGAGGGAAAGGCCTGGCTCTGCCCTAAACCCCACTGTCATTTTCTGAAGATGGGTGACAGTCAGAGGCATCTGGGGAGAGCGATGCAGAGAGACCGGATTCCGGAGAACCATTCATCCGGACTCTGGCTTACTTTCAGGGAAGAACTGCGCGCTTGCCATCAGAGGATAGATCTCATCACCAAGCAGCAGGCGAGCGTGGCGGCCCAGCTGGCTGCGGAAAGAGAGGCCAACAACACGTAGGTCGTGCGCCCTGGGCACTGAGGGGGGCAGGTGGTCGGAGCTCAATCGAGTCCCACGCAAACCAGGATCTGTGCTAACACCTGCAGCAGGTGCGGGAGGTGGCTGACCAGCTGCCCTCCGTGTGGGAAACAGACGCGACCCAAAATGGAAACAAAGAAACGGGGGGGAGGGGTGTGTGTGTGTGTGATCACTTTGAGGCACGTGGCCAGGGAGGCCGCCTGAGAAGTCACCTCCAGGTGACTAGGACCTGAGTGACAAAACCAACTTGCCTGCAGCGACCAGGAGAGAACATTCGGGGGGTGAGGGTGTGCAAAGCCCCGGGAGCACCCGCCCCGCAGAGGGGCCGCTCCGTGGGGACAGTGCAGGGACACCAGTGGGCTTTGGGGAGGAGATGCCGGGACTGGCTTTGCCTTGACCAACCAGCCAGGTGGTGCCTCTACTGAAACTAGGGGGCAGGGCAGGAAGGGGGGCCGATGTCCGCGTGCCTGCCGCCCGGACACACTGGCTCAGAGCTCCGCACGCCCATGGGGCTGGCGTCCACAGATGTCCCCTGAGTCCCCGTGAGCCAGATGACATCCACGTGCTTCAGCCCTGTAATTTCACAGCAGCCCTCGGAGGGACTTGGGGACACTGGGTGACCTGCCCAAGGTCATCCTGCTGAGCAGGGTTGCCGTGGGACTTTGGTCCTGGCGCTCCGAGCCGGAGTCTGAGAGCAGCTGCTCCACTTGCTGCCAGGGGAGGGGAGGGCGCCCGCCCCACTGGCCCCAGGAGGGCTGAGGGGCTTCCTGCCGCTGGAGGCTGGGGTCCCGGCGCCCACAGGACAGACAGGGCGCTTGGAGCGGCAGCTTCAGGAGATCTGCAGCCCGGCCCCCGCAGGGAGAGGCAGGCCCTTCGGTGGGATTTTGGAATCCACCGGATTGCGAGGGACCCCGCAGGCCAGGTGTCCGGAAACGATGGCCGGACCGACCCGCTGCTCAGAGCCCACCCCCCAGCCCTCCCGGCCTGGGGTCCTGACCCCGGTGTCCACACGGCAGGTCCTGCGGTCAGTGTCATCCTGGGCTCTTCCCACAAGGCAGCACCACCAGCCACCCGGTTCATCCCAGCGTCCCTGTCATTGTCTCAGAACACACCTCAGGGTGACGGGGGTGCGCTGGGCCGGCCCCAGCTCCAGGACGCAAGAGGGGAAGCCGTGAGAGGGGCATGCGGAGTGCGCTCAGAACCGAGACAGGCTCCCCCTGGCCCGTCGGCCGCCCGGCTGCTCGCAGCCCTGGGCCGGGTGTGCGGGACCCTTCCCGGATCTGAGTGCCTGCGGCTCCGACGCACCGGAACCAGGGGAGCCGGCTCCCCGACCCTGGGGGAAGTGGGCCGTGGCTTGACCCGGGCGGGTCGTCTAGCAAGTCCTACGCCCACAGCCAGCAGTGGGCGTAGGACGTCCCCCCGGTTGCCGTCCCCGCTGGCCGGTTTAGACAGATTCCTCTCAGGAGGATGAACAGGCCAGGAGAAGGCGGCCGGGAAGGCCACCGGCGGGGGCGGGGGCGGGCGGCTGTCGGGGCCAGGCTGACACCCCCCCGACCCCCCGTGTCTCGGCAGCGCCGCCGGCGGCCGCCTCCAGGCCGTGTCCAGACGCCTCTGCAGGGAGCTGGACAGCGAGCGAGACCTGCGGTCCAAGATCAGGGCGCTGCTGCAGAAGAGCGAGTGAGTGTCGCGGGGCAGGAGTGTCCGAGCGACAGCTCTGACCCGGGAGGCGCTCGCTCAGTCACTGAGAGGACGCGACTTCAGGCTTTTTGAAATGTTTCCCACTTTCTCCACGTTTGTTTACATTTTGAAGACCCTGTGAAACCTGCTGCTTTTCCCTTCTCCCTTTCCTGCCTCCATAGACTTCCGTGGAGGCCTGTGCTTCCACAGACCTGCCGACACCGGTTCTAAAATGTGCTTCAGGGACGCCCGGGCGGCTCAGCCTGCTAACGTCCAGCTCCATCTGGGCTCAGGTCCTGATCTTAGGCTCGGGACGGAGCCCCGCCCCAGGCTCCGCACTCGGGGAGTCGGCTCGAGTCCACGCCCCTCCCGGCTCGCACTCTCTCTATATATATATTTAAAATAGGATGTTTCGAAGTGGTTCACAACCCCAGAAGAGAGGCTGTTGCATTTTCCTCAGCGTTTTGCAGACCAGTCGCAAACATCAGCGTTGCCTCTAGCTCCTTGGAGCCAGAAAGGGATTTAGGAGGGCGGTCAGATCCCTCGCATCTCTCATGACCTGCTTCCCGGACACAGGGCCCCCCTCCCCTGGGCGCTGGCCAGGTGGCCTCTGGGAAACACACCGAAAGGCACAGAGAGGCCGGGGACAGGGCGTTGGCCACAGGCCACCCATCGGCCGGAAGAACCACGCAGCCCACGCCCCACAGCAAGTCTTGGGGGGATCGGTCTAGAACCCGCCCCTCCTGGAAGCTCAGCACAGTCCAGTCTGATCCCTGGCTCCTGGGGACTGAAGCACAAGCCCCTCCCCAGAATCTAGTGAGAACAGGAGAGGAGAAAAAGGTGGCCTGGATGGTGGCTCTGTCTGTGAGCAAGCCAGGGAGGATGATGGCATTTACGTGGCCCTTGCTTGACGGTTGGCCCCAAGGCGGGGACTCACCAACCAGCACCCAGCTGGGCCGTCATCTTCACCGGAGCCACAAAAGCGTGCTGGTCCTGCCTTGTCAGATTCCCAGATGCATCCGCGCTCTCGTGAGCGGTGGGGGTCCGGGTGATCCCCACTCTCGTGCATGGCCCGGGTCTGGGTGATCCGCATGCTCATGCGTGGCCCGGGTCCCGGTGATCCACGCTTTCGTGCGCGCTGGGGGTGCGGGTGATCCGCGCTCTCATGTGCAGCAGGAACCCAGTGCACCCACAGTTGAATGACGAGCATTCCCTCAGCCTTCCTAGAGGGTTGGGGAGCCAGGAGCAGTGTGGCTGAGGGGTTCTGAGGCAAGGTCTCTGTGAGGATGGCAGCCAAGGCGGTGTCGTCTGAAGGTCCACTGGGCTGGATGGGGGATCAGCGTCCAGGCTCACTCAGTCTCCCCAACATGGGCCTCCTCCTGGGGCTGCTCAGAACCGGGCACTGAGCCCCCCGCCCACGCCCTCCCTGTGAGCAATGTGGAGGGGGAGGGGAAGGAGCAAAGCCAAAGCCCCAGTGTCATCTCAGAAGTGACATGCCATCCCTTCCGCCACATTTGGATCAACCGTGAGGCCAGGCTGGGGGAGGCGCTCGGGGCGTTTGTGCAGGGGGCAGGAGGCTGTCGTCCTGGGACCTGGGCACCTCCCGCTGAGGCTCCAGCTGGCACTCCACCGCAAAACCAACTGCTGAGCCTGCGAGGCGCCCGGCCGAGGGGAGCTGAGCGTTCACCCCACTGGGCGCGTCAGTCTCTAAAATGACGTCTTGTGTGGGAGTCATGGTGACGCAGGGTGAGCTGAGCGACGGCTTCTCAGAGAATCACAGACGAGGACACAGGTGAAGAAGGAAGCCCTGCGTCCAGAGAAAGTGACCGTCCCGAGAGCACAAATCTCCACGCCTGGCTCAGTGCGGGGCCATCTGGGGCGTGAAGGGCGCGCGCAGAGGGGGGCCTGGGTGCTTGGCGGGCCTTGAGCCCCTGGAGGGGGCGAGTCTGTGTGCCCCCCACCCTCCAGCGATGTGTCTGGCCCTCTGACCTTCTTGCCACCATCACCTCTCTGACGGACCATGCTGGTTACTTGGAGAAAGTGGGACCCTCGTAAAACCCCCATCCACTGCAGGCCTGGGGACCCTGTAATCACTCAGCCGGACACTCCTGCCACCTGCATGCCCAGAGCCCAGAGCCCCGTCCCCCCCTCAAGCCCGTGCTCTCCCACCCTGTCTCTGGCTACAGTCCCAGGGCCTCGGGGAGCCCCTTCAAGGGCTGTGTCTCCCACCTGCATCCCTGGCCTATTTCAGGCTACGGCGCCCGTCCGCAGGCCAGGTGGGGGCAGGTGCAGGTGGGTGCCTGTGGACCATCCAGGTGGAGATCCAGGTTCGAGCAGGGCAGGGGCCACTGGTGCTGAGGTGAAGGGGGAGCCTCGCTCTCCAGCAGCTGAGGCCCAGAGGGCTCACAGGAGGATGAGCTGACCTTCAGCGGTGTTTGTCGAAACTGGATGTCCAGGCCTCCCAGACCCCGCAGAGGGCACTCCACGGAGGGAGCCCCAGGCCTCCAACACCTTCACCAGCATAAACAAAAGTGCCTCTTGTTTGAAGGAGCGCCATGTGGCACATTGCCATCCAGGAGAGACAGCTCGAGGACATCCAGAAGGCCGCCCGGGAGGAGGAGGTGGCCAGCAGGAAGTGCCTCCAGGAGCAGGCGGCCCAGCAGCTCCGCAAGGAGGAGAAGGCCGTAGAGAAGGCTGAGTGGAACCGGCTGCTGACGGTCAGGTGGGTGGTGAGGACCTGCAGGGGGCGGGGGGCTCTGTAGAGACCGGGCTGCTCAGAGCCAGCCCGGCTGCGGTCCCCGAACACCCCCTGCCCCGGCACCCCCGGCCCGAAGCCTCGGTGCCACCCTCCTTCTCCCCGACGGGACGTCCACTCTCCCTGCCCTGCTCTCGCTGCTCCCAGGGGCGCGGTCCCTGCAGTTCCTTGGGTGCGGGGGCCCCTGTTCAGCCAGGCTCCTGAGCAGGGCAGGGCAGCGGCCGCAGGGGTGCCTTAGCACCACCCCCGGTGAAGGGAGCACTCCAGCCCCGCTCCCCCGGCGCAGCCCCCATCCCCTTACCTCCATCTGTACCCAGGTCCTCGCTACTCTTCCCCTCCCCCACCCCAGCCAATTCATTGCCAGATTGCTCTGCTGTTTCCGTGGGATCCGAGTCCCCGGTCACTCGCAGGGTCCTCAGCCAACCCTCCCCACCAGCTTGGTCCTGGTGCGGCCCGAGGCGCCCACTCCACCCCGTGCCCCCCTCCTGGCCCTCGCCCTCGGCCCGAGCACACAGGTGCTGCCCGCCGGACCCGTGGGGACACCCGTTCCCTGCAGAGCCGAGGCTCACATGTGTCTGCCCCACTGCCCCACGCCACCGCAGGAAGTCCACGTACCTGCAGAAGGAGCAGGGGCTCAGGCAGCAGAAGCTGGTGGAGGACGCCCAGAGGAATCACAAGATAGCAGTGAAGTTTCTGAAGGCTTCCCTGAGAAGGTAGAATCTACAGACTTTTCCCATGGATACCCCGGGGGAGAAATAGAAGAATAGATCCTTTGTTTTTGTTTAAAAATTCCCCAATTTTGGGGCGCCTGGGTGGCTCAGTCGTTAAGCGTCTGCCTTCAGCTCAGGTCATGATCCCAGGGTCCTGGGATCAAGTCCCACATCGGGCTCCCTGCTCGGCAGGAAGCCTGTTTCTCCCACCTACCATTCCCTCTGCTTGTGTTCCTTCTCTCGCTGTGTTTCTCTCTGTCAAATAAATAAAAAAAAA
>CM053606.1:1494640-1510887 GCA_028646535.1 Procyon lotor
ATCCTGGGTGTGTTACGCACGGGGCTGGGGGTGAGCCGCGGTCTACGGCGCTCCAGGGGAGAGGGTCGGGGATGAAGGCTTGGGAAAGTCGTGCACTTGCCTCTCCCGGTTTTCATTTTACGAGACATACGAGAGCCACTCTCCTGCCCCTGCTGCTGGGGGAGCAGAACTTCGGAGGGGGCCCTAGTGTCTGGCGGGGTTTCCGGCCTGAATCGGGGTGGGGGGTGACCCTGACTCCAGCCCTGCCCTGGACCCATCCCTGTGCTCTGCCTCAAGCTCTCCCCTCCCCCCTCCGGCCCCCGCCCCCGCCCAGGGTCTGCTGTGGGTTTGTAAGTCCTGCGGGCAAGTGTTTTGTTCTTTTTGTTTGTTTGGGTCAAGCACAGATTCCCAGAAACTTTGTGTCTTTCTTTATTTCAACTTTGTAGAAAAGAAGTCTAAAAATGCAGCCCCCCTCCCCCACCGCCCCTGGGCCTCACTGAGGGTCCAGAGCAAGAGTAACGGCTGACCATGGGCTGATGGCCCAGCAGTGGCCCCACCAAGGGGTCATGGGCCCCTCTCCACTTTTTCTTGGACTGTTTCTCTTCTCTGGGGAGGGGCAAAGCCTCTCTTAAAGGAAGGCAGAGCTGAAGGGGGTGCTCCCTGCTCCCGAGGTGTGCGAGGGTTGTTTGGAACACAGCGCCTCTGCCTCCCCGGCCGAGGGCCCATTGCCCCAGCGGTCTGTCTAAACCACCTCTTGAATTTGAATCACATCCGTATGATAAATACGTTGTTACTATTGTGACAGTTAGAAGCCTCTCTCGGTGGAGAGAGTCAAGGTTTGCTTTCCTGGGTCCCTTTTAGAGCAAGATGGGGTATAAGTACTTGAAGGTCAGCTGCTGTTTGTTTAATGCACATTTATTGAGACACAGTGGGAGCTGGAGATGTGACTAACTCCTGCCCTCGGGGGAACCCCGGTCCAGAGGGTGGGGGGGCACAGTGAGCCATGGGGCTGCGCGGGGCGGGGAAGTGTGGCGAGCGCCAGCTGCTCCTGGCCGTGCCCGCGCCTGTCCCCCCACCCCACCCGGTGTCTGCCTTCCTGGGGGGAAGGGCAGACCCACCCCCTTCCCTGGGCCGCGCACCAGTGGTGCGGTTCTTGTTCCCGTAATGAGGCTTTCTGGGACAGCAGCGTGAGCTCCGGGCTGGCCCCCAGATGGCTTGAGGTTTTGGGGAGGGAGATCCGCTGAGGGTCTCAGTGGTCGTCTGGGGTAAGGCGGGGAGCCGGGCTGGTGCACACAGGCTTTGAACTCCCGCCTGGCGCTGAAAAGACGTGGCCTCAGGGCTTTCTCATCATCTTGTGCAGATGTGGGGAGATGGGAAGGGAAGGAGGGGGCGTCCAACCATCAGCAGCTGGACATCAGAAAGGGGCCAGACTGTTAGGCTGAGGGGCCCTCTGAGGACGGTGGCCCTGGACGCCTTCTAGAGGGGAGGGGGGGAACAAGAAGGTGAGTCTGCAGACACACCACCCGCACCGGGGCTGGAAGGGCTGAGGGGAGGCTGCCCCCTCCCTGAGGGGGTGCCCTCTGCTCCCTGGGAGGGGGAGCCGGCCCTGCCCAGGCGGGAGGAACCTGACGTACCTGGAGATGGGGCGGTGCCCCTGAGAGGTGGGAGCCGGGTGGTTGGACATCGGTACGGGGGTCACTCCGTGCCGAGTGCCTGTGCGGCCCCCTGCTGCCCACCGGGCCAGACCAGGAAGGGAGGGCTGGGGGGACCTGCAGGCACCCAGCCCTGGGAGAACGTTGGCGGCACCCGGGAGGTTGGGGGTGGTTCCCTGTGAGTGGGTGCGGGTGAAGGGAGCGTGGGCAGGGACGTGGTGGGCGGGCGCGTGCAGTCCGGAAGCAAGGGCACAGCCCGCAGCCCGTTCGTGGTCAGACGGCATCTGCCTTCGGCTGAGGATGGCCAGCACGTCACGACAGTGACGTGGGAAGCAGAGTAAGACTCCTTACTATCTAGAGGCCACCGACGTCCTTGAAACAGGCAGAGTGACATTCCTCTAGGGACTCGACTGTCTCCACCTCAATGCTTTGCTAAGGGCAGAAGGCAGTCCCAGCCTGACCGACCCGCGCCCCAGCCAGGTCCTGTAGGTCAGCTTGCACATGTAAAGATTCCTTCGGCGACTACCTCTCAGCCCTCCAGGATGCTTGGGGCAGTCGTCCCCCAGCGTGAGGCCCACCGACTGTTTAATAAACGACCTTTCCCAACAACAGCCAGCCGCTCAAGGGCCTGGAAACCTTGCTTCCGAAATCCCTCAGAGACCGAGCTCTCCCTGACCCCCGCCCAAGCTGCAGGTACATAATGGGCCACGGCTCACAGCCTTGGGGCGACTCTCTGCCCAGGGGTCCTCACGCTTTAATAAACCACCATTTTGCACCAAAGACGTCTCAGGAATTCTCTCTTGGTCGTTGGCTCCGGACTCCACCCCACCGAACCGCACTCACATTCTCAAACTTCATCCCCAGCGCTCCGCTGGGCCCCGGCGGATCTGCGTCCCCCTGCGGCTGCCGCAGCGCGTTCAGACCTGGGGCTGCTCCAGCCGGCACGCTTGCACACGCTTGCACACGCAGTTGGTGGGAGGTCGGCTCTCATCACAGCGCCCGTCCGCTCTGCCCTGGGGCGATCTCCTGTCATCGCTTTAGAGACACGGGCAGTGGTCACGGCCCCGCCAACCCTCCCGCCGGCGCCGCGTCCGCCCTCCAAGAGGAGTCGGTGCCCTAGTCCTGTGCCGGTTCTTCAAGCCAAAGGATGACTGGGGACGGGGGTGTGCAGGGTGTCTGCAGCCGCGATGAGCCCTGGCGAGGGCAGGAGATGTGGGGGAGGCGGTGAGCGTGCCTGGGGCTCCCTGTTAACCAGACGGGGCTGTTGCCTTCTGGATGGGCTGGAAGTGAGGCCAGTGGCCCCTTGTTCTAGGTCACGTCAGGCCTCTGTGACATGCAGGCAGACTGGCTCTGGGCTGGGGCAGCCACATGGCTGCGGGCCTCCAGGAGGACACGGAGGGCCCTCTGGGTCTTATCTAGGTGCTGCTCAGGGGGCCGGGATCAGGCGGTTCTGGGAGGATTTCTCTGGGACGTTCGGTAGTCACAGGATGAGAGTCCGTCCTCTGGGGTAGCCAGGGCTGTGTGTGGGGCTGGGACGAGCCCTGGGGGGGGGGCTCCGTGGTCACCGGCACGTGCCCGGCAGCTCTCAGGGGAGCTATTGCCCTGGTCTGTCTCCCTTGGTCTCATTTGCTCTTGGCTGGTTTGAGACTAGAAGGTGCCCAGCCCCCAGCTGACTCAGTGGTACGCCGCCAACCTATGGTTCTCCCCCCAGAGCTGGCTTTGGAGACACTAGGACTACCGCTCAGAGTGGCTGCAAAAGCCAAAAAGTGGAAATGAATTTCTTGGGGTTTTTTTAAAGAAAATTTTTGCTATAAAAAATTCCAAACATCCACCAGGGTAGAGAGACTTGTGTAGCGAAGACTCACGCACCCTTTCTTCAGGTGTGCACCTTCTGGGCAGCCAGGACCCCAACCCCACCCCAGACATCCTGTCATCCGTGGACACATATTGTAGCAAAAATCTCTACAACATAAGCATCACATAATAGCACCGTCTCACCAACGCAAGAGAACATTTATTGTCCTCTTTTAATTCTGCCAAATTGGTAGCCGGGATGCCAGTTTCCAGAACTGTCTCCATTGTTCCGCGAGGGCCTGAACTCACCAGCGAGGCCCCTACCTGGCGGCTGGCAGTCGCGAGATCGCTGGAGGGTCCTGCACCGTTCGCTCAGCCCCATGGCTCTGCCCACGGAAGTGCAGCGCGGCGTCAGCGTTGTGTCACGGGCGCAGGTCCGAGTCCTCGATCACGTGTGCAGGAGGCTCCCCGCCCGGCCCCCACCGTCCCTCACCCCTGCCGACCGCAGCCCCGCACTCCATCTCTGTGACTCCGTTGTTCTGTGAGCGGCAGGGAAGCAGAGCCGTTCGGGGGTGGTCTTCGGGGCCCGGCTCCTGGCGCTCAGCTCGGGGCCACCACCCACGCCGGGAGAGCCGCACACCTCGTCCAGCCGCTCCCCCGTGAGTGGTGGGTGTGCATCGCTGGCCGGAGGCCCCGCTCCCCACAGACTCCCCACTCCTCCCTGCCGCGGCCTCGAGCGCCCCGCGCACATGGACCCAGGGATCTGTCGGTCTTGGGATTCTTTCTGGCCTCTTTCAGCCACAGGTGAACCCGCCGCAGCGATCCCTGTGCCCACCAAGCTGTTTGGCTTCCTTGGGAACGCTCCCCGCGCTGGCCAAGTGGGGGACGCCGTGGGACTCTGCTCCGTATTGCTGACTCCCTTCGTTGGGCCGCGCGTGCCCGTGCCCATGCCCGCCCCCGTGTCCACGCCCGTGTCCGCCCCTGTGCCCGCCCCTCCCTCACGGTGCCTGCCGCTGTCCAGCACTGGGGCAGCAGCTCGGTCCTGCGGCTGTGGGTCTGCCGTGGCTGCAGAGCCCACCCTTTAAGTAGCACCTCAGAGAAAAAGGGACCCAGGTAGGCCGTCCCATGAGTCCTTGCGAGATCCCTTGGAGGGTCTGTGTCCTCCTGGGCCTGGCGAGGCCTGCCTTCATCCCGTCTTCTCTTCACCTCCTCCTTAGAACTCAGCTCAGATGTCTTCTCCTCCAGGAAGCCTGCCTGGCCTCTCCTGCCTCTGTGCTTTCCAGCCAGCTCTGAATCGGGGACCCTCCATCCCTGGGACCGCACATAGACCATGGTGGCTCCTGGAGGCCAGGCCGTACTCTGGCCCCTCTGGGTCCCTGGTCCTGGGTCCCTAGACCTGGGGCCCCACTGTCGTCACCCATGGATCCCCGGTCTTGGCAGAGCACCGTCGTGCCGCCGGCACCCACGGCAGAGTGAATGGAGGAGGTGGGGGGACTGCTGGTGGCTTTGGTGACTGTGGTGAGACGGGGAGTCCGCAGAGTTGAGGCCCCGATGCGACACCGAGGGCAGGGTGGGCGAGGGGTACGTGCCGTGCCCTGGCATCCTCTCTCTGGCTCTGACGCGCCCCCCGGGGTCTGTAGCTCAGTCACGTCTGCAGGCCCCATTATCTTGTGAGGTGCCGTACTCGTGGGCTCCAGGGACTGGGGGCATCTCGGGGGCTTCTAGCCACGTGGCTGCTGGAGCTTCCTTCTGGCTCCGGCCATCCCTGGGCCTCGGGCAGCCTCAGTTTGCTCGTCTATGGAGTGGAGCCCCTGCTGCCCCCCCCCACATCGCCTGTGGCAGTGGGCGTCAGACATGCTAATTATAACCCTGCCCTGAGCTGCCTCAAGTGGCCGGTGGGTGGGGGAGCCCTATGGAGCAGAGCCCCTGGGGTGGGTGTTGGTGGGAAGGAAGAGAGGGGTCCCAGCAGGGACCACGGGGCCCGATACCGGCTCGCGCTCTGGGTGGCGTCCAGGGAAGTCCCCACGCAGGCCTGCGGGCTGTGTGCATCCCTGAGATTTGATCCTGCTGGTGCCGGGAGCCTTGGGGGGAGGCCAGAGGAGGTGGGGATGAGGGGAGTCCAGAAAGGGCCAGAGGCAGGATCGGCGGACTTGGTCCCTGGCTGGGGTGCCGGGGGTGTGTGGCTTTGCTGCCCGGGTGCCCCAGGGACAGGGACGAGCCCGTCAGGACAGCTCGGTTAGTTCAGGGCTCCGTGAGGGACGGACAGCGGACAGTGGGCAGCGGGAGGGCCCAGCACAGAGACCGTGGACACTGGCTTGTCCTCCAAAAGGCCCGGCTTCCTTGGGGGGAGCTCCACTCAGTCCTGAGGTGACAGGTCCCATGGCCGCTGGGTCATACCTTCAGGGACCAAATCAAGCCTCTGGCCTGGTACCGAGGTTCCCCTGGCCCCTGGATACCCTTGGTCCCTCGGGAGCCCTTCAAGTCTTGTAGCCAGAAACCCCTGCGCGGGGACGGGGTGGGCTGGGCTGCTGGGCAGTGGAGCCCCACAGGGCCAGCCGCTGGGCTGCGCACGGGGTCAGGGGTCTAGGGAGGGGATTTCAACGGGGAGCAACCGAGATCGAGGGGGCAGTGGGGCTGCCCTGGTCGGCTCAGCAGCCCTGACAGTGCAGACCGAGACTTAACATGGATGCTTGTCTCTCCCCCCCAGAGCGGAGGTCTGAGAGCGAGGTGCCCTCCCTGGTGAGCAGGCAGCCTCCTCGCTGGGTCCCCGTCACGGAGGAAGGAAGCTCTGGGCTCACCCCCTTGTGAGGATCTGATCCTCAGGGGCATCCCCGGCTCAGTACAGGGATTTGGGGAACAGGGATGAGTGGGGACGAGAGCCGGGGGCAGGTGGGGACTGGGGATGTGCCCTGGAGGCCTGGAGGTGGGGGGCCCGGCAAGGGGCTGGATTTAGGGGGGCGGGTGTGGCCTGACCTTAGGTCCAGTCCAGGAGAAGGGAGGGAGGGGGGAGGCAGGAGGTCTGGGGGGGGGTTGGCGCATCAGGGGCCCCTCCCCCACCTCTATTCCCAGTGTCACAGGGGCTCTTCAGGGCCGGAACCCCCTCCCCTCGCCCTGCCACCGTCACTGTTGGCTGCCGGCAGCCTGGATTCCGGGGACGCCCCCATCTGAGCCCTGGCCCCCCCCAGTCACTTGTGTGGACCTCGGCCCTGCCTGGGGCCAAGCCCACCCTTGCCAGCCCCCCTGAGCTCCCGTCCAGAGGGTCCACATCCTCTTCCCCAAACCTGTCTTCCTTATGATTGGATCCTCAAACATGGAATTTACAGAAATTTGGCACATGTGCGCATCCGGGCCCGTCTCACCATCTGTCCATCGGGGTTTGCAAATTTCCACCCGAGAGGAGGAGACCAGGCTGCATTTCTCCTGGAAGAGCTGGGGGCAGGCCCTCCCGTGTCCCCACGGACGGACGCGCCCCTCACTTCCCAGCGTCCCTGAGACCAGCGCTCGTGCAGCCGGCCCACGGGTCCCGGCTTACTTGGCCATGCTTGTCTCTGGCTTCGGTGGGGGGCGCATAATGGTGCTTGTAGTCGCTGCCCCTCAGATTCCACGAGGACTGTGGACGAGGGGGCATTGGGCCGAGAGGGGAGGGTTGGGTGTGGTTCTGAGGGACGGCAGGTCCATGGTGTGGCCGAGGAGGAAGGTCCAGGTCGTCAGTGGGAGAGAGAAGGGGACCCGGTGCCCAGATCTTTGAGGGTGGGGAGCTGGTGCGCGGGGGAGGGGGTGGCTGAGGGGCAGCCCACTGACCATCCGAGCAGACCGTCCGTGGCCCTGGGAGCTGGGCGCCAGGTCGAGGCCCCGTGGGGCCGGCTTTGGGGGGAGAGGCGCTGTCGCCGTGGTGCCTGGGTGGCTTGCGGGGGGCGGGGGGGTGCGGCGAAGTGAAGTTCGTGACCCGGGGCACCGCAGGACTGGTCCCCTTTGTGGGAGAGCTGGGGACATCCGGCAGGGAACCGTGCTCCCAGGCCCTTGTGAGGACGGCAGGACGGAAGGGCGTGCTCGGGGGCTGGACTCGCCGACAGGGGCGTCTGTGCTCCTCGCCGACAGGGTGGCCTCGGGGGCGTCTGTGCCCCTCGCCGACAGGGTGGCCTCGGGGGCGTCTGTGCCCCTTGTGGACAGGGTGGCCTCGGGGGCGTCTGTGCCCCTCGCCGACAGGGTGGCCTCGGGGGCGTCTGTGCCCCTCGTGGACAGGGTGGCCTCGGGGGCGTCTGTGCCCCTCGCCGACAGGGTGGCCTCGGGGGCGTCTGTCCCTCAGAGGGACGTCCGGGCGCTCGCCGTCTGGGGAGGGCAGGAGCGTGGGGCCTGCTGCACGCGAGCGACACAGGACAGGAGTTACTCCTGAGAAGAGCTTTTGTTTGATACACGTGCCAGGGTGACCAACTAGCAGCTCACGTTTTGAGTGTGGGCCCCAGAAGCTAATGTTACGGAGCAAATTTAAAAAAATCACCAGCGGCGTCCTAAGCCGGAGAAGAAGTTCAGAACGCAGTCCAGGAGCATGTCCCAGCCTGCCCTGATTTGGGGGGTTTTAGCTTTTCCTAGGGAGGGAGGTGAGGGTCCGGTGCCTCTGTTCTCTGGTCCTGTTAACTTTCTTGGTTGCTTCTAACCAGAATAAACCGTCCAGCAGTTAGACTCTCAGTGCGCACCTGCGGGCGATGTCACAGAGGAGCCCAGTTGTTTTAGGGGCTACACCTCGGCCGCTCCTGGAGTCACGTCCCGCCCCCATCACCTGCCCTCCCCGCCCCCCCTGCAGAGTTTGGCTTGTTTTTGAACTTGTGTCGCGGAATCCGGGGGATCTCAGCCGGCGGCCTGTGGGCCAGACTTCCTCGAGGCGTTGGGAGTGGTTCTGGCTAATCACCCCCTTGGCCGGGAGGGGTCCTGTGTGAGTCCACGCCCACGTGTCTGTCCTCTAGGAGGTCACGGGAGGTCCCGGCTCCCATCGAGCGTGCCGCTGGCTTGCACACACAGGGCTTGCACACACAGGCGTGAGGCCGGGGGCGTGTGCCTCTCCAGGCTCCTCGGTTCTGCCGTCCCGCAGCTGGCTCTCGGCGCTGCTTCCCGACGTCCCCGGCGTGGACTTCTTTCCACCCTGGCCACCAGGTGTGACCCCCGTCGTGTGTCCCACAGTTTAACTCAACTCTGACGCGCCTGCGTGGGGTGAGTGCGGACCCCAGGGCTGGAGGGCTCGGTCCGCGCGACGGCCCCAACTCCAGGCCCCGCGGGTGCTGCCGACCACCCACGATAGATCGGGTGTCCCCCAGACGCCCTCCTCGGGTTCAGTGCTTTGCTAGAACGGCTCATGTGATTCAGGAAAACGCTTAAGTTTAAGTTTACCGGCTTATTGTAAAGCGTGCGACTCAGGAAGGGCCTGACGGAGGCGACGCGGGGGGCAGGACTTGGCCGGGGGGTCGTGGAGCCTCTGCACCCTCTCCGGGCTCAGGGCCGGGAAGGTCTCCACATCTGGGCGGCTGGGTGTTCCTGGAGGTTTCGTCAGGCAGATGGGCTCACGCTCGGCCCCTCCCCCGCCCCCGAGGCAGGCCGTGGGGCTGAGGTTCCAGCCCTCCAGTCGTGCCTTGGTCTTCCTGGTGGGCCCCCATCCCCGAGCTGCCCCCGCCCAGGACCCGAGTCATATCCTTGGTGCTGGAAGACCCTTCACCCCCGGAGGGGCAGGTGCTTCGGGGGATCTGCGCTGGGACCACCCCTGTGGTAATCGTGAACGTCCATACCCCCTTCAGCTTGTGGGGGCCCGTCCTGTACTGCGCACCCTGCCCCGCACGCGCGGCCGTCGGGAGCTCTGCGTTTGCCCGACAGAGCCAGTGTAAAGGGGCCTCACATTCTGGCCTGGACTTGCGTTTCCTCATTGCCCCTGCCCCCGTCGGGCTTTCCTGCGGACCCACGTCGGCCAAGTGCCTGTCCGACTTCGGCCCAGTTTCAAAATCAGTGTTTAAAAACAACTTAATTGGCCGTTCATCTTTTTTTTTTTGTTTTTAAAGATTTTTATTTACATGAGAGAGAGAGAGTGCACGAGAGCATGCGCACCAGCTGAGCAGGGGGAGGAAGGGGAGGGAGGTGGGGGGAGGTCCCCCGCTGAGAGCCCTGCGGGGCTCCATCCCAGGACCCTGAGATCCTGACCTGCGCTGAAGTCAGAGGCTTAGCCCGCGGAGCCGCCTGGGTGCCCCAAGGCTGTCTGTCTTTTTTTTGATGTGTGTGGGGCCCTGGACGTGCCTCCGTGCGAGGCGGCGGCCCAGCTCATTTGCCTCCTTGCTGATAACCCGTTGACCCAGGACCGTTGATTGAGAAACCCATCCCTTTCCCACCACACCTCAGGGGCACCCTTGTCATAAATCCGATGACGGACCTGTTTCTGGACTTCTGTGCCCTTGACCTGTTGTACCAACATCAGACTGTTTTAATTCAGCTTTAATAACCGCTAATACGACATGTTGTGAGTCCTCCGGTGTCGTGTTCCTCCGAGGTCATCCTGGCTGTCCTCGGCCCTTTCCATTTCTGTACAGATTTTCTAAGTGGTTTATAAATGTCCAAAAACCCAGGAGGCTGTGTGTTTGTCTTTGAATCCACAGATTAACGTGGGGGGACTGGCGTCTTCATGGTAGTGAGGGTTCCAACCCAGAGCGTCTGCTCACCCCTTCCTTCCTCTCAGTCGCGTTCCGTAACCTTCGGCGTAGCCGGCCTGCACACGGCGTGTCCCTGGTATCCGATTTTTTATGCCATTTTACATGGTGTTACCTTTTAGCTCTCTGTTTGTTGATAGAGATGCACAGAGAAATGCAAGTGTTTTATATGGACTTGTCCAGCAACCTCGTTAACTTCACATATGAATCCCAGCTCTTTATCTGCAGATTCTCGCGGGCTTCCTAGACTAGCATTCTGTCGGCGGATCGGTGTTCTCTCCACCTCTCCGACCCTGCACTGTTTATCCTTCCAAAACCACGTGCAACAGAAGTCGTGACTCCAAATTTCACTATTGAGGATGTTTGTGGCGTGATTTTTCTTCTTTTGTAAATCCCCACCGTCAAATGAAGGAGGTTCTATCTTGTGCCTTGTTGATGAATTTTGTCCTGAATTGTACTGGATTTTATCAGATGCTTCTTCTCTTCATCTGTTGACGTACTTTTCTCTTTTATTCTATTAGTAAGGTGAATTGGGGGCGCCTGGGGGGCTCAGTTGGTTAAGTGTCCGACTCTTGATTTCGGCTCAGGTTGTGATCTCAGGGCTGTAAGATCGAGCCCCACGTCAAGACTCCTCACTCAGCGGGGTGTGGGCTTCTCCCTCTGCCCCTCCCCCCGCTCGCACATGCACCCTTTCTCTAAAATGAATGAATGAATGAATGAATGAATGAATGAATAAAACTTTTTAGGGCGAATTAACTGGTTGACTTTGAATGTCAACCAACCCTGCATTCCCTTCATGCACTCCGTTTGGTTGTGCTAGATCACCTTTTCTGTATTTTGCCAAATTCAGTTTGCTGATATTTTGTTTGGTATTTTGCAGCTATATTTGTGAGAGAAATTGGCCCATGGTTCTCCTCTGTCATTGTCAGATTCTAACTTGGAGGTATATTGGCCTTACAGAATTAAATGAGCTTTTTTTTTAGTTCTTGAGACAATTTTACATAAGGTTGATATTATTTCTAACTTAATTATTTGGAAGAGTTCCCCAGAAGACCCCTATGGGTCTAGAGTTTCCTTTGTGGGGATATTTTAAATTCTGTGTTTAATTTTTAAAATAAAAATCAGCTACTGAGATTTTGTATTTCTTCTCATTATATTAAGTTGTGGTGTATTTTATCTATCTATCTATCTATCTATCTATCTATCTATCTATGTGGGGATATTTTAAATTCTATGTTTAATTTTTAAAATAAAAATCAGCTACTGAGATTTTGTATTTCTTCTCGTTATATTTAGTTAAGTTGTGGTGTATTTTATCTATCTATCTATCTATCTATCTATCTATCTATCTATTTGAGAGAGAGAAAGAGCACAAGCAGGGGGAGCAGCAGGCTCCCCACTGAGCAAGGAGCCCAGCATGGGGCTCCATCCCAGGACCCCAAGATCATGACCTGAGCTGAAGTCAGAGGCTTAGCCAACTGTGCCAGCCAGGCAACCCTAAAATATTTTTAATAGCTATAGATGTTATCAAATTATTAGGGATTTATCTTTCTCTTTTTAAGTTTGTTGCTCTTTCATCATTTGTTTTGTGCTCTATTAGACACATACGACTTTAGGATCATGATATCTGCTTTTTGGATTGACGCCCTTATCATCATGAGAGGTTGCTTTTTAAGATGGAAAATATTACTAAGCCTGGGAGTCTCCTTGGCGTGTGCACGTGTCGGGGAGAAGGAGAACCTAGTGTTTATGTGGCATCCTTTTCCTTACAACTGTTCTCTGTCATAGTTTGGAAATGAATGGTACTGGCAGAAGTCAGTTGTTTTTAGTGTGCTCTAGACAATCCACGTCTTTTACCTGAAGCATTTAGTCCATTTACATCTAACGTCATACTGATATGTCACAGTTTAAATCTGCCATCTTAGTATTCATTTTATGTCAACCCTTCTGTTTCCTTTGGGCCTTCCTTTCGTGCCGACTTTTGGATTTTTTTTTTTTTTTTTTTTTTTTTTTTTAATTTATTTGACAGCGAGAAACACAGCGAGAGAGGGGACACAAGCAGAGGGAATGGTAGCGGGAGAAGCAGGCTTCCTGCCGAGCAGGGAGCCCGATGCGGGGCTCGATCCCAGGACTCTGGGATCACGACCTGAGCCGAAGGCAGACGCTTAACGACTGAGCCACCCAGGCGCCCCTCGTGCCGACTTTTGATGTAGTCAAGTGTTACTCCAATCTCCCCCACTCCATTAGCTTTGTTAAGTAATAACTGAAAAATTTTTTTTGTAAATACTCTGGCTGTTTTAGAAATTACGAAACACATTCTTGGACTGGACCTTAAGTACTTGTACTATTTCCCAGGTAAGACGAGAACCTTACAACACTTCAGTTATATTTAACTCTATCAATTTTTATGGTATTGTTCTTGTGTGTGAATGTCACATATACTTTGAACCTCACAAATCATTGTTAATATTGTTTTAGGGGCAGGTGGGTGGCTCAGTGGGTTGAGCATCTGACTCTGGATTTTGGCTCAGGTCATGACCTCAGAGTCGTAAGTTCAAGTCCGAGGTCCAGTCCGTGCTCATGGGGAGTCAGCTTGAGGGTGCTCCCTCTCCCTCTGCCCCTCCCCCATTCTCACTCCCCCAATAAATAAATAAATCTTTAAAAATACATATTGTTTTAAATGCCACCCATTCCGATTTAATGCGCTTCTAATGTGCTTCGTTTCTTCCTGCATGATTGTGCTTATGTCTGAGGCCATTTTTCTTCTGTCTGAAATACTTCTTTTAGTATTTTTGTTGGCATAGAGTGGCTGACAATTAATTGGTTTTTGTTTGTGTGAAAATTTCTTTCTTTTGCATTCATTTTTGAGGGCTATTTTTCACCAGGTGCACAAGTGTAGGCTGTAAGCATTGTTCTTTCAGCACTTTTGGTAACTTGTTTTCTGGCCTTTGTTGTTTCTGTTGGAAAGTCACCTGTTGATCTTGTCCCCTGAAGGTAATGCGCGCGTGCGCTCTCTCTCTCTCTCTCTCTCTCTCTGGCTGCTTTTAAAATGGTCTTTGTTCTTCTATTTCAGCAGCCCTGTGAAAGAGAGGGAAGTATTAAATTTATCCCAACTAAGGTTTGTAGAGCTTTTTGGCCCAGGGCAAATGTCCTTTGTCTTTTTGGAAAATGTCAATCAGTATCTTTTCAACTACTGCCCTGTTCACGTTGCCTTCTTCCCCCAGGACTCCGTAGCCACATCTTCTCCCCACATCCCATATGTCTCTTGTGCTCTTTTCTGTATTTTTTTTCCATCCTGGTTTTCTTTACCTTCTGTGCTTCAATCTGGATATTTTCTACTGATGTGTCTTGTTTTGTCTAATCTGCTTTTAAATCTTTCTCCTGAATTACTGATTTCAATTACTTTTTTTCTTTTTTTTTTTTGAGTTTTATTTCTGAATTTCTGAAGTCCTAGGATATTTAAGGCTGCTCTCTTTTTCTGTTGGTCTAGTTCAAGGGTGAAATCCTCTCATCATATCTTTTTAAATAACATTTGCATATCTGAATCACCTAAGTCTGTTTGTATTGACTACTCAGGATGCTTCTCTCTCTTGGCCTGCCTGGTAATTTTTGATAAAATATCAGATACTGTGTTTGAGAAACTATAGGCATTCCGAATGATGTTATTTTCCTCATGAGAGGATTTAATTTTATTTGGGCAGATGGAATGTGGACAAATCACCTTGATTCAGCTCAAGCCATTTCCCATTTTCCTTAAATGTCCTTCCGTAATCTCAACCTGGAAGGTCTGGGGGTTTCCAGGACCCCGATCTCCAGCTCTTATCTCCTTGCACCGTGAGTCAGCCAAAATCTCTGCCTGGGCTGGCTTTTGTGTTTGTGTGTGGGGTTTTTTTTTTTTTTTTTTTTGGTTGTTTTGTTTTGTTTTGTTTTGTTTCACTTAGCAGTGGCTTTCTGCTTGGCTTCTTGGCCTTTTACCTTGACAGGCTCACTTCCCCACAGCTTCCTTTTCTGAGGGATCTTGAGAGATCCTTTCAGGCGGGGGCGACGTGGGCCTGGAGGCCAGAGCATCAGCCCAAAGGGGATGATTCTCCAGGCTTAGGATCCAGTGGGATTTGCCCGGCCACGCTGTGGGCTCACCTGGGACCCATCCCCTTTCCTTCTTGGGTCTCCATTCTGGAACGAGAGTGGCCGGGCTGGGCCTGTCCCGACGGTGTATTTGGGAAGCTTGGATCCCGCTTGGTTTCACAGGTTCACAGCTGGACTGGAATTTTGTCTCTGGGTGAACGTACCTGGAGTGCCTCCCCCGCCCCCCGCCTGATGTAGATAAGCCTGCGGACGTCAGAGCTGATGCCGGAAGGAGTTAAGACTTTGGGCGCTGTTGAGATGGAATGAGTGGGTTTTGCCTGTGAGAAGGACATGAATTTGGGGGGCAGCTAGGGCAGAGTGTTAGGGACTGAATGTGTCCCCTCAGGACTCCTGGGCCGAAGCCCTAGCCCCCAACGGCCGGTATTTGGAAGGAGGCCTTGGAGAGGGGCCGGTGGAGGTCAGAGGGCGGGGCCCTCGTGACGGGATCTCTGCCGAGTAAGAGCCGGAGGCCGGCCTTGCCCCAGACACACAGCGAGGAGGCCGCCTTCGCACCAGGAAGAGCCCTGGGCAGGACCAGCCGAGCCGGCGCTCTGACCTCGGGCTCCAGCGTCCAGACGGTGAGAGCCCACTTTGGCTTGTTTGTGCCCCCCAGTCCCCGGTCTTGTCACAGCGTCCAGGGCTGAGGCCTCCTTAGGCTTGGGTTGTCTTGGGCATCCTGGGCCCTGGTTTCTGTCTCCAGACGGGCGACCACGAGCCGTGTGCAGGTCTTGCTTTCTGTTGGGCCCCCGGGAAGTCACAGCATGACCTGGGGACACGAGGTGGGCCTAGTGACACATCCCTTCTCTCTGGCATTGTCGGCGCCCCGCCTCCCGTGTCTGCAGCCCCCACTCACCCCCACCCCCACCCCCCACACCGTCTTGTTGCTGTTGTCTTGCTGTCGTGGTTGGTTCTCGGAGACGGAATCAGATGGAGGCCCCTGAGTTCCTGGTGCCGGCCCACGTCTGCAGGGCCCAGCTCCCCGGTCCGTGCTGCCGCTTCCCCGGGCGGCAGGGGTCTAGCTCCCTGGTCGGCGCGGCTCTGCACTCGTGCCTGGGCACCGGCCGCAGCGCAGGACAGGCAGCCCGCTGGGCGCTGGGCAGCCCCGAGCACTTTCCATTCTTCCTGAGCCCTGGAGGAAATCCTCCATGCAGAAAGGGGTTGCTGGTCGGTTACTTAGAAGTTGGTGTGCGTGTTCCGTACAATGTTTGTGAGATATTGATCGTCATTTCATTAAAACTTATACCATGAAAAGTTAAGGTCTTCGTGATAAAATGACTTGAAGGTTGGACTGTTGGGGCGCCTGGGGGGCTCAGTCAGTCAAGCGTCTGCCTTCGGCTCAGATCATGATCCCAGGGTCCTCGGATCGAGCCCCACATCGGGCTCCCTGCTCGGCGGGGAGCCTGCTTCTCCCTCTCCCTCTCCCCCTGCTTGTGCTCTCGTTCACTCTGTCAAGTAAATAAATAAAATCTTTAAAAGAGAAAAGAAGTTGAACTGTTATAATCCCTCACCCTTGAAACACCTTTTAGGGTTGGTTTTCCTAACGAGTGCTGACAGTATTTGGTGAGGGAGGGACAGCTCTGAGGAGCCCCTGGGAGGGCCACACCCCTCCCTGGGCTGTGGGGGGGTCCTGCCCCCGCCGTGGTGCTGGGACATCTCCTGGCAGCCTTGCGCCCCTGCTCACGGCCTGCCGCCAGCCCCTCCCGGCCCCCAACTCCCGTCGGGAAGCTTTATGTGAGCAGCTCTTGTTTTAAAAGTTAAAGCAGCAGCCCGATCCCCAGGCACACGCCTGCTCGCCGCCCGCGTTTCTGAGTGACCAGGTCAGAGATGGGCTTCCATGGCAGGTGACCCGCGCTCGCACAGGCCCCCCCGCAGGCTATCAGCACCTGTCTGCCCTCCACGGGGCCTCTTCCTCTGGAGGGAGAAGTGGCATCCCGACCCTTCCCTAGCCTCTCGTGGAGCGCGTGCCCGATGCCACCCTGGCTGCTGGGGGAGGGGTTGGCAGAAGCTCCTGAAGGGG
>CM053606.1:1510987-1534644 GCA_028646535.1 Procyon lotor
CGCAGGTCAGCCCTGTGACTTAGCCTGGAGCCTGGGCTTCTCGGGGCTGCTGGGTGGCGGCGCGGGCAGGCACGTGCCGCAAGTGAGGCCCCCACAGAGCGTGTCTGGAGGAGGTGGGGAGGTGGTGCCCAGGTGGGTCCCACTGAGCCCGGCCCGTCTCGTGCGCCCAGCCAGCAGTGACAGCCACCCGGGGATGCCGTCCCCCCCACAGGACGGGAGGGACGTCCCTCTCTGCAGCCTGGTTGGGGCTTTTCGGTTGTGGGACTGCGCTGGACCAGTGACATCACTGGGTGTTGCTGTGTTCCTTAGAACAGGTAAGGTCAGCACCCCCCTGTGGGGCCAGGGTTTGTGGGGGGTGATGTCAGGACCAGGTGAGGCCGGGCAGGTGGCTGCCGGGACAGCAGCGCACCAGTGGGAAGCAGCCTCATCCCCATTTGCCCCTAGGGACGAAAGCCGGGACGCCGAATGACAGGGGCCTTGCACACCCTTGGAGGTGAAGCCTTGCCCCACACCCCTGCCGTCTGCGGTGCCCACCCTGAGGGCTCTGACCACCAGGCTGGTTCGGCCGCCGCCCATGGTGCATCCCTGCCCGGCTGCCCCCTCGAGGCCCCTTGTCCACCTGACTTGCTTCCCTCCAACATTGGCCTTTTCCATATCCATCGTGTTTCCCATCATCTGCCGTCAGTTCCAAGAGGACAGAAACGCCCATTGTGTCCCCGTGCCTGCCGAGGGTGCTGACCCGTATCCAGCGTGAGCCGGCGGGGCTCGCGGACTGAGGCTGGGCTTCACTCTCTGACTGGCGGCCCAGCACCCTTGTGTTCGGCGTGCTCCCCTGGACTTCGCAGGATCGTAGGGACAAAGAGCATGTCCTTGTGCGGAGGAGGGGCCCCTGGGGTGCAGGCAGAAGCCAGGCTAGTATACCACGGCTTTGGAGCAGGGGCCGTGGCCAACGGGACCCAAGAAGGCCACCACCGTCCCACGCTGTGTGGCCTCCTGCGTGGTTCCCAGACTGTTCCTGAGTCCCCTTCTGTTCCTGTGGTTCTTGTACACTCACCTCTCCAAGCCTCGCTTACTTTAAATGACATTTCGGCTGGGGAACAGTTGATGGTGAGAAGCAGGCTTGTGATCGGGGACGTCCCTCCGTGGACGAGGTCTGTGTCCTGGCGCCCTGCTCCTTGCAGGCCTGGGATGGGAACCACGGCTGGGTCTCCTAAGTCACAGGGACTGCATGGCCTTCCACACACTCCGTTGTCCTTTGGAGCCTCCCAGCCAGGGCGCCCACTGGGTGTCCCCGCAGCACCAGGACCCCTGCAGCCAGGCTGACCTGAAAGCCCAGCCTGCTGCTTCCAGAAGGTCACATGGCAGCGTGTCATGGGAACCTACGGTGGAATGTGTGTTCGGCAAGAACAGGGAGTCCTGGGGGAGGGTACTCTGAACCCCAACCCCGGCGGGCGATGTGATGCAGAGCTCAACCGTGCAGGGCCTCCGGCCACCACTTTCTCCCCTGACACACACGTCTCTGCACACAGTCCTGGAGGACCGAGGGACATCTTAGCTGTCCCAGCCCTGGAAATGTGTCCTTTGTGTTACTGTTTTGTGTGTGCCTAGAATGAGTCGGCCAAGCCTTGTACTGAGGAGACCCGCCCAGAGACGGGCAGTCCCTGTCCCCAGGGTGCAGAGTCGCAGCGGAAGCTGGCAGGTGGCGGCCAGGCTGCCCTGGGCCCCTGCCGTGCGCGCCGCACTCCACTTCCCACCCTTTGGCCTGAGGCCACCCCAGCAGCTCCTTAGGCCTGCTTGGGGCCAGGTCACTCAGCGGGTCACCCCTGGGGGGACGGCATCGGCCGGTCCCCACACGGTGTGCCCCGACGTGTGCGGCGTCCGGGGAGCACTCCTGCTGGGCTCGGAGGCTCTGAGGCTGCCCTCGCGGCGTGGCATGGGGCTGTGCTGCTCACCCCGTGGCCGTGGCCCGTGAACAGTGAGAGAGGCTTTGCCCAACATGCCGCCCTGCCCCGGAAATTGGGCACAGCCCACGCCCGTGTGTCTGCAGGACGCGGGGTTTCTTCACACTGTCTCTCCACGCGCTCTTCTTGTCAGAGCCCTCAAGACACTGCATTGCCATAGAAACTGAGCTCGTTAAAATTCCCTGCGGCCTCCTAATTATAGAATTTCAAAGACAAGAGAAGAGCTTCTTCCAAGGGTTGGAGTTGAGGCTGGGGGGGGTTGCGGGGAGAGCAGCCCACGCGTACCGGGCGCTGCTGGGAGCTAGCCGGGCCTCGCCATGGTTCCCAGGGTAGCTCGGGCACACGACCTCGGAGCTCGGCCTTGACCACACGGCCGAGGCAGAACCTCAGACCCGGCAGGACTCCAGGCAGCTGCCCTGTGCCGCGGGCAGGGCCCCGACCCCCTGTGGAGGCCTCTGCTGCCCGCCCAGCCTGTGTGGGGGACCCTTTCCTGAGGCTCTGAGATCAGTGGGGAAGGGGGGACACGCAAGGGGGGCCGCAGGGCCAGTGCCCTTCCCAGAGCACCCGCCCTGCCGCACACACGTGTTCTCTGAGGACACGTGCTCTTTTCTTCCCTTTTACATGGCGGCTGTCACTTCAGATCAGGAATAGGGGCTGTGACTTTCCAGGCAGAAACCCAGAATCTGCAAGCATGACAGTTGTTGGAGCCGGTGGCCCACGAGGCGGATGGCCCTGGCCTTCAAGGGCAGAGGACGGCAGGCCCCCGCCGAGCTCACGGGCTTAGCTTAGGAAGGCAGAGTGGGCAGCATCCCGCTGCACCCAGCCCTGCACTTGGGGAGCCTTATAATAAACAGTCCGAGGTCGGGAAGTTTTGGGGGTTGGTGGCTGCCATGGTGGGAATGTGGGTTTTTCAGGAAAGGAGCTCAGGTAATTCAGAAGTTAAGGAGGTGAGGGGCGTCAGGGGGGCTCAGTTGGTGAAATGTCTGCCATCAGCTCAGGCCGTGATCTCGGGCTCCTGGGATCCAGTGCTTCAGGGAGGAATTTGCTTCTCCCTCTCCCTGTGCCTGCTGCTCCCCCTGCTTGTGCTCTCTCACTCTCAAATAAATAAATAAAATCTTAAAAAAAAATAGGTGGTAATCCCAGTCAACGGCCGGCAGACCCCGGGAGGGGGCACTGGACACAGCGTCTGACCCGCACTCCTCAGCACCAGCAAGGTCGTCCAACCAGGGACCACGGGGACACTGCCGCCGCCCAAAGGGGCCTGGACGAACGGGGGCGAAGCGCCACCTGGGATTCTGGGGGGCATCCGGGTCAGAACGAGGGCGTCAGGGAGACGCTGAGGACGTGCCCGAGTTCATGGGGACACGTTGCGGGTCAGTTACGACGTTAAGGAGCGACGGTATGGGCGATTCTAGTATTTGCTTCATTAGTTGTGACGAACGTGCCGCCCGCTCGTGAGCTGTCAGCCACAGGGGATGCCGGGCGTGCGGGCCGTGGGCTCCCGTGCTCTCTCCGCAGTTTTCCCCGCAGTCCGGGGCCATGAGCGTGGGGGGGCTGCCAGCTCCGGCGGGAGTTTGGGGAACAGCCCTGAGGTTCATCTCCATCTTGACGAATCCGTCAGTGGGAAGTCAGTGTGACGGGAGGGGAAGCTGTGGGCAGGTTACGTGGGAACCCTGTACTATCTTGGAACTTTCTGTAAATCTGAAATAAATAAATTGTGCACACGCGTGCGCGCGTGTATGTGTGTGTGTGTGTTATATAGAGATTTTTATAAGTGAAGGATGCCCTGCTGTCCCTTGTGGTTCTTTATAATTCACCCGACCACTGCTTCCCAGGCAGTGGCCTGGGCGTGGATGGGGCCCCCCTGGGGCTCCCTGCCTTTGCCTGAGGTGCTGCCAAGGCCACAGCGCCTTGCTGGGGTGTGCGATGCCAGGGTCTCTGTCTCTGCGTGGGGTGGGAGTCCTGGCACGCACCGTCCTAGAGATCTTGTGTGAGTCAGGGGAGAACAGAGAAACAACCAGTAGGGTGTGTGTTGTGTGGTATGGAGAAGAGCTCTGTGGTGAGGACCTGGCCCATGCAGTTAGGGAGACGGGCAAATCCCAAATCTGCAGGATGGGTGGGCAGTCTGCAGACCCAAGAAGAGCCTGAGCTTCAGTCCAAGTCCAAAGTCCGGCTGCCGCAGGATTCCCTCCTGCTCAGGGGATGCCTGTCTTTTGCTCCACTCAGGCCTTCAACTAATTGGATGAGGCCCACCTGTGTCATGGAGGCCAGTCTGCCTCATTCAAATTCCACTGATTTAAATGTCAGTCTCATCCAAAAACACCCTTGGGGCACCTGAGTGGCTCAGTTGGTTAAGTATCTGACTCTTGATCGCAGCTGAGGTCTTGATCTCGGGGTTGTGAATTCAAGCCTTGCATTGAGCTCCACGCCAGGTGTGCAGATTACTTCAAAACAAACAGATTAAAGCAAAACAAAACAAACACCCTCATAGAAACATCCAGAATGACGTTTGGCTCCATATCTGGGGGCCGCGGCCCAGCCCTGCCGCCACGTTCCACCGCGGAGGCTCCTACACGCATTTCCCTGGAGCCGCACTCAGTCACCGATTAAGGACAGCAGCAAGGTCATACGTCTGCCGACGGTGACAGTGACGGCCGGGCAGGCTGCCCACCGGCCGGGGCTCCCGCTGCAGAGGGATCCGGACGTCTTGGTTCTCAGTCTCCCGCTGAAAGGGAGAGAAGCGGGCTCTCCGGGGCTGTGACCCGATCGCAGCAAGGTCCGGCCGCAGCTGGTAATGTGCTTGTTTTAAAAACATTCCGTCGGTTTCCACACTGGTGTACGTTCGTGGCACTTCCACGACTCATGAAAGTGGCTTTCACTGCGGAACTTTATAAAAGCACAAAGCTTCCCGTTGTATCCCGAGTGGTCTGTTGGTACCGGCGTCTGCTTCAGAGCCTTTGGAAGGAGCGGCGTTACGGGCGTTTCTAGGGAAGAACGAAACCAGCAGTTCTAGTTAAACGTGTAAGCCCAGCATTTTTGATTAGCGGCGTCCTTACGAGTTTGGATTATTAAATGCATTTTTTTGAAAGCGACGTGTCTGGTAACCCTCGACTCAGCATAAGTACTTGGTGTGTCTGGCTCGTCTCTGCCCTGAGTCTGTCGGGCGGGGGTCTCGTGTCCCGGTGGGCGGACCGTGGACTTCATGTGGCAGCTGCTGCCCCTCCGTGGACGGTGAGGCACGAGCTCGCAGCCCGTGTGCCCCGCACCCCAGCGTGGAAAAGGGGGGCCTGGTATCCGTGCCCGGAGGGAAGGAGGGTGGAAAGGAAAACAGGGAGGCGGGCTTGGAAGCGCATTGGCCTCCGATGACGTCCCAGCCGGACCCTCACGGGGGCCGCCCAGCTGCTGTCCCCCGCGCCGGGGCGGCCGTCCCCGCGGGCACCTCGGGTGGGGAGGGGCCGTCAGGCTGCTGGACTGTTGCCTTACCCCTCGCTCTCATCCCCCCAGAATCCATCTACCGCCGCGGAGCCAGAAGATGGAGGAAGCTGTACCGTGCCAACGGCCATCTCTTCCAGGCCAAGCGCTTTAACAGGGTGAGTGCCGCCCCGTGGCCCCCAGCCCTGGGCTGTCCTGCCCGACTGCGCCGCCCTCACCAGTGAAGAGGAAGGTAGGGACGCTTGCCACGGGGAGCGGGACAGGCCTTCCCTGAAGGCGGTGGCCGCCTGGCAGATGTGCTGGTGTGTCTTTGTGTCGCCCTGCTGGCCCTGGGGTGCCGGGGCTCCGAGGACTTGGCCTGCTTGCGGTCGGGCATGGGTCAGCAGATTGGATTGATGACGCCGGCGTGCACCTTGTGTGTCTCCTGTGAGCCCCGGGACCCCGACAATCCCGTGTCTGCCACGCCTGTGGCTCCTGGCCCATCTTTCCATCCTTTCTCTTCAGGTTGCTCTGTTTGCTAGAAGTGATGTGATTCGGGAGGCTTTGGGATCATCCCACTTCCCAGTGGAAGGGGAGGTGCCTGCAGGGGCCTCGAGGGCCGAGGACTTTCATGTCCCGGGGCGGCCAGAGCAAAGCCCTGCGACCTGGGGCGGAAATCCCTTCTCTCCCCATTCTGGAGCCAGAGGCCCAAATCCAAGGTGTGCGTCAGGCTGTGCCCCTTTGGTGGCTCACGAGGAGGGTCCTTCCTGCTCTCGGTAGCCCCGGGGCTGCCGCGGTCCTCGGTTTGTAGCTACAGCCCTGCGTCTGCTCTCTCCCCAGCACACCGCGCATGCTTAGGGTCCACCAGGCCACTGGGACTTCGTTTTGACAGTACGTCCACAAAAATTCTTTTTCCAAACAAGGTCACATTTGGAGGTCCTTAGGGGACACGAATTCGGGGGATACCATTCAGCCCAGTCCCACAGCCAAGCACATGTGCACCTGAGGGCCTTTGCACGTGCTGAGACTCTGCCTGCCCCCCCGCCCCCCGAGCTCAGAGCTCATGCTGCACTTGACTCTGTCTTCTCTCAGTCATCCCTGCAGGCCTTTCTGTGGGGCCCCCGTGCCCATGTGTCTGCTGTCTTCCCGCTGGGCATAGTGCTCTGGGCACGGAGACTCTGAACCCAGATTAGTTGTCCACTATAACTATTGCCTAGAGGAGAGTCAGCTGGGGGAGACCTAGGGGCGCTGTGTTAGGGACCAAGAAAGCACAGGGCGCGTCTGTCAGGAAGGAGAAGGAACGCAGGCGGATGGCAGGAGAACACGGGGTCCAGGGAATATTGGACGCCTTGGTGGGGGGGGGGGGTGTCAGGCATCACCAAGCAAGAAGGTATGAGAGGACGCTGAGTGCCAGGTGCTGCCGGAGGGCGAGGACAGAGGGGGGCCATGGGTCATGTCCCGTCTCTGGGTGGACCGGCGGGGTGTGCATGGGAGATGCTGTGGCGAGCCAACTGGAAGGATGAGCCCTGGCTGCTGACAATGTAGAGATGGACACATCCCAACCCCCAGGTGCCGGCCACCTGCTGTCCCGTGTTTGTCCTACCAGCCAGCTGTGTGGCCAGGTGGCTTCTCTTTCTGCACATCTGGGCATTGGTGTCGTTCCGGACAGAGAGGGGTCTCTGCCAGATGGGACTGGCCCCCCTTTGGGATATCAGACAGAAGGTTCTGGGATGCCCGTGCCCCCTGCCCAATGTTGACTTTCAGTGAAATGCTGTTTCCTTCATTACCGCTGGCTCACTGGCCAGACACGAAGCCCACCCACCCAGCAAGACAGGCCGCGGCCCGGGCGTCACAGAGACCTGGCTTCCCCTGCCCTGCAGATTTTAGGAGAAAAACATTTCTCTGCCGGGTGCAGACTCTCACACCCCACTCCCCCCTCCCTGCCCTTCCTGCTGCCCCCTCCCCAAAATCAGTGAGAAAAGGCTTTTCCTCCCCATGGAGGAGCGGAGACTCTCAGGGGTGCCCCCTGATCCCCCATTCCCACCGTGTCGCAGATGGTCAGCTGTCCCCAGAGCAGCGAAAGTGGGTTTTCACAGACACGGGGAGGCTGAGAAGAGAGCCCGCCCAAAGACCCTCGACTCTTAGACAGCTTAGTTGTTCACAGAACGAGGAGGTGGAGGCAACTGTGATGATTTCCTCCCACTTGCCCTTGGGTCTGAGTCCCGTGTCTTGCCCGGACCCTGGAGGCCAGGTCTACACCGGTCCCTGTGGTAATCACAGGCTTGTGCATTTTCCCCCCACCTGTCACTGGAAAGGATGTTTTAAGAGCGGCACACTTGGTTCTGCAGGAAGCAGCAAGGCTTATGGGGGAAAGAAGGCCCACAAGAGATCATTTCTCCTGTTCTTCATCGGTGGCCCAAGGGCAGAGAGTGAGTCTCCCCACCTAGATCTTTATTTGCCCTTGACACGACTTTTCTTCTAGAACAGTGAGAAAAAGTTCCACTGGTGAGTCAAAGGGAGAGATCCAGTGAGTTTCTGGAGAAGAAATGAAGAGCTCTGCCCTAGAAGAGGAGACGACACCAGTGTCGTGGCTGGGGTGGGGCGTGAGGGCCAGGTCAGAGCCTGGTCCTGGAACCCCAGGGTGGGAGCATTTCCTGTACATGCCGGTCAGGGGTTTCTCCTCAGCCTTTGGCCCAAGCAACTAGAATAGGGGTTAGCAAGCAATTCATGTCCGGGGCCAGAGACTAAATATCTTAGACTTTGGGGGCCACTGGGTCTGTCTTGCAACTGCCAACCCCATTGTCCTATAAAAGCAGCCATAGACAGAGCGGTAAACAAAGGCCTAAGCAAGGCCGAATTCCAATAAAACTCTAAAAGACACGGCCGCATTGGGCCCCCAGCTGTAGTGCACCTGTCCCTGGAGTAGAAGACGGCAGTTACTACTTGCTGCGTGGATCAAGGCCGTGAGAGGAACAGGCTTGGGGCCCAGCATGAAGCAGGATTCAGAAGAGGAAGGCCCTCCCACACACCTGCAGCCCAGACCCGCAGCCTAATGAGCCGGCCTAGGAGGGCCCCCCAGGGGCCAGCGGAGCCTCAGAGGACCCCACAGATGAGCCAGTAGGACAGCGGCGCTCGCCTGTCGGGAAGCACAGAGCACGGGGGGCAGGGCATCCGAGCAGGAACCCCGACCAGAGGCTCACGCGGGAAAGAGCTCAGCGTGACTGGAAAGTAGGATGTGTGATGGAAAATATGAGCCAGCAGCCAAGTCAGCAGCGTGTAAGAGCCCGGATGGGGCCCCTCTTCCGAAGCCCTGGGAGCCCCCCCCGCACTCTTGGGGCGAGGGGCTTCTCGTGGGGCCTTAAAAACATTTCCACCTCATTAATTTATTCACTCAGGTGAATTTCAGAATATCGAA
The DNA here is from genome assembly GCA_028646535.1 of Procyon lotor. Taxonomy (NCBI): domain Eukaryota; kingdom Metazoa; phylum Chordata; class Mammalia; order Carnivora; family Procyonidae; genus Procyon; species Procyon lotor. Next base: position 1,519,775 of record CM053606.1, read on the forward strand.
GCTTCGGGTTTAGGTTTATTTTATCGTTAGCACCCGTGGCCTGAAGTGTTGAGTGCAGACACAGGTCTGGCAGAAGAGCCTGTGGGTCCCACGTCCCCTCCGCGTCCCTGGTGCGGAGCCGGAGCGCGTGCCGTGGTGGGTCAGCAGCTGGCCGCCTGGCCCCGCGGAGCCCTGGGAAGGACTCCAGATCAGCGACGTCACCGGGGGGCCGACCGCAGCAGCGTCGCAGGCTAGGCCCGCGGCAGTGACCCAGAGAAAGCTAAGCACATCCTCGCATTACCTCAGAAACGTGGATCGTTCTTCATGGCCTGACAAATGGTCTGACGCGGCCGGACACACAGAAGAGAGTGAAAACCGCTCTTCTGCAGCCTCAGCGGTTGCTCTGCGCGGGCGATGCTGGGACGGGAGAGGGTGACCAGAGTGGCTGCCCCTGCGCCTGGCTCCCTGGTGGCCCTCGCCGCCGTCCGCTGCCCTTCAGCCCGGTCCCCGACGGGCCACGGTCTGCATTAGGCTGCTTGCGGGAGGGACGCTTCAGGCAACACGCAGGACTTGGAATAATTGCTTTTCTGTCCTGTTTCCAAAGTGAAAAGTAATGGGGGGATGTGTTTACGTGACCTTGCGGATATGTATTGGGCACCCACCGCGTGCCGGGCACTGGCCGCCGAAGCTCGGTGTGTGGGGACCGGCCCCCTCGGGCCCTGGTTTCCTCCCTTCGCACTGCGAGGACACGGAGGTGGCGTCTCGGTGCCGGTGGCCGTGAGCTCCGGGCACATGGTCCGTCCACACCACCACATCCCACACCCTCGCTCGAAGAGGATTCCCTCAGCCGTCGTAAGTCAACTCCACTCAGTACAGTTATGGTTGCTTTTATTGTTCCTCGGGAGTAATCAGAGGCTCTCTCAAAAGTACGAAATTTGTTAAACTTGCATATGAGTTACAGTTGGAGAAGAGATGGTCACGGGAGCCTGTCACCACTCACGCGCACTGCCTGCCACGTGTGGCCAGATTGCCGAACACACTCATCGTCCTGCACTTTGTAGCCGTCAAAAATAAGGAAAACATCACTGAACAAGCCAACAGTTACCATTAGCTTCAGATGTTTAGAACCTTGGAGAACAAAGATGGACCACTTAAAAATCTTTAAAAATACCAAAAAAACCACCCCAAGATAATCGCAGACTGCCCCTAGCAGTTCAAAGTCATGACACATCAGAGTGCTGTTGCCATGGTCACCCGAGGCGAATCTGGACGTCCCCCACACAGCCCAGCGGAGCCAGGATCGCCCTCTGGCTCCTGCAAGCAGGGGTGCGTCCTTGCCCGAGGAGGGGTCTCATCGCCCCTGCCGGAGCAGGGTCCCCACCCCCTCCTTGGGGCCCCTGGCTCCCCAAGCTTGGGGGGGGCTCCTGAGGTCAGGCAGAGCCTGGTGTGCAGGTGACCAGCCGATTGGGCCCCGTCTTGTCCCGGCTCCCGGTCAGAGACAATGCCACGTGCCCTGGTGCTGAGCTGGGGCCGCCCGGGCCCTGACAGCCGCTGTTCTCACCCGCAGAGAGCGTACTGTGGCCAGTGCAGTGAGAGGATATGGGGTCTCGCGAGGCAGGGCTACCGCTGCGTCCACTGCCGGCTCCTGGTGCATAAGCGCTGTCACGTGCTCGTCCCGCTGACCTGCAAGAGGCGCATGGTGAGTGTGGCGCCAGAGCCCGGGGGGCCCTGCAGGGGGGGTCGGTGACCCTCAGGCTCCCTCTGTCCATGAAGACGAAGGGGGTCCTGTGGGTGGCAGAGCCCTGACCTGGGCCAGCACCCCGGGTGGGGCCTCCAGGGCCCTCTGCCTCGCTGGAGTGAAGGTACGGGAGCGAGGGGCTTGTCTGTACCCCAGGCGTGGAGCAGCTCTAGGGCAGCTGCGGAGGGCAGCCCCAGGCCGCCCTGAAAGCCAGAGGGCGCCCCCCGCGTGCCCCTCACCACCGGCCTGCGAGCACGTGGAACTGGCCCTTCCGTGTGCCATTCATTCCCCTCCTGAGCACCCGGGCTTGGTTGTGCTCTTAGGGCTGCCCAGCGGGACCCCGAACGGATCACTGGATCCCCCCCGGGCCTCTGGCCGGCGTGGGTGCAGGTGGATTGGCTCATCTGATGTCTAACCCCGATATTGTTGAGCCCTGGGCAGGGGGGTCCTTCCACGAACTGGCGTGTGGGGACTGCACACTGTCTTCCTAACGTCCGGTCAACTGTGGCTGCCGAAAACCAAGAAGGCGCACATACCCTTGACCCCACAGGTCCACGTCGGCCTGAGAAATAAGGGCAGCCCTAAGATGTTCTTCCCCAGGGGCTGAGGGCTGCCGGCGCCCAGAGCTTAGCGTCGGCCAATAGGGGGCTGCCTCCGCTGTGACGTCAGCCCCCGGGGCTCTGTGATGTGGCGGTGGGGGCGGGGCAGACCACCGAGCATTAGGTCCAGATGCCTCATTCTCTAAAGCACCTGCTGGAAAGGTCACAGCCGGGGGTGCTGGTGGTCACCCGCCGTGGGATCACAGGACAGGTCCGTGTGGGCCTTCCCGTCTCTGGTGCGATAAGGGCAGCGGGTACACAGGTGGAGTACTGTCGGGACACGGGCTACAGTGTGTCTGTCGCGGCAGACGGGGATACAAAGTGCCACAGTGTCTCCGGAAGCTACATTGTAACACCTGCCCGGTCACTTGGTCGTGCCCCTCTCTTGGCAGGATTCTGTCATGCCTTCCCAAGAACCTGCAGTAGATGACAAGGACGACGTGGACCTTCCTTCTGAGGACACTGATGGAAGTAGGCGCTGCTTTCTTCCTGCTGGTGGAGCCCAGGCGCTCCACCCGGCATCCCGCGGGCCTCCCCTCCCTGACCACGAACCCTTTCGGGCCCCCACCTGCTCCCCGGGGGTCAATATTGGCAAGCACGTGCCCCTCGCTGCAGGGCTGGGGACGTCTCTAGGGCCCTCCGTCGTCCCTGGGCGGAGATGGCAGGGTGGGGCGGCCTTCCCTGGGCACACGCATCCCCGAGAGGGGCTGCCACGGGAGTCCAGGCGGGCGTTTCCCCCGGCACCGACTTCGGGAGTTCTAGAAGCTACTGTGGCGGCTGCCGCAGCCAGGCCCTCCCACGGGTGGGCTGCTGCAGAGGCTGGTCTCCATGGAAAAGCCTGGTGTCGAGTTGGTTCTTGAGTTTCTGTGGGATTTTGTGGGGGTTTTGTGGTGGGGGAGAGACTCTTTTGAATGTTGTACTACTTTTTTTAATTTGGAGAAAGACTTTGAATACTGGTTGGACCGAGAGCCCAGCTCTGGGCTCCCGAAGTCTCTGCACCATAAGAGCCCCAGCCCCCCAGTGCCGGGAGCCCGGGAAGGGTGACATGAGGTCACAGAACGTGAAGCATTTAGCACAGAACCTCACACAAAGTAGATTCCTAATAAACAACCCCCCACACGCCCACCGGGCCCACCTGCCTACCCCCCAGCCACCTGCGTACTCTAACAACCACCCGCAACGCTGGCCATCGAAATCACAAATGCAGGCTCCCAAGCTCCAGCCCCAGAGGTGTAGGGTCAGGAGGCCTGGGGGCCCCCGGGAGCTGCACCTTCCTCGGCCGCCGCAGTTGGCGTGACCACCCCGTGACCTGCCCGGGCGTGGCCGGCCGGGCCTGGGCCACTGGTGGCCGCAGAGCAGGAGGGGCCCCGGAGCCCCCGCGTCTCGGGCTGCCTCCTGGACAAAGCTGCAGCGTCCTGTTTTTCTCTCTCCACCAGTTGCTTACATTTCTTCAACCCGGAAACATGACAACATTAAAGATGATTCTGAGGTGAGTAGATAAAATGGCTCGTTTCTTTTTAGAAGTTCATTAGCTCATTTCTGGGGCAATTATTTAAAAATTTAAATATGAACAAGACAGGTTTGGGAATTGCTCCCCCTGTGAGGGCGTGGTCTGTGGGCATCTCAGGTGACGCGCACTGAGGGGTTCAGGGCGGAGTCCTGTGGAGTCCCCGGTGTTCAGCGCAGAAGGAATCTCCACATCAGGTGGACACAGAGCCAGTGGCTGCGGCGGACACGGGCCTGCGCCGAATCTGAGACGTGAGGCCGCGGGGTTGTGGTGCTAATCTCACAGCTCGGGGATGAGGGCTCACTTGCCAGGTGAGCCCAAGAGGCAGGCCTGGCCTGAGCCTGGGTCGGGGGCCTCTCTGACCCCAGAATCCTCTTTGGTTGAGTTGGAAAATGACCGCACCTTTTGTGAGGGTGAACCCCATGCCTGGCACACGGGAAGCTTCCCACGATACCTCGTCGCCCCCCCCCCCCCCACGTGAGCCCAGGGCGGCTGGGGCCCCCACAGTGGGCTACGAGGGGCACACGGAGACCCCAGGCTCATGTGCTTCGAGAAAAGGAGGGGAGGCTGGTCTCTGGGGGCAGGATCCCTTCGTCCTCTTGCACGGCTGCTGTCGTCTGTGGGGATCCACACGGAAGCATCCCCCTGAGCCAGTCTTGCCCTTTGTCCTGTTTCGGGCAGGTTTGTGGCTGGGGGGCCAGTGTCAGAAGTACACTGATAGCCGCTCAGCACGCTTGCAGGTGACCTGACTCCCCCCACCCCCAAGGGTCACACGCCCCATTTTGTGCAGCTGTCTTGTGTCTCCTGTCACAGCACAGCTGTTCCCGTCACTGGGACACTGGCAGCTCAGGAGGCAGCAGGGTGCTCGCCTGCGTGGGCGCGGTGCACATGGGGTGCTCTGGCTCGGGGGGCGGGGGGGTTGGTGTAGGGGGGGAAGGGCTCGAGCCAGCGCAGGAGCTGGCTCAGTCCCATCCGGGGCACGTCCCCGGGCCTCTTGAGGATCCAGCCGTGGCTCCGTCTCTCCAGCATCCTCTCTGCCCAGATGGTGGAGCGGGTCTAGGCCTGGCTCTTGAGCTGCAGTTTTTGCCTGATTTATTGGCATAAAACCCTCCCTTTATTTGTCTGGTGTACTTTCCCCGCATCACTAAGCAGTTCTCCAATTCTTGGGGGACACTGAGCGGCTGCCCCACAATTTCGCTCCCTTCTGACCCCATCTACCTGGAGCTCGCATCAGCCCCCACAGGTGAAGGGCTCAGGCCCAGGAGACTGGCCCCCCTCGGAGGCCACTTGCAGGCCCGGTGTCCCCCGGGCTTCCGACCAGTGAGCTGTGAATTGGGTTCTGTGTTCCTTCCCGTGGGTTCTGTTTATTTGCTTGAGCAGCTCACAGAACTCAGAGAAACATCTTACTAGATTCCTAGCTTCCGATCGAAGGCTGTAACCCAGGAACAGCCCGATGGCAGAGCTGTAGGCAGTCAGGGTGGGGGACGCGGAGCTCCCGTGCCCGTCCGCGCACACCACGTGCCCACCACCGGCTCTCCAGACCCCGTCCTTTGGGGGTGGTTTGGAGACTTCATGACAGGGGCACGATTGATTAAGTTGTTGGCCATTGGAGAATGCGCTCGGTCCCCAGCCCTCTCCCATGCCTGGAGGAGGTCGGGGTGACGCTGAGTTCCAAGCCTCTGATCACCTGCTTGGTCCCCCTGGCAAGCGGCCCCCATCTGTAGGTAGCCTGGGGTGCCTGCACGGTTGTCTCATTAACATAACAAAAGCTGGGGAGCCTGGGGGGCTCAGTGGGTTAAAGCCTCTGCCTTCGGCTCAGGTCATGATCTCTCGGGGTCCTGGGATCGAGCCCCACATCGGGCTCTCGGCTCAGTGGGGAGCCTGCTTCCCCCTCTCTCTCTGCCTGCCGCTCTGCCTACTTGTGATCTCTCTCCTCTCTGTCAAATAAATAAATAAATCCTTAAAAACAACAAGAACAACAAAAGCTACCTTTTCTGCTCTCAGGGAGTTCTGGGGTTGCGGAGCTGGCTGCCAGGAGTGAGGGGAAGACCGTGCATGTCTGTCGGTGACACCGCAGGGTCAGGGGCTGCTCCTTCCGCCCGGGCAAGCCCTCTGCTGCTGCTTTGGGGTCTTGCCCAGATTTAGACTGAGAGCTTCCGTTTGGCCTTGAGTGTGTGGCCAGCTCTGGGGGACAAGTGAGGCCCATGTGAGTGTTACCTTGAGTGAGGAAGTCACAGCAGCGGGCCTCGGCAGCCCCTGTCCACAGAACCTCGGAACCGCTGCCCCTTTCCTGAGCCACAGCTTCCCCAGAGACTGGACTTCCCGATTCCCCTACTGGTCATGCCGCGTCTGGGAGGAGGCAGGAGCGGTTCGGTACCTCCAGCATCACGAATACCCCGGCCGGCCGGAGAGAATTCGTAGGGGGGAAGCTTCTGTTCTTACTGGGGTTGCCTTTCTCTTCGATTCTGTGGCCCTGGCGCGGGCCTTGCGGACGTCAGCTAGTCCAGCATTCTAGCCCCGGGGGAGCCCCGGTGGGGGAGCCTGTCTGGGAGGCCGCCCTGTGCTCACGCGCGGCCTCGGGCTGTGATGGGGTCTGGGGCGGTCGTGGGGTCGGAGCGCACGAGCAGAACCGCCCGCAGGGACTCGTCGGCCTCCGCGGCAAGGAGCCTCCCCTTTCTCACTTTGTGCCTCGTCCTCAGGACCTCAAGCCGGTCATCGATGGGATGGATGGCATCAAAATCTCTCAGGGGCTCGGACTGCAGGACTTCGACCTGATCAGGGTCATCGGGCGTGGGAGCTACGCCAAGGTCCTCCTGGTGCGGCTGAAGAAGAACGACCAGATGTACGCCATGAAGGTGGTGAAGAAGGAGCTGGTCCACGATGACGAGGTGAGCGTGGGCACCGGCTCGCGCTGCCTTTCGGGACCCTTTCCCGGCCGCCTCTCTTTCAACGGAAGTACCATGCACGGAGCAAAACTGCCCATTTTAACCATTTTCAAGTCCACGTTTGTGGGGCCCTCGGTGTCCGGCGTCCTGTTCCGAGGTTCATCCCCATAGCAGCGCCTGTCAGAACGTCACTGCTTTTTTTTAAAAAGATTTTTATTTATTTGAGACAGAGAGCGCGCGCGTGTGAATGGGGGGCGGGGGGCAGCAGGCAGAGGCAGAGGGAGACGGAGAAGCAGGCTCTCCCCTGAGCAGGGAGCCCGATGTGGGGCTCGATCCCTGACCCTGGGATCATGAGCCGAGCTGAGGGAGATGACGACCGACTGAGCCCCCCAGACGCCCCAGAACTTCATGGCTTTTTATGCCTGGACAATACTCCGGTTTATGAGTAGACCACATTTGGCTCATCTGCTGACAGAGATTGGGTTGCTCCCGGCTCTTGGCGACCGGGAGGCGTGTCGCGGTGAATGTCCACGTGTGGGTGTTTGTTCAAGTAGCCGTCTCCGGTTCTTGGGGGATTGACCTGGGGGTGGAATCGTGGGCTCGTAGGGTCCCTCACGCTGACCTGTGAGAGGAACCACCGAGCCGTGCCCAGCAGGGGCGCCGCGTCCCCGCCACTTCCGCACATCCTTTCCAGGACTTGCCGTTTTCTGGTTTGTGGTTATTGCGACCCTGGTGGGTACAGAGCAGCACCTCACTGCGGCTCCATCCGCGTTTCCCTAAAGGCTAGTGGTCGTGAGCATCTCTGTGGCTTCTTGGCTTCATGTCCTTTTGGTCTTTGTCTTTCACGGCTGGATGCAGAGTCTGTGTCTTAGAAGCAGAGGCAGGACGGATGCAAGGGGAACAGGGGTCGGGCCGTGCAGTTCATGAGGCCACTTGGAGTCCGTGGGCCAGCAGACCACAGGCGGGCTCCCGAGCCCCAGCCCAGGCTTGTGGTTTGGAGGGAAGAGCTAGGGCCGAGCTAGACCAGCAGGGTGCATTTGTGCAGTGCACAGACTGCCCAACTGGCTCCTGAGTGCTGAGCTCACAAGTGAGTGGTGGTACCCATGCCTCACCGCTGAGGAGACTGAGGCTCGGGAGGCAGTGGGTTGCTCGCATCTTCACTGCTGGTCAGCAGCACTGCAGGATGATTCCAGACCCCCCTCCCTGGAACCCTGGCCAGCTGGAAAGTTAGTGGATTGCCTGAGGTCATGTTTGTAGAACTGAAAGAGAAGCATTTAGGAGATACTTACTGCTTTGGTTCATTCTCGGCATCTTCAAATCATCCCCTGTGGACAAGGATGTGGAGGCGCGACTTTTAGGAGATCTCTCGAGAAGAGTGTGACTCTGGGAGTGAGTGGGAGCCATATGTGTGTGCGCATGTGTCGCACACGTCAGTGTGTGCATCTGTGAGAGACCCTGGTGTCTGTGGCCCTGAGTCTGGGCCGTGGCCATCAGCCTGTGGGGACACTGCAGCGGGCTGGATGGTGGCCCCACAAGAAGGTACGTCCATCTCCTAACCCCTGGAACCGGTGAATCTGAACTTATTTGGAGATGGGTCTTTGCAGGTGTGATTAAGTGCAGGTTCTCGGGGAGACCATCCTGGGTTGTGTGGGTGGCCGCGAGTCCAATGACAGGTGTCCTTTAGAGAAAGGCAGAGAAAGAGTTGAGACAGACAGACAGAAGGAAGCAGAGGCCCAGGGAAGCCAGTGTGCAGAGGGAGGCACAGAAGAGATTGCCCCTCAGGGCTCCAGAGGGGCTGTGACCCTGCCGGCACCCGGAATTCAGCTGCTGGCTCAGGACAGTGAGAGGCCGGGGCTGGGTGTTTTCAGGCCCCCAGTCGATGACACTTTGTGGAAACAGCCTTGGGAGCCTTGCAGGCTGGAAGGAGCAGCCGCATGCGGGAGACCCCGTTGGCCTGACTGCGTGGGAGGGGCAGCAGGTCTCGGCCACCCACTAGGGCTTTCACCTGAGCACCGGGGTGACCGGGTCCCTCTGGAGCACAGATGGCTGAGGCTGGTTGGGAGCTCTGTTGGGGGCCTCCCGTGCGGGACTGGACACCCCGTGGGGCTACCAGCTGGCCATTGCGTGAGCTGAGCCCAAGCAGAGGCGAGGCTGGGAGTGCCCTGCGTGGCTGGCTGGCTCCCAAGCTGGGCCGCCCAAGGGGTCTTCTCGGGGGTAGAGGTGGCTCTGGACTGAGCCCAAGGAGGATGAACCCCGCTGACTGTTTGCTCCTTTGTTTCCAAACACCCTCAGGGGCAGGCAGCACGAGTCTGGATACGTCTGTTTCCCTCTTGCTTTCTCAACCCCTAGGAGGAGAGGTTGAACCTCATCTAACTCGCTTTCTGGGTCGGAATGAAATCAGAGCTGTGGAATCTTTGTGTCTCTAAAGGGACTTTGCAGCGTTCCCCAAATTCCAGCATGGATCGGGAGGGAGCCAGCCCTGTGCTAGAGCTGGTGCTCTGGGCACGGGACATGGTGGAATCTGCTTACGCATCTGTCCTGTTTCCTCATCTCTTATGTGGGGATGAACCAGCCTCCCAAGGCTGCCGTGGGAGCACATGAGGGGGTTCATGGAGCGCCCGTAGCTCACAGGCCAGCACACAGCTGGTGATGGTGGTGGAGATGGCGACGGATGATGGTGGTGGTGATGGTGATGATGATGGTGATGGTGGGGATGGTGATGATGATGGTGATGGTGGTGGTGGGGATGGTGATGATGGTGATGATGATGATGGTGATGATGGTGATGGTGATGATGGTGATGATGGTGATGATGGTGATGGTGATGATGGTGATGGTGATGATGGTGATGATGGTGGTGATGATGGTGGTGATGGTGATGATGGTGATGATGGTGATGATGATGGTGATGATGATGGTGATGATGATGGTGATGGTGATGATGGTGATGATGGTGGTGATGATGGTGGTGATGGTGATGGTGATGATGGTGGTGATGGTGGTGGTGATGGTGATGATGGTGATGATGGTGATGGTGATGGTGATGATGGTGGTGACAGTGATGGTGATGATGATGGTGATGATGGGGATGATGGTGATGATGATGGTGATGATGGGGATGATGGTGATGATGATGGTGATGATGGGGATGATGGTGATGATGATGGTGATGATGGTGATGATGATGATGGTGGTGATGATGGTGATGGTGGGCATGGTGATGAACATGGTCGCGGGGATGGCGGTAGTGATGTATTTCCTAACGGGCATTTTCCTCTCCTGTGTGCACTGTCTCCTCACCAGTGGAGGTGAGAGACAGCTCCCTCTTGCCCCCCTTCTCGAGGACGAAGAGTGTTCAGGAGCTTCATTAACACGCCCTGGTTTCTATTTCAGGATATTGACTGGGTGCAGACAGAGAAGCATGTGTTCGAGCAGGCGTCCAGCAACCCTTTCCTGGTCGGCTTACACTCCTGCTTCCAGACAACAAGTCGGTAAGAAAAAGAGTGTTGATTTTTTATTTTTTTTTTAAGATTTATTTATTTGATAGAGAGAAAGAGAGATCACACGTAGGCAGAGAGGCAGGCAGAGAGAGAGGGGGAAGCAGGCTCCCCGCTGAGCAGAGAGCCCAATGCGGGGCTCGATCCCAGGACCCCGAGATCATGACCTGAGCCAAAGGCAGAGGCTTTAACCCACTGAGCCCCCCAGGTGCCCCCCAAAAAAGAGCGTATTTCTAAGATTCTGCTGATCTCTGAATTGAATGGCACGGCGACCAAGTCAGCACTTGGTTTCCACCATTGTATTAGGGTTCTCTCAGTTGCAAATATGAGTTTGTTTTGGGGTTTTTATGTTTGTTTTTTGTTTGGCTCATCAAACTACCTTTGTTGTTCTTGTCAGCTGGTGTTGTGTATCAAGTAAATTTCATGGATTTGAACCTAAATTAATCAACTGCACTTATAAAGTATTTCCTGGAAACACCCCACTAAGCACAGGCGTCGTGGCGTGGGTCAGGCGTTGATGCCCTGGTGGGCAGGAGGTGGGTCTGTGCTCGTGGGTGTTACCAATGAGCAGAATGAAGTAAAAAATACTGGCAACTTTACTTAATCAAACTTTATATCAGAATCCTGCTGTTTTAAAAGGGTTGGAAACCACTGGTCTCGGAGAGTCAGTCTATACTCTGTTGAGAATTCTTTTGAGCCAGTTGACTTGGACTCACCCGGCTGTATTCTGAGTCGGGGTCTTCAAGAGCGCCCCCAGGCTCAGTGACAGGAGAACCCACGGGACCGGCCCGAGTAGGACTCGAGGCTGAGATTTCCTGCCGTGAGAGGGGGCAAAGCAACACTGGCCAAGGGAAGAGGCGCGTGGGGTGACATTGGGAGGAAAGCAGGGGGGAGCTTCTGAGAGTGGGGGTCGCACAGGCCGCTACCGTCCAGTAAGGAGCTGTGACACCCGGGGGTTTTACTGGGGCGGGCCCGGGCCGGAATATTCCAGACCCTCAGAAGGGAAGCAGGGGTGCAGCACAAGCCCTATTGTTTATGCACAGCAGCCCGGTCCTAGGGTCCGGGGGCGGTTTCTGTCGGGGGAGGGAGCGGGCTACCAGTCAAGGTCCCAGACCCCAGCCCGGGCCGGCCTTGCAGAGCAAGCTGTTGTGAGGACGACAGGCTCCGTCCGGCTGGTGGTAACTCAGCTCAGCTGTGATCAGACTGGTGACTCGTACGTCCCCACATCCACGTCCGCCCTTACCTCCTGACCTGCAGGCCCTTGACCCACCTGTGCGTCCAAGGCACGTGGGGCAAATGGCCTTTCCTCCAGATCAGTAGTTGTCCCCTCCCTGGGTCTCACGGATGGCGCCTTCTACGTGCGTCTCAGATTCCTCCCTTCTCTCAGCCCGACCTCTGACCTCTGGGGCGTCTGGTCACTGGGGCTCCCCTGGCTGTCCGTTCCCCCACGTTGGAGCTAAGCCCTATTTTGAAAACACAGATCTGAAGTGTCTTTGTGTCTTTCTCCGGCTTTGAAGCTCCCCTGGTTACTTTCCCAGTTGCTGCGGGGGTGAGATCTCGGCCCCCGGGCAGGAGGCTGGATCTGCTGTGACCAGGCCCTACCCTGGATCCCTCCGTTCTGTCCTGTCCTCTCTGTCTCGGCCCGGGTGGGCCCCGCCCCTCCTGCCTCAGAGCTTCTGGAAGGGCCCCCTCGCTGTGTAATGTGCGTGCTCCCCGTGCCCGTGCGTGGCCCTGACCAGGGTCTCTGGGGACTACGGGACGCACCCCAGGGCAGAGAACCCGCCCCACGCTTCCTGGACGGAGAGATTCCAAAACACTTGTGTTTTGGTTGGTTTTGCTGTGTGAACTCGTCGGGGTGGGGGGTGTGTAAAAGGGTCAGACTTCCCACCTCGCTCCCTCCCGCCCTCGTTGCCGGGAGCACAGAACTTCCCGCCCCCAGAGATGGCCCGCGTGTCACGTTCCAGGTCCAGGTGCGCGAAGAGCACTGAAAACAGGTCTGTCCGCTGGGTGTGTGTGACCCCGTGACACGGCCGCTCTGCTTTTCCAAACCCACGCGTAGAGGTTTGTTTCCGTCCCAACGGGAGGCCACATCCCAGGACCTCCAGTTTGTCTCTTACTTTCCAGGTCTGTCAGTCTGTCGAGAAGCTCCGGACACCTGTTTAGTCCGGGGCCGGCGTCTCTCCTGGGCCCTTTTCCTGGGCCTGCTTTGCCCCCAACTGTGTTGTGCCCGTGTCCCCGGCCCGCGGCCGCCCCTGGGGAGAGCAGTGTGGCTCTGAGCGTCTGCTCGGTGCCTGATACCTGTAGGCAGTCATGCTGTTCACAGAGGAGCTTTTTGTAAAGGTCTTATTTATTTATGTGACCGAGAGACACCACGCGAGAGGGAACACAAGCAGGGGGAGCAAGAGAGGGAGAAGCAGGCTTCCTGCTGAGCAGGGAGCCCGATGCGGGGCTCGATCCCAGGACCCAGGACCATGACCTGAGCCAAAGGCGGGCGCTTAACAACTGAGCCCCCCCAGGCGCCCCCTAAAGAGTATTTTTTTTTTAAAGATTTTATTTATGTATTTGACAGAGAGGAAAGAGATTACAAGTAGGCAGAGAGGCAGGCAGAGAGAGAGGGGGAAGCAGGCTCCCCGCTGAGCAGGGAGCCCGATGCAGGGCTCGATCCCAGGACCCTGAGATCATGACCTGAGCCGAAGGCAGAGGCTTAACCACTGAGCCCCCCAGGCGCCCCCTAAAGAGTATTTTTTTTTAAGATGCAGTCACGTCCTTGGTACGAGTGTGAAGTGAACACATTCTTTGTGACTCACGAATCGGCGAGGGTTGCAGACGTTACAGGCAGCGTGGAGAGGAGCTCAGACTCCTGCACACGCCCCAGCAGGCTGCAGCGGGGAGCCGGGTGACCTCCCTGGCTGTGCACGGGCATCTTTGGCACGGCTGTGATCGGAGTCGGGGGTCTCTGAGAAGCCCGGAGGAACGGCCTGGGAGGGGCCCGTGCACACGGCACCTAGTTTTCCTGAGGTCTGGAGCCACAGCTGGGGTGCAGGCCCGGCCCTCCTCTTGTCTGCCATACGAACGTAGGGTAGCCTCTCTGCACCCAGGTCTCCTCCAGGAACGGGGAGCAGCAGGGACGCCGTCTCTTAGGGTCTCTGCCGGGATTAGTAAGACGTTAAACTGGTGACAGCAAGGCCCGGCGCCTGGGGAACTTGTTAGACCGCACCCGGGTCCAGGCCCCGGGGGACCAGCAGCGTCCCCCATGACGGTCGAGTGGCGATTAGCACGGGCACCCACAGACCCTCACAGCCAGCCAGACACCCACGGGGACTGAAGTTGTGAAATGGGACACTTGGGGAGCCCCACCAGCAGGGGGTTCCGATGGCCGCCCTCGGCTCCTGGGCTGCAGGAGGCGCTGTCACCCCGAGGGCTTGCCGCGGGCCTGTGTCCAGGGCCCGGGGGCGGCCGCGGGGAGAGGTCCGCTGGTTGAGCCTACAAGCTGCCGTGAGCGCGGTCGTTGGCGGGGGCCTCGGGGCCTCAGGCTCGCACAGGCCGCACACGGCAGAGACCAAGCGCGGGGGTGTTTCTAACCCCGAAGAAACATCTCTGCTGTGGAAAAACCACACCTCGTGGCCACACCTTCCACATCCTTCCCAAACAATGGCCAAAATGAAAATTAACCACAGAATTGCTTCTGTTTGAGCGATTCTGGGAAAAATGGGCTGAAGAGTGTAGCTGAGGCGATGTTTTTAGCAGACCCTCCAAAATTGCAGTTTGGGGACATTTGTCATATTTAGCATGACCCCAGATCCCAGACGAGTGCACTGTCATTAAGACATTTACAGTTAGGTCGCTGCGCCGAAATACGAGCTTGCAGCGTGTGCCTCGACTTACCGCATCGCACTCGCTCTGTGGCACACGGGCTCACGCCCCTTGGAGGAGAGGACCTGTTGCACCTTGTTGGTTTGCGGACGAGCCTCCCGCGGTGCTTGACCTCTGCGCTCGAGTGGGTTGTTCTCGCTTCCAAGTGGAGACTGGACACTCGCTGCCACTTGGCCACTGCTGTCCTGTGTTCTTCCCTCATCGTGCGCCCAGGGACTCGCCCCCAGGTCTGCGGAGCCTTTACCCGGGGCTCAGGGCAGGCGCGGCCGAGGGGGCCCGTGGGGCACAGGGCGGGCGCAGCACCGCGTCCTGGAGGCGGCAGTGTGTGTGGGGAAGGAGGAGAAAGAGGCTCGGTGGTGTGAGGGGTCATCCTGGGGCTGTCCACAGCCGCTGGGGCTCCGGGGACCTGGAGCATGGGGGCATTCTCCTGGGGGCACCTGACGCCCAGTCTCTAGCAGGGCTGGCAGCCTGGGGTCCGGGCCTGGGAGCAGACCCGCCGGGCCCATGGAGGCCTGGAAGGAGGCCCCAGAGCCCAGCTGGGGACGTGTCCCCTGATGCCGGGGAGTGGGCAGCAGGGCTCACCAGGCGACACCATGGCAGCGATCTGGGGGCAGAAGGGAGGCTCTGCCCACCGGGCGCTGGGGGGTCCTGGGGGGCGCTGGGGACCGTGCAAGCCGCGGTGGGCCATGTCCATGGTGGCTGAGGAGGAGGAGGTCAGGCCTCAAGCAGGGGTGATGGGTGGCGAGCGGAGAGGTGGGTGAGCAGAGCCATGGTGGCCGCGCTCCTGGGGGC
>CM053606.1:1534744-1554879 GCA_028646535.1 Procyon lotor
CCGGGGCAGGTCAGCTTGGGCCGCTGACAACCTAGCCTGGGGGACGCCGTGGGGGGGAGTGGCCCGTGACTCCCCGCAGCAGTCGCGAGATTTTGGGGGTTCTCCTCACTTCTGCAAGAGCAGGGAGACTGCGCTGCTTTTAGAAACGCTGCGGGCAACCAGATCCCTGGGCAGCGACGGACCCTCGGGGACTGGCCGCCGACCGCTGGGGACCGTGCGAGCCACCGGTGTGTCTTCCTAATCTGGGGGCGACTGGCCGCGTCGGGGCAGGTGTGTTATTGCCGTGTGCGCCCAGAGGACGTGCCCACAGGACGCGGGGGCCTGACCTGGATGCGGCCGTGATGCCCCCTCGTCCTCGCCCGGGACAGGCCTGGGCGGGTGTGAAGAGGGCCCGGGTGAGAGGGGCTCCTTTTGCTGAGGACACTTGTCAGGGCGGACCTGAAACCGCTTCACCAGCGATCCGGTGACACCAGAAACCGCTTAAAAGAATTTTCTTAAAAACTCAACGCAACTTTATGTTTATTCTTCTTTATTTATCTTAAGCGACTTCTGCGCCCAGCGTGGGGCTCAGACTCAGAAGCCCCCGGGGTCAAGTGTCGCGTGCTCCGCCGGCCAGGCAGGCGCCCCATGCAGGGAGGTCGCCCCGTGGACGGCCCGGGCCTGGGTCATCGCTGCTCCCGTTCTGCGTCCCGTGTCTTCCTTGCTGCTCTTTACTTGCCAGCGTGGGTGCCGTGTCCGTCGTGCAGAGGTGTCCCCTCCTGGCGGGACGCCTGTCCTGGGCACTCCTCGCTCGTTTCCGTGCGAGCGCCTCCCTCCCAGCGGGGTGGCTGGCGGCTCGGCCACAGCGCCCGTGTCGGCGCCCGTGTCAGCGCCCCTGTCGGCGCCCGTGTCGGCGCCCCTGTCGGCGCCCCTGTCGGTGTCCCTGTCGGCGCCCCTGTCGGTGCTGGGCCTCCTGCGCTGGGTGGCGGCTCTCCCGGCTTCTCGGAGGTGCGGGTACAACATCCGCAGGCAGACGACCGCCCCCTCCATCGCACGCCTGCTCCCTGTCTCTCTGAGGACAGGGCCTGTGCCAGCCTTGTGCGGCAGCTGAGGGCCAGCCTGGTCCCTTCCTGACACGCGGGAACGTTCTGGTGTTTGCTCCGCGCACCACCGGCTGCTGCGGGAGACGCAGAACCCAACGGCCCATGCGTCTAGGATGGGCGGCCTCGGCGTTTGCCACTGCAGGAGGCTGGGGACAGAGACCAGTGTCCCCCACCCACCCGCAGCCATCGCGCTGGGATCCACACAGAGGTGCGGCCCCTCCCCCTTGGATGCCTGTCGCCTGGTCCCCTGGGGCCTGCCGTCGATATCTCCCGCTTGCACGGTCCCCGCCCCAGTCGCTGGCGGAAGGTTCTAGACTGACCCGGCTGGGAGAGTCGTTAAGGACATTTACATTGATTTCTCGTTTGCTGTCAGGAGAGAACCTGGAGGTATTTCCCGGGTCTTCTGGTCTGTACGGGGCGGTTTGAGGGGTTTCACTCCGGGGGCGCCATCGCCGTGTCTAGGGGTGTTGAGGGCTGCTGGACCCCCTGGGGGCCGGCCGCTCCCCCGTCGTTTGCTCTAGCGCTTCCAGACCCCAGTTGGTGTCGGGGGTCCCCTGATGCCCCGTCTGGTGTGGGTCTATAGTATCTCCCTTGCGCAGTCTTCACTGGGTTTTTGAATGTTCTCTTTGTTCTCCAGAACATTCTAGGCTGCAACAGGACTCCTGGGGCCTGGGGGAGGGGGAGGGGCTGCCTCCCAGTTGTTGTTTGCGTTTTCCTGGTGCTGACTTCCCACCCTGGCCCTCCTGAGGCTGCTTCCCTGTGCCCATCCCCCTGGGGTCTGCCCCCTTTCGTGGTCAGCTGCCTTCCCTTTCTCGCCTGAGGGCGCCTGCCCCACCTTGGCCCCAGCTTACTGGAGCCAGCCTTGCCTCAGCCCCCGGATACTGGGGGTGTTCTGGCATCCTTCCTCTCTGGGGGCCGAGGCCCGGCTGGCTGTCTCCTGCTCTCCTGCTCTGGCAGATTTCTTTGGACAGCGTGAACCCGTCTGCGGCCCCCACTTTTGTCAGCTTCCCGTCTGCCAGTGTCCTCCTCCAACCTCTGACCCGACCGGTCCTGCTGTGCTCGCCGATGGCCACACACGCCTTGCCTCTTTTTTCTTTTCTCTGCCCGCCGAGCACCTTCTCCTTCCTCATCGGACAGTTCCCTTGGGGGGTGGGCACCCCTGTCATGTGGGGACAGTACCTGCAAGTGGGTTCCAAGTGTGGGTTCTGGATTCACCCGATCCTCTGGTGTCAGATGTGGCAGACGGCGACTGTGATCCTGAGAGAGTCCTTTACCTCCTGGTGCCCCCACTTACCCCTCTGGCTCGCAGTCACTGGGTTAAACATTAACGCCCAGATGTGCTGAGTCTACATCTTGAGGTTCAGTGAGGCGCGAACGGTTGTGTCCTAGAGGTGGCACTTCTTCTCCAAGGGCCGGAGAGTAAATATTTTCACCTTTGAGGACCACACGGTTTGTGTTGGAAGAATTCACAGTGGTGCAAAGACAGCGGTACGTGGTACATGAAGATAGACACACACAGTGTTCCAATAAAACTTTATTTACAAACACAGGTGGTGGGCCAGACATGGCCAGTTCCTAGTTTATAGCATTACCTCTTGACCTGAGCATACTCTGTCTTACGGCATCGGTCCTTCCCTCTGAGCCGACGCTTGGGGGCTGGGAACTTTATTCTGTGGGGGGCAGTGTGGGGGAAGCTATTATGGGTCCTCAGCACTGAGGAGCAAGTCTGCACCCGGCGATCACCCGGGGCTTCTGGGAGAGTCCTCCTGTGCCCAGGGTTACTTCTTCTGGGAGAGTCCTCCTGTGCCCAGGGTTACTTCTTCTGGGACAGTCCTCCTGTGCCCTGGGTTACTCAAGCCAGCAGGGGCCACACCCCCCGGGTTCCTGTCTGGGTGACCAGGGTCAGGAGTTAGGAACTAACCCGGCTCCACAGTCCTGCTTCTATCCCTTCCTGGTGCGGCGTCCGAGCAGACGGTGGGCGAGCTTGGCCGAGTGCTGCCATCTGAGCTTGGCAGGTGGCCCCAGGCCTCCGGACCCGTCACCCTCCTCCCTCTGGGTTGGTGTGGCCATGTGACCGGGGGTCGCGGGTACAAAGACACGTGCTGCTCCCAAGCCCCCCGTGAACGGCTGCATGTGGCAGGCGCCCCTGGGTGGGAGGTGGGCCCGCAGGGCTCTGCTGTGGACACAGCGGCGGCTCTGAGCCCCACAGAACACCGTTGGGGACCCGGGGTCCTGCGGCTCTGGTGCGGGTTTGCTCTGAAGAAATGTCCAGAGTCGTCTTCAGCTTTGTCTTTAGACCAGAAAAAGACAAGAAGCAAACCGATTACGTCTGCAGCTGCTGTGGAAAGAAAACCGAGCTCCTCGGTGGTAACTGGGGCCTGACCAGTTTTGCCCCCAGGACGGGGACCAGTCTGGCTACGCCTCGCCCCCGAAGCCCACACCGGGCTTGTCTTGTAAACGCCCCCTTCCTGTCCCAGCTCCCCGAGGCCGTCGAGATCTTCCGCAGAATTCGCGTGGTAACACTTCGGCGAACTGTTAGGCCCGAGGTCCCTCCGCAGGGGGACGACCGCCGCATGTCCCCCACGGGGGCCGACGGGGCTGGACGTGCACGTGCAGACGGTCAATATTTTCCCTCTCACGTCCGCTGTCGCGTGACCGCCACCACACACAGCACGTCTGTGATGTGTGCCCGAGAAGCTCTACGGACGCCGGTGAATCCTGGGGAGGGCAGGCTTCCTTTGCCCTCCCACACACCCCCTTGGGGGCAGGGGGCAGAACGAGGGCCGTCCAGGCCCTTCTCTGTCCGTGGATTGACGAGTTTCTGGCTGCCGCTCCGGTAACCTCCGTGGTGGCCTCAGCTCAGGCACTCGCTCTGAAGTGACCCACGAGCCGACCCCGTGAACGGCCTCAGCAGGGCGTTTCAGGAAGGCTGCATGGATTTGATTTTGGAAATGGCATCTTATTGACCATGAGAAACATGTCCTGCAGAAGGGTCCACGTGTCTGGAGACGGGGATGGCGTGTGGTCCTGGTTCCTCAGCCACGGGGTCACACGGGGTCACGCTGGCCCACCCTGGCCCCCGCCGCCCCCGGGCCTTCTCCCTCCCGCCGACTCACCCCTGCGCTGGGACAGTCCGTCCAGGGGCCCCACCCCCTTCTCTCCACCTTGGGGTCCAGACCTCTGCCAGCTCGTCAGCTGTCCCCGGTGCCTCCTCACTGTGCCGCCCCCACCCAAGCCACCGGGGCTCCCGCCCGGGGACTCCCCACCTCCTGACGCCTCCCTGGGGTCCTTCCAGACTTGGCGGGCTGAGCAGTTGCTCACCAGCCGTGGCCACCCCCTCACCTGGCTTGTGTCCCTGTTCTCCCAGGCCCCTCGGCCTCCAGGGTGGTCCTGAGCCTCTGCAGGCCCCGCGGGGACAGCACGTGCTCCTGTGCTGGGTGACAGCAGTGGCCGAGCGGGAATTGTCCTGTGTGTTCTGTTTCCTACATCGGGATCGGAACCAGAACAGGAGACCCCGTGGGCAGTCTCTTGCCCCCCAGGATGATGCCCCAGGGACCTGGGTGCAGAGCCTAGCTTTTCAGTCGGGGCTGCCGTCCTCGCCGGCCTGGAGGGGTCAGGTGTCCCCAGGCGCCTCCCTGCTTCGGCCTCGCGGGGGGAGAGCTGACCCGCCGGCAGCCAAGCTGGGCTCCTCCTGGTCACAGGGCTCCGCACGTTGAAACTGCCTCCGGTGAGGGGCGGCCTGGGGCGCGTGGAGTCTCAGCCCCCGCCCTCTGTCCCTGCAGGCTGTTCCTGGTCATCGAGTACGTCAACGGCGGGGACCTCATGTTCCACATGCAGAGACAGAGGAAGCTCCCAGAGGAGCACGCCAGGTGGGTGCCGGGCGGCGGGGCCCTCCTCGGGGCCGGCAGGGAGCCAGAGGGGAGGTGGAGTCTGGGGGCACGCCGGGAGGACGCCCCTGTCCCCTGCGGAGTGGCCAGGAGTCCTCGGATTTGGGGGTCCCCTGAGTCGCAGAACCTTAGAAATGGCCCCCGGAGCAGGATGGCACGTCCCCTGGAGAAGTGGGTGCTCCCAGGAGAGCGTGTGCATGAGCGCGGTTCTGCCTTTTCCTGCTTCCAGAAGGGGGCGGGGGAGGGGGTGCACGCTCCGGCCGTGAACTCGCGAGTGGGCGTCGTGCCAGCTCTGTTCACACGGCTGCAGAGCCGGGCACCGGCGCTCGGAGAGGAAAAACCTGTTTGTGTTTGAGTGACGGAGACGCTCGGCCGCCCCCTTCCTGCTCTCCCTGTTCTCCCCGCACGTCCTCCCCTAAAACACCCCGTGCAGGTTAGTCTGCGGAGAGGAAGGGAGGAAGTCAGGCATCACGCGCGCCCTGCGCACCGGCCTCTCTAACTGTGGACGGGACGGCCCGAGGCGAGTGCATGGCCAGGGCCTCGAGCACGTTCACACCCTGTGGCCGCCCCGCTGCCCATCTCCCGAACGTTCCATCTTCCCGGACGGACGCTCTGCCCTGACGAGACACCGCCCCGCCCCCCCGGCCTCCCCGGTCCCCGCTGGGCACCTCCTGAGGGGAATCCCACCACACCTGTCCTCCCAGGACCGGCTCGCGCCCCTGAGCGCAGCATCCGCGAGGTCACCTGGCTGCCCTCCACCTTTGGCCCCGGCGAACAGGGCCCTCGGGACAGGCCATGCACACCTGTCCCCAGACCCAAGCTCGCGGGGATTTCTGGGTTTAAGGGGGCGCCTCTGCGCTGTGCCCACAGCGCTCTCCCCACAGGCTCGCCGGCGAGTCCGGCCGTCGGTCTGTCTGGGAGAGCGGCCATCCTCACGGGCGGGAGGCAGTCTGGGTTTGCATGTCCCCGACGGTGAGGACGTGGAGCGGGTCTCGAGGTCTGGTTGGCCCATGTGTTCCTCCACGAGAAGCCCCCGGGGCGTCCGCTGGGACAGCCGTGGGGCCTGTGGCGCCCCCCCCAGCTCCTGCCCCACCCACGCTCTTTGGGGGGCTCTGTCTGCCTCCCCAGGTTCTACGCTGCCGAGATTTGTATCGCTCTCAACTTCCTGCACGAGCGAGGGATCATCTACCGGGACCTGAAGCTGGACAACGTTCTCCTCGACGCCGACGGCCACATCAAGCTAACGGACTACGGCATGTGCAAGGTGAGTCTCGGCCCGCATGCTGCCCGCCTTCCCTGTCCCCCGCTGGCTCTCGGAGACACGTCTCCTTCCCTCCTGGTGACGGGCCTTGTCCCCACAGGAAGGCCTGGGCCCTGGTGACACGACCAGTACGTTCTGCGGAACCCCGAATTACATCGCCCCAGAGATCCTGCGGGGGGAGGAGTACGGTGAGCGGGGCCTCGGGCGGGCGCTTGGCCGGCGGGTGCACACGGGGTGGCCCCCTGCGCCTGGAGGCACCGTCCTCTCAGGGACGCGGGCCCGGGGCCGAGCCCAGGAGCCTGGGAGACTGAGTCCCCTGACACCCATGCCCCGCCTGCTCCCGGCCCTTGTCCCCGTGTGGCCCCCATCTGTCCTCTGGGGTGTCCCCTCCCACAGCACCTGGCGGAGGAACTGACAGGAGCCCTCCTGGGCGGGGAGCAGGAGAGGCCACACACGTGCACACAAGTGCCCCGAGCTGGCCCCGGGGACAGTGAGCGAGTGCGGCAGCTGACCTGCCCGCGGCCCCTGTGGACGGTGTCTCTGCCCCTGTGCTCATCACCAAGACGAGATCATGTGGGCGCACGTGTCTGCGCGTGAGCGTGTGTGGTGTGCGTGTGATGTTTGCACGTGTGCATGCGTGCATGGTGTGTGTGTGCACGTGTGTGTGATTTATGATGTGCTCACATGTGTGCTCACGTGTACATGTGTGTTCGTGTGCACATCATGTGTTCGCACGTGTGTGATGTCCATGTGTCGTACGTGCTTGTGTGCGTGTGCGCACCCTACATACTCTTGTGCATAGTGTTTTCAGTGACGTATGTCACAAAGACGCCATCAAATATCTGTAAACATTTTCTTTGCCGTTGACGTGGGGGCTGGCTGGGTGGGCACGTCCTTGCCTGCTCGGGTCAGAGGCCCCGCGAGGCTGCTCCCCCCGGGGTCACCGAGGACAGACGGGGAAGGACAGATGGCAGATGGGCAGACCAGGATCGAGCGTCCAGAAGCCGGCCTGGGATGGGGTCCCGCACAGGATGGGGCGGCTGCAGAGGGTCCGAGGGGCTGTGGGCACAGCGGAAGCCGGGCTCTCCCACCCCCACCCCCCGGGCGATGAAATGCCCCCTGAAACGGTGATGCAGGAAAATGTGGGAAGGAGAGCTGGCAGCCTTCAGGAAGGGGATTTTCGAGTTAGGTAGTGAACCAGAGGAGAGCGGGAAGGACCGCTGCCCCACAGGCTCGCTCAGCACCAGTCCGCGCAGTCAGGGGCGCCACGGGCAGGACGAAAGGGCCAGATGAGAATCTGGAAAACCAGCAGCGTGCCAGCAAAAGGCTAATGGCCCTGGTGTGAAAACAGCTTTGCAACTAGTTAAGAAAGAAAAGACAGGTCCCCACGACGGTGGGCAGTGGGGAGGCCAGGCCCCCCAGGACTTGTGGGGCACCTGGCCCAGCGCTGGCCGGAGCCACGCCCCCTTCCCTCCTCCCCACCGAGGCCACGCCCCTGCCGCCCCCTCCAGGGTTCAGCGTGGACTGGTGGGCGCTGGGCGTTCTGATGTTTGAGATGATGGCAGGACGCTCCCCCTTCGACATCATCACCGACAACCCCGACATGAACACAGAGGACTACCTTTTCCAAGGTGAGTGGCCGCGGGCCGTCCCCCGAGGGTCCCGGTGCCGCCCCGGCTGTGCGCTCGGGTCTCCCCCACCACCTGTCCCTGTGAGCAGGGTCGGCCGGTCTCACAGACCCGCTCTCAGGGAGGCAGGGGCTGAGGAAGTGGGAGCAGCCTCGGCGTGGAGAGACAGCCGGTGCCGATTTATCCCAGACTCCTTCCTGCCCCCCAGGGGTGCGCCCTGGAGGCGTGGGGGACGGGCCCCCGTTAGGGCTCCTTGCCACCTGCAAGTGCAGAACACCTGCCCCCAGGCCGGAGTTCACTCCTGGGGACGCGGGATGCCCCGCAGCGCCCTTTACTGGCCACGTGCACAGGCGCCCTGGCCTGGGAGGGGCTGCTGGCTCCTGCGCCCCCTGAGCGGGGCCGGGGCCGTGGGGACCCTCTGTGGGGGAGACACTGCTGGCCGTTGGGAGGAGGGGCCGGGACACTGGAAGCGCCCTGGACGGTCCTGCTCAGCGCGGGCTTCGGGAGCCCAGCACACCGCCCGCTCCGTCCGCACCGAGGCCGGGCAAGCACCGAGGGGAGCAGGGCTTCTCACCGGGGCCCCTGGTTGCAGTGATCCTGGAGAAGCCCATCCGGATCCCCCGATTCCTCTCCGTGAAGGCCTCCCACGTCCTGAAAGGATTTTTAAACAAGGTACGGCTGTGGCCGCCGGGAGGGCCGCGGCGGCTGCGGGACCCCTGGGCTGGGGGGCTCTGCTCCCGTATTTGACCCCTGCCCCCTGCCCCCTGCCCCGCCGGCCTTCAGTCACACTTGCCGGGTCGCAGCGAGAGCGTGTGCCGGAGAGAAGGTCAGTGAGGGTAACTCTGCTCTCGAGCCTGTACAACGGAGGGAGGGGAAGCCGGTGCCCTCTGGCTGTGAATCCCGGCTGCTTCGCTCCGTCCTGACTGGTCCTTATTTGAACTCTGACCCCTAGGACCCCAAAGAGAGGCTTGGCTGCCGGCCACAGACGGGATTTTCTGATATCAAGTCTCACGCGTTCTTCCGCAGCATAGACTGGGACCTGGTAAAGCACGGGGACCCGTTTGCCGCCCCTCCCCCCCCCCAGGGAGGGCTGGGCGTGAAGGGTGTGGGGGGCCACCCTCTGGGGCCCTGGGAGAAGTCCTGCCACCACACGTCCCCCCCAGCGTGCTGTGCTGCCCGGGGTCCAGTGGGGACGTCCTTGATCTGTGGCCACACCGCCGGGCGGGTTCTGTGTCAAAGCCCCTGGTGGGAGCCAGTTTCATGGTTGGTTTTCCAGAACCTGCCCCTCTGGGTCCCCTGTTGGGACGCGGCGGACAGTGAAGGCCACAAACCCTTTCCACGTTAGCATCGTGGTTCCTGGTACTAAAGGGAGATTGAACTGAACTTGTTTTAGATAAATGGTTGCAGAGCTACTGAAATACAGCCTTTAAAGTGTGGTCCCCTGGGACAAAGGAGATGAGCTAAGTAAGGGGAGGTCGAACTTTCGCTCGAACTAGATGGGAAGAAAGCCCCGCTCTGGGGCAGCGTCCCCGCGTCCCAGCGGGCAGAGCGGCTCGTGTCCATTCCCTCCGGCCACTGTCACCTTCTCCCCACAGGACTGTTGTCCGTGCACTTGTGGGGTCATGGACAGGTCCACGCGTCCACTTTCCCACTCTCAGCCCCGTGCGGGCCTCGGCCGGGTGATTTCAAAACAGAGCCAGCACCCTCTCCCTTGGAGTTACTAGACACAAACACTCACCAGTATTCAGAGCACACGTGCTTTTTAGAGTGGGGCCTGGCTGTGAGACCCTTGATCTCAGGATCATGTGTTCAAGCCCTGTGTTGGATAGAGAGTATTTTATTTTATTTTTCAAGATTTTATTTACTTATTTGATGGAGAGAGATCACAAGCAGGCAGAGAGGCAGACAGAGAGGGAAGCAAGCTCCCTGCTGAGCAGAGAGCCCGATGCGGGGCTCGATCCCAGGACCCTGAGATCATGACCTGAGCCGAAGGCAGAGGCTTTAACCCACTGAGCTGCCCAGGCGCCCTATAGAGAGTACTTTAAAAAAAAAGAGAGAGAGAGAAACTGACTTCAGTCCACAAGCATAAGGGAGAGGAAATGTAGATTTGGGCTGGTTTCTGACCATTATCTAATCAGCTCGGGACACCTAGCCCGGAGGAAAGTGCCTCCGCCAGGCGTCCACAACCCTGGGGGCCACACTGAGCCTCTGCGGTCCACGTATTGACGGGCCAAGCCCATGGCAAGGTCTCGAGGGTTCTGCAGAGCACAGGACCCCCCCGCCCCAGCAAGGCAAGCGTCATCCCGCTGGGCTGGGAAAGGCCTTTGGAGACATCTCGCCCATTGTGGCGGGGCTCCAGCCTGCTGTTGGACCTCGGAGAGGGGCCTCAGTGATCTGCGACGCTGCCTCCCCTGGGGGTGGCATCTGGTGATTTCTGGTCGGTGCCTCCTTGCCGAAAACTGCGTCTGCGTGATCAGAAGGCTAAGGGTTGATGGCATGGGCATGAAATGATGGGGTTGCTCTTTATGAGCCACGTCCAGACCTGAGTGGGCTGGGGAGGGCACAGGGAGTCCCTTAGGGGACACGGGGCATGCAGGCCCACCCGGGGCCCCGGGGAGTGAGTGACCGTCTGTCCAGCTCCCGCCGTCGCCGAGGCGTCCCGGCGGGAGGACACATGCCACACGACACGCGGGGTCCCCATGATGCACGGGGTCCCCCAGGGCCTGCAGTGCTCTGGGACACGCTGTTTTCAGTGGAGGCTTGTGCAGATAGTAAAAAGGGTGCTGGGGCCCCTCTGCCCTCACGGGGCAGCCCCTGGAATTCCCTGGCTGCCCCCACGGCCAGGAGAGCAGGACCTAGGACAGTGTCTGCTTCACACGTGTCCCATGGGGGCACATCACCCGGAGCTGGGAATAGGGACTCGTGGGCGGGAGGAGCCCCGCTGGGAGATGCAGTCCCCCCGGACCCCACTCTGCCTCCCAGCCCGTCCTGGGGACTCAGCCCCTAGGGTCTGGGCCTCTCCCCGCCCCCCGGACGGCACTGCTTCCACCCAGCCTTGCCAGCGGCGGTCTCCCCCGTCCGAGGACCTCCTGCCGCCTCTCCGGCGTCACAGAGCCCCCGACGCCCCTGCAGGGTGGCCCCCCTGCCTTGAGGCCCTCAGAACAGCAGCCTGGCCACCTCAGCGCACGCTTGCCAGTGCCCTCCTTCCGCTCTCACGGCCCAGCAGCGCCTGCTCCGGGGTGACCTCCGGGTGGCACTGCTCTCGTCCGCTGCTTTTGACCGAGGAAGGGGGTGACGCTCGTGAGACCTGCTCGGAGGGAGGCTGAGCGGTCTCGCCCGCAGACCAGAGCTGGGGCCCCGGGACGAGGGGTGGGCGGCGTGGGGGACCCCGGGCCGCTTGCTTCTTGGGTCCTACTGGGAGCTGTGGACGCCCCAGAGCAGCCGGGACCCCAGGGGGAGACGCAGCCCCCACACACTTTGTATCAGAAAAGATTTCATACGAAAGAACAGGGGTGGTTGTGTGTAACAGGTGAGAAGGGACAAGGACGGGGGCAGCCGGTGGGAAGGGCTCATCCATGTCTGGGACCCCGTGGAGCCCACGTGCCGCTCACATCCCATGAACGGGCATACGTGGAGCCCGCGCGGGCGGGCGCTCCCGGGCTCGGCCCTACGAGGGCCCAACAGGCCTGGGCAGCGGCCGCGTGCTTCCCCTTGCCCTCCGGCCTCACGTGGCCGCGCGGCAGGGAGGGGACCCAGCACGATGGCTCCCCGGGGCTCCCGGCTCCGTGGTGGTTCTCGGGGACATGCCTGGCCCAACACGGGAGCACAGCCCGCACCCAGGTGTGTGTCCCTGGGGGGCTGAGCCAGTGGGCCCCGACCGTCTGTGCCCGCGTGCCTGCTGCTGGGGGCCCCGCCTCCGGCGCAAGCGGGTCTCAGCCCGTAAAGGGTGAGCTGGGACTCAGTCTGGATCCTGAGAAGCACAGTTTCCTGCCTGATGAGCAACCCCTCTGATTAGGAAGAGAGAGCGCCCGTTATCCCTTTTCAAGGAAGAAGGTCCTGGCGGGACGGGCTCCGCGGGCGGCGGCGTGGGCCCTGCCGGTCCGAGCTCCTTGATCACCAGGGTTCCAGGCTGTAAGACAGAGAACCCCTCCTGACAGCAGCCTCGTTCCGTTTCAGGGGCTGGGCTGTGGGGGGGCCATCCCCGGGCTGGGCTGCGGGGCGCCTATCCCTGTCCGGCTCCGTCCCCAGCCTGGCCCACACGGCCTATCCCACCGGCGCTTCCCCACTCCCGTGATGGTTCTTCTGGCCTCAGACTTGTGCTTAAGGGAAAGGAAAACTGGTCTCTGAATACAGGACATATTTACACAGCGTGTCCTGCTGTCCCGCCCTGTGACCTAAGTCCCTGCCAAGACCCAGGTCCCGTAGAGCTGACGCGCGGTGTGGTCTGACCTCCTGCATTGCCCCCAGCTGGAGAAGAAGCAGGCCCTCCCGCCCTTCCAGCCCCAGATCACCGACGAGTACGGGCTGGACAACTTCGACACCCAGTTCACCAGCGAGCCCGTGCAGCTGACCCCGGACGACGAGTAAGGCCCGCGGGGGGCGGCCACGGGGGGCGGGTCGCCCTGCCTGCCGTGGGCCCCCGTCCAGGTCGGCACGGTCGTGACGCCGGTCCCCGCGCCCCGCCTGTGCACACAGGGACGTCATCAAGAGGATCGACCAGTCCGAGTTTGAAGGTTTCGAGTACATCAACCCGTTACTGCTGTCCACCGAGGAGTCCGTGTGAGGCCGTCTTCTCCGGCACGGACACGTCTGTCAGTGACCCCCTCACTCTATCCTTAACCACAGCGCATGCATGCCAGGCCGGGCGCGAGGCTCCGGGCGCGGCCGGGGAGGGACACTTGCCGCGGGGGCCGCGGACGGGGCGCCCGGCCCGCCCTCCTCGGAGCGGAACAGTCCTGCGTCTGGGCCCGCGCGGCCGGCTTCGAGCCGGAGGGATTTGCTGCTTGTGCCTGGGCCGCGGAGGAGCCGCGACGACCGCGTCCGAGGGAGAAACTGCCCCACGATTCCGAAGGTGCACACTGTCCACGGAAACAGAACTGACCTGCTCCGCCAGGAGAGTTAGCCTGTAACGTCCTGAGGAATAAAATGTGCCCATGATGTCGCAGCCTCCCTCGTGCCTTTTTCCGCGGGTGGCACCCGCCCAGTGTTGCCCGCGACACCCGCGCGGGTGGGGACGGGACGGGAGCCCGAGTGCCTGCAGGGAGGCACCTCGGTGAAGAGGACAAGTCCGCCACGTCTGCTAAGTCCCGGTAAGTCTGTTGTTAACACGCGTGTCCCACCCGCGCAGCTCCACGGTCACACGCTCCCACACGGGCGGCAGACCGGCTCCGATTCCCGCGCGGCTCACCGAGGCCCCCGGAGCCCAAAACGAGGAAGGAAAGGGAAAACAATCCGCACGAAATAGTTCTGCAAATGCTAAGCAGTGCCTACGTGACATCTTGTACTAAGTCTTTGAAAGAATATTTTTGTCGGTAATAACGATGCTCGGTTAGAAAATTGAAAACGGTCTGTGTGTGAGAGCCCCTCGCCTTACGTAATAAATCTGGGAGACCCACGAACACTGCACGTTCCTGACGTCGTGCTTCCCACTGCCGGTCGTCTGCATAGGACGCGCGTGTCCCCCCCCCCCCGTCACCCTCCTCCTCGGGTGAAGGCCAGACTGAGGGTTTTCTAAAAGGAGGTAGAGCCCCAGGGGCTTTCAAGGCCTCTACCCACTGCGTGTGCCTGGAGCCACAGGCCGAGCGGGAGGGCTCCTCGTCACCCTGGGGACCCGCGTCTCGGCTGGCGCGCGCATCACTGCACACCCTCCCCGCAGTCTCCACCGTGTGGCTGCTGGTTTGGGGCAGGAGGTCGTGGTACGAAAAGTGGAAACGAAGGTGTGCGTGTGTGGCACTGCCCCCGTCCTGCCCCGAGTCCGGAAAGGAGCCCGCTGTCACACTCAGGCCGGGTCACGGCGCGGGCCCCGTGGGACCCCCAGCCCCAGGCCCCCCGAGGTCTCCGCACGCTCCCACCTGGTTGCAGAGCAGCGTCTCTACAACACGAGACGAGTCTCACCCAGCACCTCAACTGCAACCAAGACTTGCCTCCAAAGACTGAAATCAGGGTCCCGAGAGCCAACTTCGGGGTCCCCGGGGGTCCCAGCCAGTGCTGACGTGTAGGAGCACAGCTCCTGCCCTGGCCCCCAAGGCGGTCGGTCGGGACTGGGGAGCGGAGCCCCGGGACGGGCGGATGTCACACGGGGAGGGAGAGCCTGCCTTCCTCCCGACCGGGGTCATTTTGCTACACTGAGCACAATGCCAGTGTCTGTCCCTGCAGGCGGGGATGCTGATCTGTGGCAAAGCATTTACTGCTGCCCAACAGCGGCTCAGGTTCCTGCCAGGCGGCCCTGGTCCCACGTGTGCGGGGGTCAGGGGTGGCTAAGGGGACACGTGCAGCTGTCTGCTGTAGTTCAAGGTGAAGGTAGGACCGCGGCGGGGCTGGAAGCAACAGCCCTAACATCCGCGAGCGGCCTGGGCGTCTGGGTGGTCGCGGAGGGAGACGCCGCGGCCGAGTGCAGTTGGCGCGGTGGGTGGGCGGCACCTGTCCCCAGCGGTCTTCCTCCTGCGGCCGGAGCCCGTGCCCTGGGGACCTCGCCCTGCAGGCCGCGCACGCCCACTACAGACTTCCGGGAACGCGCACTATTATTTCTGAGGAAAGTGGGTGTTTCCAGGAAGCACCAGTTCTGGCCTTTTTATTTTTATTTTTATTTTTTTTTTTTTTTTTTTAAAGATTTTTTTTATTTATTTGACAGCGAGAAACACAGCGAGAGAGGGAACACAAGCAGAGGGAATGGTAGCGGGAGAAGCAGGCTTCCCGCAGAGCAGAGAGCCCGATGCGGGGCTCGATCCCAGGTCCCTGGGATCTGACCTGGGCTGAAGGCAGACGCTTAACGACTGAGCCACCCAGGCGCCCCAAGTTCTGGCCTTTTTAAAAAATAGACTTTATTTAGAGCAGTTTTAGGTTCAGTCAAAATTGCAGGGCATCTGCGGGAATTTCCGACGGGCCACGTGGGACTGTGGACGGACCACAGACACATCCTTGTCTCCAGGGTGCCGGGTCCACGTCTTGGGGCGCAGTGCAGGCTTGGGCAAGATGACATGTTTCCGTGGTGCAGGCCACGCAGAGTAGCCTCGCCGCCTGCGTCCCGCGTGCCCACCCTCTCGTGCCCACTGGTGTCCGTACTGTCTCTGCAGTCGTGCCTTTTCCAGAAGCCCCTACAGCGGGGGTCATGCAGCGTGCGGTCTGCAGGCTGGCACCTTGCCCTTGGTCACACGGTCTCTGCTCGGCCCGTGAGCCGCTCCCTGCCGCCACTGCTCTGCGGCCACGTGCAGGCCACGCAAGCCCAGCGCTCCCAGAATCTGTGGGCCGCCCGCACCGGAAGGAAACTACCTCTAGACGCTCTTGTGCCCCACTTCCCAGGTGCCCTGGAAGCACAAACAGCACCTGGCCGACGTGGAATGTTCCAGCATACTGGCTTAGGACGCCCCCTAAGTCCCTGCCCGCCCAGGGGTGAGGGGTCTTCAGCCCGGGGCGGCCAGCACCGTGTAAGGGGCAGTTCCCTGGGGAGTGGAGGCACCGGCAAGGGGCCTGCGGGGGCAGCCGCGGCCAGCTCTGTCGTCCCCCCGGGCCCGGGGTCCCTCCGCCGGCGCCCGTCTGTGTGGGAGCGCACGTGCTTGGCGAGGCCAAAACCAGAAAGGAGCCCGTGTCACGGTTCCGATGCGCACACACACCAGGAGTCCATACTGACGTAATACGCGACTTCCAAGGCGGAGAGGACACGGTCCCAGCGCAGGGGCCTGGGCCTCCGCCGGCTGCACTCGCGGGAAGGTCGGCTCACCACGCCACGTCCTCTGCGCTCTCCGCCAGGCACTGAGCAAGGTGGCGATCAACGTCCAGGGGGGCCAGACTGTGAGAGGGAGGGGACGGTCACGCACACGCACGGATGCCGCCTCGCCAGGGCGCCTGCCGCGGACTCCCCGGCGTAACCGCCACACCAAAGGTCAGCAGAGAGACAGTCTCCGCAGCCGGTCAGAAATAGGGGGGAAGGCCCGCGGGGGGCACACGAAGCAGGACTGGCCTTCCCAAGGCTGCTCCCCAGGGACACTTCCTTGGCCAGGTGCTCAGCACACCTGGACACGTGGGGACCGGCCAGACATCCCCATTAGGGAACACGTTCTCAGGGCTCCCCAGGTGCCCACGTCTGAGGCTGGGGGTGGGGGTGACTGTGTCTGAATGGGCCTCCCAGGGGCCCCTGGAGCCCACCCGGCTTGAGGACCTCGCGGCTGTCAGCAAACTGCTCGTCCGGGAGCCGGGAAGTCCGCCGGCGGCTCCCCGGCCAGGCCTCAAGGTCGAGGGTGGCCCTTCCTCGCTCCCCGGCCTGCCCGCGGCTGGGACTCATGAGGGGGTCCTGTCCTCACCTACAAAAACCACGGCACTTGGCTCCCCAAAGAGGAAAAGCACGACCGCCATCCGAGCTGAGGGGAGAGGCGGGCGAGCAGCTCGGGTCCGGACAGTGCTTTCCTGACGTGGGCGGACAACCCCTTAGGGAGGGGGTTCAGTGATCCTGCGCTGCCAACCCACGACTCTGGGGGCTCCGAGGCCTGCGTGTCGGCCTCTTAGGGTCCAGCGGGCTGCGGGGCAGGGTCTGGACTCTTCCCATCCCTGAGGAGGGCGGGCCAGGCAGGACCGTCTCCCGTGTGCTTGAGAGCCGAGGACGGGCAGCTTCTGCCTGTGCCCGAGCAGCAGAGCTGGGGTGCTCGGCGGGACTGTCGGGAACCCCCCCGCCCCGAGCAGCCGAGCCCACTGGTGGCAAGAGCAATGCTCCTTATGTCCACCGGGCAGCCGGCCGCCCTCAGCCCTTCGGCCTCCTGCTACCGGCCAAGGCCAGTCCAGAACCCCCCCCACAACCCTTCTGTTCCAGACGGGCCCGGCCTTCCTGTAAGTCCCTCGCTCCACAGTGTGGGTGATGATCCCCCTCACGCTGGAACTCAACCGTCCCCCACAGCCTCTGCCCCAGACTGGGCATGTGTCACGGTGGCCGGGGCCCCACCTGCACCTTACAGAGTGGAGTGGACTCCGGTCTCGCCCCCGCGGCCCGTCAGAAGGCAGCACACGGCTTCAGTCTCGGGCTCGAACGTTTCCCACGGGGGCGCCCGGCTGGCTCAGTGGGCAGAGCATGTGACTCCGGACCTCGGGGGTCCTGAGTTCAAGCCCAGGTTCGGTGGAGTTTACTTAAAAATATTTTTTAGGGGCACCTGGGGGACTCAGTGGGTTAAAGCCTCTGCCCTCAGCTCAGGTCATGATCTTGGGGTCCTGGGATGGAGCCCCACATCGGGCTCCCTGCTCAGTGGGGATCCTGCTTCTCCCTCTCACGTTCCCCCTGCTTGTGCTCCCTCCCTCTCTGTCTCTCCAATAAATACATAAAATCTTATTAAAATATATTTTTTTAAATAATGGATACTATATATGAAAATAAAATGTCCCAAGAATCACTAAAAACTGACACTTTTCTAGAGAAAGTCACAGGCCAGGGGGACAGCTTGGTTACCGTGTGCACCTGCCCCACGGGACCCGCCCGGGGCCCAGGCTGTGGCCTGAGGGGTGTGTCCCAGCCCAAGTGCCCTCTCCTGCGTAGTCACGCGGAAGAAAGTGCTACAAGTGTTCCAGACGAATCGAGGCCTGGGGCCTGACACCTACTTTGGAAAACAATGAGGCGCTCTGCCACGCCTTAACTGAACTGCTTAAAACACCCCAAACTGGAATTTTTTTTCTCCGGTGTCCCTGCCATCAGGAGTCTTTCTTTACACTGGGCAGAAATGCCAACATTCCCAGGACAAGCCCTGTCCAGAAGAGGGTGGGGGGCACCCTGACAGCTTCTGCCAGGAAATCACATTTCCCTCCAGGGCCCGCAGTGGCGTCTTCTGGCCCCGGGTGTCAGGGACCAGGGATGAATCAGGAAGACAACCTGTCCTCCACATTCTCACAACGGGCAAGCCGCTCAGGATTCGAAGCTCACAACCATCCCAAGACCTGAGTATGAGCAGGAGGCGGTGTGGGGAGGTGCCGGCTCTGGGAACAACATCCTGGGGCTCCTGCGGGCCACTGAG
The DNA here is from genome assembly GCA_028646535.1 of Procyon lotor. Classification (NCBI taxonomy): domain Eukaryota; kingdom Metazoa; phylum Chordata; class Mammalia; order Carnivora; family Procyonidae; genus Procyon; species Procyon lotor. Next base: position 1,552,808 of record CM053606.1, read on the forward strand.
CCCTGTCCTCCAGGCCCGGCCTGTGGCTCCGCCTGCTGGGGCTTCACCCACGCGCACCGTCCGCATCCCCGTCCGGGACCGCCACCACCTCGCCCAAACCAGCCCGCTCTCGCCTCCCCAGCCCTGGGCTGTGCGGGCACAAGGACATAAGCGTGGGGGTACCGGGCTCACCCCAACACCGGGCTTTCAAAGCCGTTCTGGTAACGGCGCAGGCCGGAGGCGCCCAGACAGGCGACTGCCATTGGAACGTCACGTCTCCGGTAACAAGTGGCAGCTAAAGGCCTCCACGGGCCGGCTGTGTGTGCTTATCTGAGCCAGGGCTTCCGTGCCATCTGCTCTGCCGTCGGCTGGGTCGCCCTCCCTGTCCGGCACGGTGTTTGCTTCTGGACGACGAGGGGGCGGCCGGAGACCTGCACACCACCTCCCAGGACACCAGCAGCCGCCCCACTTACTGAAACCCGCTGTCCATCCACTACACCTGCGTCCCTAGCAGTGTGACCCGTGGCCCACGAGCTGGGCACTTTGGGTTTAACAGCTCAGTAACATTGGATTTCATTCCCCTTACTTAAAAAAAAATATGAAGGGGGCGCCTGGGTGGCTCAGGCGTTAAGAGCCTGACTCTTGGTTCGGGCCAAGCCATGATCTCCGAGGTCGTGGGCGGGAGCCCTGACTCAGAAGCCCCGCTCAGCAGGGACACTGCTCCTCCCTCTGCCCCTCCCCCCACTCGTGTGCACTTCCGTTCTCTCTGTAAAATAAATACATCTTTTTTAAAAAGAGAATATAAAGATACGTGACTGGTTCTCTATACACATAAAGTCCTCATATTTAAAACCTACCCTCTATGAAGATACTGGTGGGACGCTTTACCCAGAAGACCGCTTGGTGACCTGCCACCCCCGCAGGACGCTGGAGGCGGCCTCAGTCTGGGGCCGGCAGTCAGCACCAGGCCCCCTGAGACTCAGAGGTGGGGCTCCCCGCTCTCCTGCTGCAGAGTCCGCTCCGGGGAGACTGCAGCTGCCGCGGGGGCCCCAAGGGACTAGCGAGCCGGGGACCCGCAGGGCAGACCCGCACCCCGAGCCGCCAGGCTGACCGAGTCAGTCACCGAGCTCCACCCGCAGGGCTGGGGTCCGAAGAGGGAACCGAGGCCCGCGCGCACTCACCCGGGCGCGAAGTCGGCCTGGCACATTGGGCAGCTCCGCAGGGTCGGCGCCGCCTCCCACAGCTGCTCCGGGGCGCCGGGGGTCCCTCGGGGCTCAGGCGAGGGGCCTCGCTGCGGGGACCGGGCGGGGGACCCCGAGCGCCCCCGGGCCCCAGGGAGCACGCGGTAGAATAGGCCTGGGCCCCCGCCTCCCCTCGGGGCCGGCGGGAAGGGCGTCCAGGAAAAGGTCCGGGCTCCCACGGTGAACACCTCGGGGGGCGCGCTGCGCTCCGGACCGCGGCCGGGCTCCTGCCGAACGGGGTTGTCGGGCCGCGTCACCCGCACGTCCCCGGCCAGGGCCCCCGCCCCCCTCCGCCCCCGGCCGCCCCGGGGGCCCTCAGCACGGCACGCACCGGGCCTGGGAAGGCGGGCAGCGGCGGCACCTCTCCGTCGGGGCTCAGATCCGCGCTCGCAGCGCGCAGCAGCTCCGCCCAGGGCCGCGCGCACTCGCCGCCGTCCCCCGGGAGGGGCCCCCCGCGGCCTCTGGGGTGCGAGGAGCACTCAGCCGGGGACCCGGCAGGGAAGGGGGCTCGGGGCGGGGGGACAGCCCCGAGGGGGCGGGTGGGCGCGGGATCGAGTGGGGTTTCGGAAAACACGTGGGCGCGCGGCCCCCGGCCCCAGAGCGGCCGGAGGACACGGGCCTCCCCCCACACCCCCGGCCGGCCTCCCCCACCCCTCTCCTCCGCAGACCCCCCTCCCCCCGCCTCAGGCCTCACCCGGCCCCCGAGGACCGCCTCCGGCGGCGCAGCCCGGGCCGCGGCTTCCGCGCCGCCTCCATCCGCCCCCAGCCGCGCGTCCGCCGGAAGTGAACGGCCCTCTGGGGACCCCGCCCCCGGCGCAGACCCCACCCAGCCCCGCCCCCGGCGCAGACCCC
>CM053606.1:1560924-1573659 GCA_028646535.1 Procyon lotor
CCGTGTGTTTGCCCGTGTGCATGTCCGAGTGTGTGTGTCCACGTGTTTACCCGTGTGCGTGTCCAAGTGTGTCTGTCCGTGTGTTTGCCCGTGTGCGTGTCTGAGTGTGTCCGTGTGCGTGCCCGTGTGTTTGCCCGTGTGCGTGTCCGAGTGTGTCTGTCCGTGTGTTTGCCCGTGTGCGTGTCCGAGTGTGTCTGTCCGTGTGCGTGTCCGCGTGCGCGTGCCCGTGTGTTTGGCCGTGTGCGTGTCTGAGTGTGTGTGTCCGTGCAGGTGTTGTGTCTGCATGTGTGACAACCTGTGGGTACATGTCTGTGCTCTCTTCCCAGAGCTGGATCCCAAGGCCCCTCCAGGCCAGGGGGATTCCCACAGGGGAGACTGAGGCCGGAGGGGCTCAGCCACGTGTCCAGTACGTGTCTTCCAGCCTTTTGGCGTCGAGGCAGGCCCGGCTCTCAGGGCAGGTCCCGGGGGAGCAGCCCTGGCGAGAGCCGCGCTCAGACCCGCCTCCCGCCCCTTTTTCCCTCTCAGCTGTGCCCTCGCTCCCTGCCTTTCTCCCTCTACCCCTCCTGGCAAGCGGATTGCAATCCAAACTTGTGAACTTCTCCCCGCAGCCCTTCCAAGTTAAACATTACTCATGGAGACGAGAGCCGCTGGGCAGCGCTAGGCCTGCAGGTGGAACGGTCCGTGGAAGGTGCTGGGCGGAGGCCACCGCCAGGCCTGCGGCCACAGGACCCTCCCCCTCCCCCGTGTCTGTGGGGCTGGGGGGCGGCAGGCCGGCGGCCTGCACTGTGTACCCGCGGCCCTCCTGTCACACGCCCAGCTTCGAAGGTCATGCGCAGGGCCGTGGGCGGGGGTCCCTGGACAGCGCGGGGAGGGGCTTCCCAGGGGCTGCAGAGGGGCAGGGGAGGGCCCTCCTTTTGGCTGTCCCTCTAGCCCCGTGCCAGGCGAGGGGCAGGACTGGGAACAAAATGTTCAGGAGAACCGTGTTGGCTGCTCGAGTCGATTCTCTGCCCCAGGCCTCTGCTCCCAGCCTCGGAGGGAGGCAGCGGTGCTGTTCGCTGAACTTCCCTCCTGCTCAGCCCACCTGGCAGCTGCTGTTCGGCCCGGCCTGTCAGCGACGGGCTGTGGTGCCCGGGGCCTCTCGGGCTCAGAGCAGTGCCCCCCGAGACCCCGTCCCTGGGGAGCCAAGCTGAGGACAACGGCAGGCTTAGAGGCATCTAAGGGCCCCCTCCCTCCTCCTCGCCCCCCTGCCCTGCCCCTTCCACGCGGACCCTGACCCGAGCTCCCACCTCAGGGCCTTTGCCCCTGCGGTTCTTTACCCAGAATGCTCCCCCTTCCCCATTTTAGGACTCTGCTGGGGCGGACCTCAGAGGGGGTCTCCCCTCGACTCGGCATCGGACCCACCTCACTCCCGTCCTTTCTTTGTGAGAGTCCGTGTTGCGTCTCATGTAGAACATACGGACATTTCGTTTTTCATTGTCTCCCATGAAACTGTCAGTCCTCGAGGGCAAGAACTTTCTCCTGCCTCTCAATAAACGCAGGTAGGTCCTCGATAAACCTGGTGGAGGAAACCGATTCCACAGCCACACCTGGTGCGGGGCCTCCCTGCGGGCACCGCCGCCCCCCAGGCCGGAGCCCCCGGACCCGCCCTGCACCTCAGCCCGGGCGGGACTCAGGGGCGGCCAGAGCTCAGCCCGGGGCCTCCGGCAGGCCGGCAAATGGCAGGGGCAGCGGCAGCCCCAGGAGCCTGGTACCTAAGGCCGCGAGGCAGAAGGGCAGAGCCCCAGAGTCCAGGCACGGCGGCCCGCGGGTGCTGGGGGGCCCTCTCCCCCTGCTCCAGCACCGCGAGCTGGTCGTCCTCGAATTTCACACCCTTCACGGGCAGTCTGCTCTGCCGCTCTCCCTGTCCAGGACCCCGTGGCCCCCCCTGTCCCGTCTGGACAGAGCCTGTTGGAGCAGCTGTTTCCCAGGACAAGCCTCGTCCACCTCCCGCCAGGGTCACCCCCACTTCGGGAGGCACAGCGCCTGCCCCCGGCCCCGGCGGGGCCTCCCCCAGCTCGGCGCGGGGGGACACAGCCGGGGACAGCGAGGACCCTGCAGGGGCGGTCAGAAGGCCCACCTGCACGGCCGGCTGCGCTCCCCACACACCTTCCTGTGAGTGTGCGCGCGGGGCTCCGCAGACAGGGCCGCCCACCTGCCCGCCTCGTGCCTGGGCCTGTGAGTGTGCCTGCCCACGTCACACGGGGCGAGTTGGGGCTTCGTACCGCAGACGGAGCGGGAGGACAGGAATGCGAGCCTCGAAAACACCCTCTTTCGTGCTGTCTCTGGGAGCAGAGCCGGTGGCCAACAGCACGGCGGCTACGCATCTCCTCTGCCCTTTAGGACGTCGGCGGGACGGAGAGTGGCCCTGCCCCCCTCGCTGGCCAAGGCCGGGCGGCACCCCCCACGACGCCCTCTCTGCCCTCCCTGTGTCACCCCCTTCTTCAAACCCCAAGGCCCGGGTCTGCTTTCAGGGAGTGGGGAGGCTGCTGGGGGTGGGGCCAGGGTTTATTTTGTCGTGAGGGGGCCAGGGGGAGGGGGAGGAGCAGACTCTGCTTGAGGGGAACCCCAGCATCCCAGCAGGCACGAGGCAGGCCCGCCCCAGCCCGAGGGCTGCTGCCGAAGGGAGAGAAGGGTCCTGGTCCCAGCAGGAGGGGGTGCCCTTGGGGCGGCTCTTCCCACCCGGGCCACCACAGCGCTAAATGCGGAAGCAAGCCTCCCCACCCAGGTATTTCTCCAGGAGGGGGCCCAGGACACAGGCAGCCCAGGCTCCCAGCCAGGCCCGAGCGCCCTCGTCCCGGCTCGGGGCCGATGCCAGACCCCAGGCTGGGCGTTACAGGGGCAGCTGGGGAGAGTGTGGCCCAGACAGACAGCCTGCTGGCCGCATGGAGGGGTCCCTGGAGAGTGGGCCACAGCCCCCCAGTTCAGCTGCCTCATCAGGCCCTCCGCCACGGTCCCCGCTTTCTGATGAGGGAGCCGCAGGGCCTTCCCAGGCCAGACAGGCGGCTGCCCCTGCAGCCAGCGAGGCCTGGCGCCGGCCTGCCCCTGCCTCCCCAGCCGCCCGGGCCCGCGGCAGCTCCCACAGGGCAGCCAGCATGGCAGGGAGCCCGGAGCGGGAGGGAGGGCCGCCCCTGGGCCTGTGCCCTCTGCCACGGGGCCCCCGGCACCGCCGCGCTCGGGGAGGGACAGGGCCGCAGTCGCCAAAGGCCCAGCCGCCGGGCCAGCAGGGGACAGGAGGCCGCTGCCACCGCGGCTGCAGGGGCTCGGCCTGGGGCGCCCGGGAGGCAGGAGCTGGGGTCCCGCGCGCGGCAGGGCCTGGGGGCCTGGGCGGCAGGAAGGGGAAAGGTGACGTCATTGCCGCCTGGAATCTGCTGTTTGGAGGCGTCGCCATGGAGACCGGAAGGCTGGGGCGGGTAAAAATAGCAAACCCAAGAGGGTGTGCGTTCCAAGAACTCGAGTCTCTGAAAAGAAAGGAGCCGTGGTCTTGTTTCTCGCGGGGACAGAGGCCCGGGGCGGGGGCCGGGGAGGGGCAGCGGCGTTTCCGCCTCCCGGTGTCTCCACCACCCCGGGGAGCTTTGTCCCCAAGCAGGGCGCCGCGGTCTGGAAGTCCCGAGCGTCCCGAGCACGCGGGCTCCCTTCGGGCGGGGGCAGGGGACCCTTAGCTGGGGACTCAGGCTTGGCTGGGTTTCCTCTCGACTTCTCCTTCGAGGCAAAAGGAAGCCGAGGGCTTCCCCCCCATCCAGGCCCAAGCCCGCCTGCGCCCCCCGCCTACAGCCCCCCACAGGGCACCCCAGCCCCCCCAGCACCTCCCCAAGCCGCCTGCCCCTGATTTTCCTTCTGGGCGGGGTGGTGCCCTGACTGCCACTGGCCAGGCCGGGACAGGGCTTGGCCGCCCATGAAATGCATGTCCCTTCAGCGGTGTCCTCTGGGGGTCCACTGTGTCCTCACGGGTCACTCTCAGTCCCAGTCACAAAAATGAGGCAGGGGGCCAAGGTCCCCGGGCCCCTCTCCTTCAACAGCTGAGGACCGAGAGTCCCGGGAGGAGCCGTGAAGGGTTGCTTGGGCTCCCCCCTCCCCCAGGCACGGCTGTCCTGCTGGGGGTCCTCTCCTCCAGGTGGTCGTTCACCGGGGCCTCTCTTCTGACCAAAGGGAAATCTGGTCGCTACTCCTCCCAAGAGCACAGTCCTGGCTGAAACTCCTTTGGGCTTCGGGCCCGTGGATGACCCAGGTGTCCTCGGAGGAGCCCAGAGCCTCGGGGGGTGGGTGCCGAGGGGGGCAACTCCCAGTCCAGAGAGAGAGCAAAGCCTGAGCTTCTCCTGGGGGCAACGACCAACGACCCGCGTCGCCCTGGGGAAATCCCCGCCTTTCTTCCTGAGGCGGGCCTGGGTCGGCACCCCTGCCCGGGGACCCGCAGTCTCTTCCCTGCAGAAGACCGGTTTCTTCTCAGACGGGTGCTGGCTGGGACCAGGGCTGGGCAGCCCCTCCCCCCGCACGGGGCGAGGGGGCCCTGGGAACATGGGGGGCTCCCCTCCTAGGCCCAGACCCCCTTGGCTGGTGGTGGTTGGTGGTTGGAGCAGGAGAGGGGAATGGAGCCCCGTGCAGGGGGAGCTCATTCCCCCAAGAAATAGCTCGCATGCCTTATGTAATGAGTGAGCTCACTCCAAGGCCTGCCAGGAATGACGGCAGGAGGGCGGAGGGGGCCTGCTCGGGGACGGAACGAGTGTGTCTCTGATTTGCAATTTACAGTTTTCAGGGAGAGGAGCCTGCGGCCTTGCCTCCGAGAGAGAGAGGCCCCGGGCCCTGGGGCCCAGGGTGGGGGACGGCAGGCCTGGGTCCCCCCGGTGTGGGAGGAGGTCCAGAGGGGCCCAGTGCAGTGGCCAGGCCGGGGGGTGCAGGCCCCCCCAGTTGTGGACAGAACCCCGTAAGGCATCTAAAACTCTCTCAGGAGCGTCTCAGGGAGGCTCGGAGGGGTGGGCGCTCTGCCCTCGCCCTCCTGCCCTCGCTCCTCTTCACGGGACGGTGCTGCTCTGGGGATGTGTTCCCCGTTTCGGCCTTCCCTGCTGAAGACCCAGCCCCTCCCCACCCCATGGTCCCTCCGCTTCGGGGTGTGCGGTGCCCCCCACATCCTCTGCAGGAGGCTCAAACCCTAGACCCGGCCCGGTCACTCCGTCTCCTGGAGGGGCTGCCTGCCCTGGGGCCGGATGGTTCTCGGGGCGTGGGGGTCACCAGGGCAGTGCCTCGCAGCGGAGAGGGGGTCGGGGGTGGGGCGGTCACCGGGCCACACCAGTGGCTCTGTCGGTGGCTCAGCCAGTTCACCAAGACTGAAGGAGCGTCTGTCTACTGGCCACTCACTGCTGCGGGGACAGAGCCCCTGACTGGCGAGGGCGGGCAGCGCTGGGCTCCAGGGCCCCGGCGGAGGGCACAGGAGGGCGGAGGACAGTGCTGCCGGTCCAGGACGTGTGGCCATAAGGACAGAGGGGGCAGCTGGAGGGGCCGTGGGCCCAAGGGAGGGAAGATGGCTCTGTGTCCTGGTGCTGGGGGGCGGGGGGCAGAGGCAGGAGAGGGGGGACGTCCCTGGTGGGTGTGAGTGCCCAGGAGGTGGGACGCCCTCTGCACGATGGGAAGGCGGACCCCGTGCTTACCCAGCTGCTGGGACGTAGAGGGACTCTCTGGAGGGAGGGGCCTCCTTGCGGCCTCCCGGGTCCTGGGGCCACTGGGTCTGGCCCTCAGAGAGCCCACTGGCCCCTGCCCGCTCATCGCAGCCTACCCGGCCCGGCCCTGCAGTAGGCTCCCACCCCCAGACCGTGTGGCGCCCTGGGTGGCTCCGGGGCCATCCCGAGCCACCCCCGTGGGCTCCAACAGGGGGGCGGTAGCACCCCTCCTGCTCCCCAGTGCCGGGAGGGAGCCGTATGTGAGTGGGCTCACGGCCCCTGGCACCCGGGCCCCACTTCCTCTGACCACGTGCCCTTCTATGGTCACCAGCAGTGTGGCTGCTCCGGCCCCTGGACAACCGTCTCTGGAAGGTGCTGGTGGGAAAACTCCATGCAGGCAAGAGCTGCCCTTCCGGCCCCCATCGGGGCCCCCGTGCCCACCAGGCGGCCCTCAGCAATGTCCGCGGGACAAAGAGACAGCAGGGGGTGGGCATCAGCCGCACACTAGTGGTGTCCCGGCCCTGGCCCACCCGGCTTCCCCTCTGCCCGGCCGCACTGGGCCCCCACCCCTCACTGGTGACGCGCAGGGGGCTGGGACCGCGGGCGGCGGCCCTGTGATCAGTGGGGTGTGGCCGGAGCCCTGGGCAGGCCCTGCCTGGCAAGGTGCACATTCCAGAGCGGCACGAGGTGCTTCGGGGGACAGGGTCCTGGGGGCGGGGGTGGGCCCGCAGGGCAGACCGCCCACACAGGCTCTCTGCGCACCCCTCCAGGCCGAGTCCTCCCTGGCGTGCCCCACCAGCTGAGGACACAGGCCCAGAGCCGGGTCAGCAGGCCCCCGATCCGGAGCCCTGGCAGGGGGTGGGGGTGGCTGCCCCCCTCCCTCATTCCCACTCAACCCTCCTGCTGCTCCGGCTCCTGGACCTCCAGGGTGCTCCGGGTCGGCTGAGCTGTTCCTCCCACCTGGGCCCTGGGGCCTGGGCCGCGCCCCCTCCCACCCTGTGTGGGCCCAGAGGTGGGAGCTAGCCGCATCCGGCTCCCAGGCAGGACTGCCCAGGCTCCCAGGAGCCCCAGCCAGCTTCCTCTAGCCGCTGTGGCCAAGCCGGCCGCGGTGGGGGCAGCCAGGCTGGCAGTGCCATGGAGCGCCGGGGTAGTTGTTCGGCATGGGAAAGGGTACCCTGCTTTTCCCTCCTTCCACCTCCAGGAAGACAAGGGCAGCTCCCGGGCAGGGGACAGGTGCATGCGGTGTTGCCCACAGAGGGAGACAAGTAGGATTTAGGGGCACAGGGTGAGGGAGCCAGACCCTACAGTAGCGATCTGAGCTCACCTTCTCGTTCTCAATGGCAGCCAGAGTGGGCCTCCCGTGTCCCACGGTCAGGTGTCACCTTGGTTGACCCCCATAAGGCAGGTCTCACCCCAACAAGTGCACGCTGGATGCTGGGATCCTTGTGTGACCCTGCACAGACCCTGGCCCCTGACTGTCCCGGGGGAAGCAGACACACACCCTCAGCCATGTGGGACAAAAGGGCCATGAGGCTGACCCCACACAAGGTCCCATGGGGAATGGATGGGGGGGGCGTCCTTCCTCGCCAGAATGGTCCAGAAGACACAACAAGGGAAGGCCAACAAAGCCAAAAATAGCTTCTTTGGAAAACTAGAAGGTGCAGGTCGGCACAAAGAAGAAATTAAAAATATCTATGGTTCCCTCACTTGGCAAAAACCATTATCTTGGGGCGCCTGGGTGGCTCAGTCGTTAAGCGTCTGCCTTCGGCCCAGGTCAGATCCCAGGGTCTTGGGATCGAGCCCCGCATCAGGCTCTCTGCTCTGCAGGAAGCCTACTTCTCCCACTACCATTCCCTCTGCTTGTGTTCCCTCTCTCACTGTGTTTCTCTCTGTCAAATAAATAAAATCTTTAAAAAAAAAAAAAAGAAAAGAAAACAAAAAAAACCATTATCTTGTTTTCTGATGTAGGAGCTGAAGTCTAAGTACCATGTCAGTTGCATCCAGGAATTTTGATTGACACTGTTTTCATTTTCATTTCACTTTCAAACATTTTCTAATTCCCATTTTAATTCCTTCTTTAATCAATGGCTTATTCAAGGTATATTCTCTAATGTCCTGAACTGTGGCATTTTGTGGTGGGAATGGGAGTTCCTTTTTCTTTGTTATTTATTTTCAGTTTAGAATTCTGGTTTGTTTGTTTTCATTCTTACCAAATAAAGTCAGGTACAAAGACAAAAAAGAATAGAAAGAACCCAAAAGGTCAGGACACTTCCAACAAGTCTGTAGTGGTCCCTGAGCCCCGCTCTGGACCCTGGGTTCAATGGCCTGGCATCAGCCTCTCTCAATTTTTTCATCTGTTTCTTGTCAGATTTTTCTCCACATTTTAAAATTATGTGCTTTCATTTTTTTTTTAAACCAGTTTTAGACATTATGAGAAGTCCCCGGGGGGCTCTCACCAGAACCCTTTGCTCCCAATCTGCTTTCTTTTCTTTCATCTTCCCAAGTGAGCTATCATAGCTGGCAGTTGTTGTTGTTTGCACTATTTTAATTATGTAAATACTGTTCTCTGCCGATCCAAGGGATGAACTCTGTTTAGATAGTTTCTTTGTTTTTCCTGGAGTTAATATTTGCCTTTATGTTTTCACCTGCTGAGTTCTCTCTGTGCCTGTAGTTCATCCGTCCTGCATCTTCTGACAGGCACTCCATACAGTTTTTGGTCTAGTTGAATGCATCCTGTATTGCACTGGTTCTAAGCTTTCCTGGCACTCCGTTTCCTGCCCTGGTCTGGGCTGTTGCTCCCTGGACTCTGCCTCTAGTCTGATGAGCGGAGTCTTGAGGCTCCTGTCCCGGAGTGGACAGCTGCTTCTTAACTTGTGCTGTCATAACTGCTTCCAACTCGCATCTCAGAAAGGGCCTGCGACCTCAACTCTGTCCCACACTGGCCTAACTTCTCAGCCCGCAGTGGGTGTAAGGCCAGCTCCAGGCCTCATGTAGGCTGCCTGGTCTCCACTCTACTCACCCCCGTGGCTCATGTTTCCAGCTCCACAGAGCTTCCTTCCCTGTGCGTTTCCACGGACTATTTAAAGAACATGCCTGTGTCCTCTGACATACGTGTTGCACTGGGAAGGGGTCCAGCTCCTCTGCCTTCTTGGTTGAAGTTGCAGCATATGCTCTTGGTGTCCTGCTAGCGTCCCCTCAGGCTTCACCCCCCAGGCACGGTGGTAAGACTTTCAGCTGCCTCAGGCTAGAGCCTGCTCCGCCAGGCATCTCAAACTAAGCAGGGCTGAAAAGAGAATTTATGCTTCCTATCTATAACATTCTTAAAAATACGTTTCGTGTTTTCTAAAAATCTCAAACTTGCAGAAAAGTTGTGACTAGTACAGGACCGCCCCCCCCCCCACCTCCCACAACCCGGAAGCACTTTCAATTGCTGACCTGTTGCTCAATCACGTGCCAAAGCAAGGATGTTCTCTGACCTAAAGAGCACCTCGCCCAAAGCAGGGACACTGCCGTCCAGGGTTAGACCACATCCGAGACTTCCCGATTGTCCCAAGAATGTCTCCTGTAGTAACGAGATCCAGTCCAGGCCCACACGTCATACTGGGTCATCATCTTTTTAGTCTCCAAAGGTCCAGAACATTCCTTGGCCTTTTCCTGAATGCTGAGACCCTGACACCTTTAAAGGTTCTGGGCCCTTCCTCCTGTATAGTCCCTCCATGCGGGTGTCTGAGTTTTGGTCCCGATCGGATGCAGGTTATGCTTTTCAGCGGGAGAATCACAGAAGTGATGTGTGTTCTGCCCGTCCCCTCTGTCGGTGGTGCAGGACTGCCACCGGCCCGAGTGACGGTGTCCACTTAGACTGCTTCGTTACACTGGCGCCTGCCGGCCTCTCCCCTGGGAACCAGCTCTTCTTCCCCAGGTGATTGATGGGGACCTTGTGTGAGGAACGGGAAAACCAGGCAAATAGCCTATTTCTCATCAAACTTTCAACTTACAAATACATTGATTTTAATAAGTATCTGACTACGTGTGGACTTGTGGTTTCCTATTTTATCCCATGATTACAGCTCACGCCTGTAATTATGGCCTCTGATTTGCCAGTGGGGGGCCCCTTGGAGCTGGCACACGTCCTTCTGACATGCCCCTGTTATGCTTTGAGCCCTTTAGTACTTCTAGGCACCGAGATGCATTCCAGGATCGTCCTGCACTCTCCCTGCCTGAGCCCCGAGCCCGGCCATCTTGCCGAATCTTGGGAATCATTCCCTTGATTCCTGGTTCTGGTTCCCGCTAGTGGGGGATGCAATTTAGAAGCCAGGATGCGGGTGGTCAGTGTGCTCACCGCTGCTGGGGTGTCCGTCCTCTCGGGCCCTCCCAGCAGTCAGAGCTAGGAATTACACAGATTTTTTTAATATTTTTTTTTTAAGATTTTATTTATCTATTTGACACGGAGAGAGACCACAAATGGGCAGAGAGGCAGGCAGAGGCGGAGGGGGAAGCAGGCTCCCCACCGAGCAGAGAGCCTGATGTGAGGCTCGATCCCAGGACCCTGAGACCATGACCTGAGCCGAAAGCAGAGGCTGTAACCCACTGAGCCACCCAGGTGCCCCTATACAGATGTTTGTACAAACACGTTACATCTATAGTTTTTCTCTTTGTTTATAAATATTGAAACTTGTGGGTATTGCTATTTCCAATTCAACACACACGATTCATTTATCCTTCTCCAGGTCTGTAAGGCCCATCTCTATCCAAGAGAAACCGGACTCCTGTGACCCCTCCAGGCTCCACAGGACCCGAAGGATCTTACTCCTTGACCAGCAGAAGCGTCCTCCCCTCACCAGTCTTTCCACAGGAGATTGTAGCCCTGTGGGTTTTCTCCCCCCGCCCCCCACTGCTGCCAGCACTTGGCTCTGTGCCTGCAGGGGTACGAGCTCCAGAAACGTGAACACGCCTGAGATGCTGCCCGCAACCATCAGCCAGAGAGTGGGGGGGAGAAGTAGGCACGCGGGCGTGGGGGTCCCCGTCCCTGCCCTCAGCTGGGGCTGTGACTGTGGCCTGGTGCCCGGCCAGTGGCAGGGGGACAAGTGGAGGAGTGAGCCACCCCACCATCCAGCTGCAGAGGTGGGGGTGGGTTGGAGAAAGGACAGCAAGGTTGAGAGCCCCCCCATTGGGCCAGGGAGAAGACAGGGGGCCTGGTTGGCTCTGTCTAGGCGTGGCTAGCCTGGCCCGTGGTGGGTGAGGTGGGCTTGATTTCTCCAGAGATGCCGATATCGTCCGGGGAGGAGGCCTCAGAGTCCACTGAGGAGAAGTTTCAGAGGCAATCCTTCTTGCTTCTCAGGGCCCTTTGATGCTCACCTGTGCCCTACCACATGCCCCCCGCCCCCTGGGGGCTCCTCCCCAGACCCCTACAAAGCCAGAGGATGCAGGGTGAAGTGGCCCGTTTGATCCAGGCACTGCCCGTCAAGAGGACACTGGCTCAGGGGCCCTGTGGGGGTGCCCGCTTGGCCAACAGAGCGGGAGAAATTCTGTGCTTGGCTGGAAAGCCTTCCCAGCCTCCCCTCTGGTGCTCCGACCACCTCCTTCGGATACAGGTTGCCTGAGCTGTATGGAAGTCAAGTCCACACAGAAGGAACTAACCCTCTCAGGGCGCAACATGAATAAACTTTTTTGGTCCAAATGTGGGCCAAGGGAATGATTCCCAAAACAAGTAAGAAGTCCCTTTTCTTTGGTTTTTAAATACCCCTTCTGAGTTTTATGTTTGCACACAGAGACAAGCCTCCTGTTGGGGCGGCTGCTCCTGGGGGGATCAGAGGGAAGAGTGGGAGGGACAGCCCTGGGACACGGTGAGCGGACGGGAGGGTTCATGCCCACAGAGGGGAGCGGTCGGCTTTCCAGAAGCGAGGCACTGCACCCTGTGCCTGCAGCCACGCAGGGCTGGCGTGCTGTCCGTCCTCAATGCCTCTCCAGACACGTGCCCGCACCTCGGGGCGACGTGGCCTGTAGAGATGACCGGTCAGCCCCCCAGGGCCGGCGCCACCCCCCAGGAGCTCTGGACCGGGGCCAGTTTCAGCCTCCACAGGGAAGGCAGGAGCAGGGGTGACAGGCTGAAGTCAACTGAATGTCACCCAGGCTGTAGTGGGCACGGCCCTCTCACCTCTGCCCTGCTCTGTGGGTGTTTCTCACATGTGACCCAGCGCGCAGGCCGACTTGGGTGCCCTCAAGCTCTGGAGAAGGTGCCGCTGCCCACTCGGCTGGACTGCCGGCTGGGTCGGGGTGGAGCACAGACACCACCCTCTCTTTGACTTCGAGTCCCCACCCCCGAGGCCTCGGCTCAGACCCTGCCGCAGCTGGGGGCTACCCGGCCAGTCCGACTTGGAGCCCCGGGTCTCTCCCATCCTGCACTTCGTGGTCTCTCTCTCCACCCCTGGACACCCCAGTTCCTGGAAGGACGCGCAGCGAAGGGGGGGTCTCCCCGGCTCTGCCCCCGACTCTCTCCAGACGTGTGAGTGGCTCCCCTGCAGGGGTGGGGGGTCAGGCCACCTGCCTGAGGCGGGGCCGGGGTCCGGGGGACTCCCCCAAGCTTGGCCCCGGCCGTGCCCGGCTGCTGGGCACAGCGCGCCGGTGGCTCTCTCGGGCACAAAGGCCCTGCCCCGCGGAGCCTGCCCTGCGGCTGGTGGCCCTGCTGGCCGCGCGCGGCGACCTGGGGCAGGGGCACGGGGTGGTCGGGGTGGTCGGGGTGGGGGCTGCGGCGCTGGGACCTGCCGCATTCAGGGCGTGCCCGCGCGGGGTCCCTTGGGCGGGGCGGTCCTAACGTGCGGTGACCCCCTCGGCGTCCCCGACATTCGACGGGACCCGGGTCCTGCCGAGCGCGGGCGCCCCTGTCGCGTGCGGGGCTCCCCACGGCCGCGTGGCGCGGCGCCCCCTCCGCGAGTCTGTGGTTGTGGCGCGGGCCGCGCGTGGGTTTCTGGGCCCGGGCGGCGGCGGTGGAGGCGGCGGAACCGGCGCCTTCCCAGCCGCGCAGGAAGCGGCCTCGGCCGGAAGGGGGGGC
>CM053606.1:1573759-1630577 GCA_028646535.1 Procyon lotor
GGGCCCGGGGGGGGGGGGGGGGGGGGGGGGGGGGGGAGCGCGCGTTCCTGGAAGAGCCAGGCCGGGAGGCGGTCGCATTCCTGGCCGGCGCTCGGCTGAGGCGGACGCGCGGCTCCAGACGGCGCGAGGGGCGGGGCGGCGGCGCGGGGCGGGGCGGCGCGGGGCGGGGCGGCGGCGTGAGCTCAGCGCTCGGCGCTCAGTCCGAGCCGGAGCGAGCCGCCGGGAGGATGTGCGCCGAGCCCCGCGCCTCCGCCGCCGCCGCCGCCGCCGCCGCGCTCTGAGGGCCGCCGCCACAGGCGCTCCCGCCGCCCCGGAAGCCGCGCGCGCGCAGGCGGACGGGCGGGCCGCGGAGCCGGGCGCGGGCGGCGGGCTGGGCGCGGGCCGGGCCGGGGCGGCCGGCGGCGGGCGCGACGCGGCCGGCCAGCGCCGCCGGGACGAGCCGGGCGGGCGCCGCGCGGTGGGAGGAGCGGGGCGGCGGCGGCGCGCCGCGCGAGGACGGCCCGGCGGGCCCCGCGCCCGCGCCCCCGCTCCTCCCAGGCCCCTCGGCCTCGGCCGCCGCGGCGATTCGCGCCTCCCGGCGCCGGCACCTGCCCGCGCGCCCCCCGCGAGCCCCGGGCCCGCGAGCGTTGGCGTTGGCGTTGGCGGCGCGCGCAGGGGCATGCCCCGCGCCTAGGGCCCGGGGGGCGCGCGGGGGGCGCGCGGGGGGCCCGGGCGGCGGCGGCGGCGGCGGCGGCGGCGGCGGGCGCGGCGCGGGGCGCGTGGATGTGGCGCCGGGCCCGGGTGCCGGCGGGCTCCAGCGGCGGGACCCCTTCGCCCCGCCCGCCTACCCCTTCGCGCCCCCGGGCGAGGCCGAGGCCGCGGCCGTGATCGGGCGGGAGCCGGCGGCGGGGGGGGGCCGGGGCCGGGGCCGGGGGCGCCGCCGGGGAGCGCGGGGCGGCGGCGGGGGCCGCGGGGGCCCGGGCGCGCGGGAGCGGGAGCGGCCCGGGGAGCCGGAGCGCACCATGGAGGCGGCGGCGGGCGGCCGCGGCGGCTTCCAGCCGCACCCGGGGCTGCAGAAGACGCTGGAGCAGTTCCACCTGAGCTCTATGAGCTCGCTGGGCGGCCCGGCCGCCTTCTCGGCGCGCTGGGCGCAGGAGGCCTACAAGAAGGAGAGCGCCAAGGAGGCCAACGCGGCTGCGGTGCCGGCGCCGGTGCCCGCGGCCGCGGAGCCGCCGCCCGTGCTGCACCTGCCAGCCATCCAGCCGCCGCCGCCCGTGCTCCCCGGGCCCTTCTTCATGCCGTCCGACCGCTCCACCGAGCGCTGCGAGACCGTGCTGGAGGGCGAGACCATCTCGTGCTTCGTGGTGGGCGGCGAGAAGCGCCTGTGCCTGCCGCAGATCCTCAACTCGGTGCTGCGCGACTTCTCGCTGCAGCAGATCAACTCGGTGTGCGACGAGCTGCACATCTATTGCTCGCGCTGCACGGCGGACCAGCTGGAGATCCTCAAAGTCATGGGCATCCTGCCCTTCTCGGCGCCCTCGTGCGGGCTCATCACCAAGACGGACGCCGAGCGCCTGTGCAACGCGCTGCTGTACGGTGGCGCCTACCCGCCGCCCTGCAAGAAGGAGCTGGCCGCCAGCCTGGCGCTGGGCCTGGAGCTCAGCGAGCGCAGCGTGCGTGTGTACCACGAGTGCTTCGGCAAGTGCAAGGGGCTGCTGGTGCCCGAGCTCTACAGCAGCCCGAGCGCCGCCTGCATCCAGTGCCTCGACTGCCGCCTCATGTACCCCCCGCACAAGTTCGTGGTGCACTCGCACAAGGCGTTGGAAAACCGGACCTGCCACTGGGGCTTCGACTCGGCCAACTGGCGGGCCTACATCCTGCTGAGCCAGGACTACACGGGCAAGGAGGAGCAGGCGCGCCTTGGCCGCTGCCTGGACGACGTGAAGGAGAAGTTTGACTACGGCAACAAGTACAAGCGGCGGGTGCCCCGGGTGAGTGTCCCTGCCAGCTGTGGGGGTGGGAGGACACTGGGGGGCCCTCCTGGGCCGGGGGTCGGCCCGCGCGTTTTGGGGTTT
The DNA here is from genome assembly GCA_028646535.1 of Procyon lotor. Taxonomy (NCBI): domain Eukaryota; kingdom Metazoa; phylum Chordata; class Mammalia; order Carnivora; family Procyonidae; genus Procyon; species Procyon lotor. The sequence goes on from CM053606.1 coordinate 1,575,814, forward strand.
GTCTCAGGATTTGGCTTTATTTTGAGGAAATTCAGGGTAAGCATCCCCGTCCACAGTTGCATGGGAGGGCCCTTCGGCTCGAGCCCTGGATGAGCCAGCTGGCTTGGCGCGGGGGGGCCCCGGTGGTCTGGGGGCTGGCTTGCTGGGTGGAGACGCCGTCGTGAGGCCCGCCGCCGCCGTGCGATGGGCTGGGAAGGGCAGGCTTCAGCCCTCAAACACTCTGCTCCAGTCCTGGGAAGTTAGATGTGGGCTGGGCCCAGGCTGCGGCCTCGGGCCTAGGCCTTCCTTGGGGGCCGCGAGGAGGTGTGCAGACCGAGGCCCCCCCACCCCTGGCTCGCAGACGGAGGGCTGCCTGCCAGTGGTCCTCAGCAGACAGAACTGGGCCCGATGGGGCCTGTTTGTGCCTTGACGTCGTGGGAGACAGATTCAAAAACGAAGCCAGGTGTCCAGGCCGCGGTGGCAGGGGGCCGAGACTCAGCGACTCCAGCTCTGTGTGTTTCCCTGGGCCTGCCAGGGTGTGAGTCCCAGAGTCTCCCCCGTGGGGGGCAAGGTCCCCTCAGTGGCCCTGGGCTTGGGGCCTGGCCAGCGGGCACCTGGGGCCCTGAGTAGGAGTAGCTCCTGGCCTGCGATTTGTTTTGGACACGCCCGTTTCCTTGTCCTCCTCTCTCTGAGTCGCTGCAGGGCGGGGGAGGGCCACCGGCCCAGGCTCTGTTGTGTTCCGGGCGGAGCGTCTGTACCCGGGCTGGGTAGCTCCGGGGCCACTGGACGCAGAGACCGGTCACTGGGGTCGACACCAACTTTTCATGGTGTCTTCCCCTCCCCAAGTATTTGTAACTTTTCTTTTAAATATCCAGGCTTATTAAATTGCACACACAGAATGCTGCATTGGCTCAGCTATTCTGAGGAGGCCTAATTAATTCAGCTACTGCATCAAACTTTTTTTTTCTAAATCTGTGAATAGATGCTCCCGCCCGGTTTTCTCCGGGCGCCCCTCCAGCGGAGTGTCAGCGTCTCGGTGAGCAGAGGGGGGCTGGGGATGGAGGGGCCTGTTGCCTGTGCTCGGAGGGGGCTGCCGTGTGTGCGTGTGCACGTGCCTTCCGTGGCGTTTCTGCCCCCAGCTCTGGCGCTGCCCAGGTGGCAGCCGGCTGCAGCCCGTGGGGTAGGGGTTGGGCGGGAGGGGCGGCCCGAGCAGGGGAGGGTCCCGGCAGGAAAGGCCCGAGTCTTTGATTTCAGATGAGTTGGTGATGGATGGCGGGATGGGTACTCTCCGTGAAGCGGGGGCTCTTCCGTTAGGGGTGCCCGTATCTTCCACGGCCACCGTGGCCTGGGGGAGCCTCAGACTGCAGCCGGCGGCCGAGCCGTGGCAGGCCACTTACCTCCAGTGCGGGTGGCAGGGCCCCTTGTCCGGCAGGATGTGTCCGCGTTGGCGTCTGAGCCGGGGGGCAGGAGGGGTGTCCGGTGTGGCCTCCCGGGCTCACGGGGCCTGGCCCTTTGTCACAGCCGTGGCCCCGGGCCGGGATCTCTCGGAGCGGGTGCTGTGGTTCTGGGCGCGGCCGACCCCCGGCTCGGGGAAGGCTGGAGCACTGCGTGGGGAGCAGCAGGACCGTGCCCCGTGGGCCAGGGGGCGCGCCGGTCTTCTCGGGAGGTGCTCAGGGCGGCCTTTCTCCTTAAGTGCTTTCCCTGATGCCCTGAATCTCCTTCCCTGCTGATAGGAGAGCCACTTACCCTGAGTGGGCGGGGTCCCCAGGCCCCAGTGGCAGCCAGCCCCGTGCTCGTGGTGCTGACCCGGACTGGGCGCCCGGTGCCAGTGCTCTCCTGTGGGCTCCGCCGCCTCGTGGGGCGCTCCACGTGGCAGCTTTCTCTGCTCGTCCCGAGCGTGGGGCTCTGCCTGCCGCCGTGGCTCTGTGACCACGCATTTGGGAGTCGTGGGGTGCGTCGTCCTCTTTAAATCTCCTAGCACGGCCATGTGCTCCTCTGTCTGAGCGCCAAGGGCACCCGGTGAGGCGGGGCTCAGCTTGGGGTGGGGGGGGCCTGCTGCCCAGAGCCCACTTGCAACAGAAGGAGCAGCCTGGGAAGAACCCCCCCACCCCGCCCAGCCCTGCCTTTCTCTGATTGCTCCTTCTACTCGCTTTTGACAGCTTATTCGTGGAGTAGATTTTGAATTTTTTTAGTTGTTTGGTAGGTTAGTTTGATATTTTTGACTTACCAAGGATGAGGACAGCAGGGAACAAAGGATGTGCTAGAATTCTCTGTGTAGGGGACACAGTTCCCCTGGGGCCTTGGGTTCTGTAGAGGCCACGGGAGCTGGGGCGTGTTCCGGGCTGTGGGGCTGACGTGCTGCCGGGGCTCCTGCCGGCTGGAGACGGGTCAGCACTCTGCCGCCGCCGCTGCCGCGAGGGGCCTCCGGGTGCTGGGGAGCCGCCTCGGAGCCCCTTCCCCGCAGGCTGCCGTCTTGGGTGCCCTGCAGTGGGCCCGTCCGGCTGTGGAACCCATCGGGCTGTTTCAGTCGCCTCGTTACGCCTCTGCTGGCTTTGTGACCTCACGCCAGTGGCTTAACCTCTCTGTGTCTGTTTTCTCATGTGTGTGAACCGAGGGCTGTAGTAAGCGGTGTGACAGTAATGTCTTATTTCTCTAGGGTGTTCGGGTGTCCGCTGTCAGGTGGCCTGGGGATGCGTCATTTTGTTGTTGGGGGGCACGTGGCCGGAAGATGGGGACTCAGAGCCGTCTCCGCTTTTCTGCCCACTTGGCTCTGTTCCTTCCTCTTGGGCTTGTTGCTAGTGGTATTTGGACTAAATTGGGCCGGTTGTCCGGCCGCGTAGGTCGCCGTCAGAGGAGGACGTCGGTGCCGCAGGCTTGGCTGCCGCGTGGGGCCCGGCTCCTCTCCGTGCAGGACGGCTCCTCGCGGGGTCACCGGGCACTTCCCTTTCGGGCCGACTGCAGGGCCGCGCTTGGAACTGCTGTCGTACGAGTGTCCGATTCTCCGGTCGGAGAGCCAGGCTGTGTGCGTTTGTCGAGCCCCTGTCTTTCAGACACCCGAGTTCCCAAGGGGGCTTGTCGCGCGGGTCATTGTGCTCCAGGGGCCCGCAGTGGTCTGCGCGCCCACGACTGGATTTGTCTGAATTCCTGACATGGGTACAGTCTTCCCCGTGTCACCTGAAACTCTTCCCTGGTTACAGGGCTGTGTTTTCTCAAAGCAGAGGCCCGGCCTTTAGTCTCGTGGCCCCCGCTGGGGAGTGACTGCAGCTTTTAGGTCCCTAGGTGGGAAGGGGGTTCCAGTCTGTGGACCCTCCCCTAGTGAGGTGTGGTTTGAAACTCTTTTAAGCTGGAATTATCTTGGGAAGGAATGCTGTCAACAATGTTCCATGAGGGGATGCCTGGGTGGCTCAGTTGGTTAAGTGGCTGCCTTTGGCTCATGTCATGATCAGGTTTTGGGATCGAGTCCCGCTTCGGGCTCCTTGCTCGGCGGGAAGCCTGCTTCTCCCTCTGCCTCTGCCTGCCACTGTGCCTGCTTGTGCTTTCTTTCTGACAGATACATAAATAAGATCTTAAAAAAAAAAAAGAATGTTCCATCAGGCTGCATCAGACTCTGATCCGCATGCTTCATCTGGGACCCTCTCTTTCTTGGGGGGACCGTGCTTTACCCTGATGCCGTCTGTTGTGCGGGTGGAGATTTAGAGGGTCAGTTGTTCCTTTGTCCCCTTGTTTTGCTGTAGGCTTTCGTGGGGTTCCGTGGTGATTTCCTGCCTCCGGATCTTGGCTGAAGAAGTGGGGTGCCATCTCAGGTGATGCTCTGAATTATCCTGGGATAATCCCGGATGGGCCTTGACTCCACCTCCCCGCCCCTGCCATGCAGAGGGATGGGGTTTGGAAGTCGATCTGGCCCCCTGGGTGAAGGCCCCAGAGTGAAGGTTGGGGAGTCGTCTCACCTAGGGGCTACGGCAGCTTGAACAAGGCCTCTGGTTTCTCCCTGGGCCCTACAGTGGGCCGTGCGAGAGCGAGGGAGGGCCCAGGGCTGGCCTGGTGCCTTGGCCTGTCTGTGTGTGCAGAGCCGTGTCTGGACAGTCCTCCAGGTGTGGGCCGCCTGCCCGTCTGTCTGCCTCTCTGTCGGCCACCCTGCCGTTTCCGGGACCCCTCTTTGGAGCTGGGCCGGGCCCCTGGCCTCTGGGGTTTCCCCAGGACGGCAGCTGGCCTGGGGCAGCAGGGTCATTGGGTGACTTTCGTCTGTTCCCGCTCCCTCACCGGGGTCCCCCAGGCAGTGCGGAGCCTCGGCAGTAGGGTCACGGACTCTCAGCGTCTCGGTTTCTCAGCCTTCTCCGCAGCCGGTTTGTGTAATGCGCGTCTGAGATGTCGGGCCAGGGCAGACGGGCCAGGAGCAGGAGGAAGTCTGGGGGAGTGTGACCGAGCCCCGCCCCACACCCCTGGCTGCGGGGAGCTGGGGGGGGAGGCGGTGCTTCCGGGGCCAGCCCCGGCTGTCTGGCGGGAGGTGACCGCGGGAGGTGGCCGAGGCGGGCAGCCGGACTCTTCGTGGCCCGGAGACTGTTCCACAAGCAGCAATAATGTGTCTCTTTCTAAGGATTGCGAAAGTCGGGGAGGATTTCTCCACTGGAAGAATTATGCAAGTTTCAACTGAAATGTTTTTAAAAAGTTTCTTTGTTTTGAGTCAAAATATAGAGGCTGAATTATTTCCTTCAGGTCTGTGAGAGCGGCGGTGGGAGAAGGCCTCTGTTCTTGCTCAGGCCGTCGCCCTCCTGGTTTGCTGTCCCTGGGGACATGGGGAGACAGGCAGAGTGGGGGGGCGGGGTACAGCCCACGCGTGGCCTGGGGACCATGCCCATTGCTCCCCACTTGCTTCCCTATTGCTCTGTTTATTGAGCGTCTCCGATGTGGGGGGCGGATCAGAGTTGCCACCAAGGGACAGGAAGTCATTTCCGGGGGGAAATGTGGGGCTGCGGGCGGCCCCTCCCCGCACGGCCTCGCGCGGTCTGAGGCAGGTTTCGGGTAGCGCTGGGTTATCCGTGGGAACGCAGTGGTGTGGGTGGCAGGGACCCGGGGGGCTCCGTATGTGCCCCCTGTCGCGTGTGCGAGCACAGCCCGGGTCCTCGCCCTGCCCCGCCTCTCAAAGGCTCCCTGCTCCCCCAGGAGCCCGACCGGGTGCCGTGTGTCCAGCAAACTCAGGTCGCACCCAGGAGGCCTCTAGCCTGTCCCCAGGGCTGGCGGTGGGGTCAGCAGTAGCTCTTACCCGGTTCTCCCGTGAATCGAGGGCACGACTCTAGAGGACAGTCTGGGTGCTGTGGCAGAGTCGCTGTCTGTGCCGGCAGCATCCCTGGGGAGGCTCAGCGAGGTGGGTGGTCTTCCTAGTCACAGAGCTTGGGAGCTGGCTTGGGGGGGGGGTCCTCTACTTCTGGGACTCGCCACTGCTCGTGTCTCCTTATTTACTAGCGTGAAGGACCCAGACTCGGGTGTGACGTTGACGTGGGTGGTGGGGATGAGGGTAGCATGGGAAGAAGGACCGGGGTGGCTCCGGGCGGGGCAGCCCGGGGGGCCTCTGGCCGCGGGGGGGCCTCTGGTGACCATGGGCCCGTTCTCTGCAGCATGTGGCCTGCGTGCTGCTCTGGCTTTGCTAGAAACTCTTGTCCCTTTGGGTAACGCTCGTGTCATCCGTGCTGGCGAAACAGATGGGAGGCTTCAAGAGGGGTCTTGGCAGGAGCCTGGGAAACAGCGGAGCTTGTCTCGGGGGGCGGCGTTTGTGCTGTATCTGCTGTAAGTGTTCTGACTTGGACGGAATCAGAGGGCGCGATGACTTCTTGGTTTTGAGCTCTAGGTGGTGATTCAGGAAGTCTCCGCGTGAGGCTCCGGGCCGCGTAGCCCGCAGTGGTCGGGCTGCCCCCGGTCTTGGTTCTCGGGGCTGCCCTTGTTGCGGTGGGCCTGGGATCTGTGTGTTTGTGGCTGTGTTGTCAGCCTCATGGAGGGCGCAGCTTGGTCACGGCTGGATCCCCAGTTCCGGGCCTGGAACAGATACTCCTTGAATGACTCACGGAGGCATGAGATCACTAGTCGGGGGTTTCTGGGCAGTTCTGCTCTTGACAGCTAGAGAAGGCAAGGTGTAGGAACTTTCTCAGGGGCAGGGTGATGTCCCTGGGATGTCATTCATCCCGGTCGTGTGCTGTGCTTTGAAGAATGAATCTTGTTTAGGCCCGTGGTGGGTCCTTTACACCTGGTCTGAACGCAGATGTTCAGCTCCTGCTGTGGGGCGAAGGTATTCTCAGCTCTGGCTCCGGGCCTGGACGAGCCTGGCCATGGCGCCCGCCCCGATGCGGCTTCCGCTGGGATATGAGCTGGCTACTCTGAAAAGAAACGTGTCTTGTTGAGAACAGGCTTCCCGTGGGACCCACTGTGTTGCTTGGTGCTGAGGAACACGGCTTTGGTTGGAGGGGGTGGCAGGCGGGCCGGCTGCAGGGCTGCTGCGGGGAGGGAAGCCCCAGCCAAGGGCTCATCCTGCCCCGAGGGTCAGCCGGGCAGTGGGGCTCTGAGGGCTGGTCTGTGGCTTCGGCCTCCTCCTCCGGGCAGGCAGCGGTGGTGGGTGAGCTGGCACTGGGCCGTGCCCCCTCCCCCGCCTTGAGTAAGCTCGCTGTTGACACCGGATCTTCTGTCTCTGTGTACTTGGACCTAGAGTTTGCCGTTGTCACCGCTTCTGCATGTGGCGCCGTGGGTCTCCCGGCGCCCCCGTCGCGCTCCCTCCTTGCGTGGGGCCGTGGCTGTTTGGGCACCACTCCTGCTGTCCGCCCGTCCCTGTGGATGCAAGCTTCTAATTCCTGGCGTTCTCCTGCCGAAGCCCCTTGGTGCTGCGCCGAAGCCATCGGGGCCAGAGGCGCCTGCTGCCTCCGCAGACCTGTACGTGGTCCGGCCGTGGGGGGCGTGTGCGCGGGTCTGCCGTCTTGACGTGGGCTCTGCGCCGGGGGTCCCACAGCCACCCTCGTTTGAAGCACCCACAGCCTCTCATCTGCCTGGGCCTCAGGGTGCCGAGTCTGGGTCCCGAGGCTGCCCTGGTTGGCCGAGTTCCGTGTGTGGTGCTGAGGGTGGCGTCGGCCCTCCCCTTGGCCCCAGCGCTAGTTAGGCCCCTGGGCACAGGGAGCTGGATGTTTCTCGAACGGCCCGTGGAGGAACCGGGGAAGAAGGGGGTAATCAGGCATGGTGCTGGTGAAGCTGGGAACCCTCTCCCTGAGGAAGGGACAGGGGTGCGTCCTGCATGGGGTTCTGGAATCTGCCAGGGGTTCCCCGCTGTGAGGGGGGGGCCGGTTGAGGCAGAGGCGCTGGGCAGCAGGGAGGTGCCGTCCTCAGCCCCAGCCTGGGGGGGCAGCTCTCCTCCTCTCCCCATGGGTGGGGGGCCCTGGGCTGCAGTGAGAGAGTGCTGCATCGGGAGCCGGCCCCAGGCTGGCCAGCCCCGTTGGGGTGGGTGACCCCCGAGGCTCGGGTAAGGTCTAGGCGGTCTCGGCTGCGGCGCGGCTGCCTGGCGGGGGTGCAGGGGGTGCTGCTGGCCCCGCCTTACCTGCTGCCTCCTGCTTCCTGGCGTTACAACTGTGTTGCCCAAACCATTAAAAAAATTGTGCTCCCAAGTTGAATGATATGCAAATGTAGTCAATTAAGCGAGGGGATTTTAATTAGCAGTTTAAGTTCATGTGTGAAGTGCCTTGCCTTAATTACTTGACAGTTTTGTTGTAAATTTGCTAAGTTTTTTTTGCAGAACTATCAAAACTGTGATTTTTTTTTTTTTTTTAAACATTCTTGTATGCAGTAAGTGTCGCCCAGCCTGCCTGACCTTAGTCGATTTTGTCTCAATTTAGGAAGCTCTTGAAGCTGTAAGAACAAGGTAAGCCCGTGGGCTGCCGTGGTGTGGCTCGATGAGTGACGGCGTGTCCCGTGTTTCCCGGAGTGCGGGGCCGGCCGCAGTCGCGGGCCCCTAAGTCGGGTCCGGGAGTCCGTGGCAACACCCGGGGCCAGGGCAATGTTCCTGGTCCCAGAAAGGAGGTCAGGAAGGCTCCCGACTGAGGGGGCACAGAGGGCCAGCGGCTACAGGCCTCTGCCCTGACGACCTGTGCCTTGATGGGCCTTCAGCCCCTGGGCCCGGTTCCCTACCTGGCTGCGGTGCACACCCCGGTCGGTCCCTGATGCCTGCCGAAGGCCCCGGGGAATTCTGAACCTCGGAGCTCCTTTCTGGCCATGCGGCGGGAAGCTTTTCCTCCTGCATCACCCCCGAACCCCCAAACCAGAGTGTGGTGTCCACCCCGTGGGCTCAGCCAGGGCCGGCCCAGTGTGTTTGCTGTTGCTGGGTTGGGGGTCAGTGCACGTGTCCCTTCCCACTGGGTTTGTGTTGGATTCTCCTGTTTACGGGAGAACTTGCTTCATTTCCCTGTCAGTGCTGCTGAGATGGGCTTGCTTTACTGAGGGGTCCTCTGTGCTCTTTGGTGCACCCCTAGATTTCATTACCTGATTGGGCTTGATGTCTCTTGTGCAAATAGGCTTTTTATTTTGTCAGTTAAACGTTTACATTTGAATTGTGATTTCTTCGGTAGATCTTAGATCTGTTTTCTCTCAGTCTGTGTGACAAAGGCTCTGGTCTCTGTTCTCTCTGGTCCCTGGGAGCCGAGGGCGACAGCAGGGACCTAGCCAGGCAGCCCCACAACACGGCCCGCTGTCACTGTGGCCCCCACCTTTTGGAACCTCGGCCACTGTGGCCCTGTCGGTGGGTATGGGGGCCGGAGGGCAGGACGAGGGGGAGCGCAGAAGCCGGAGGGCCCGGGTGCTGGGGCCCCTGCCGTTGTTGCTGGCCGTGTGGGGCGAAGCCCAGGGAGGTGACCTGGATCCCTTCCTGTGGCTCCCGGCACCGCAGTGGCAGGAGTTCCCTGTCCCCGCCCCCTGACGTGGGGCCAGCGGGGGTGCGTTTCTTCCTGCGTCATCGGGACGTGCCTGTGGGTTTATGAAAATGTTCTGTTACGCTGGGAAATTGGAGGCTGACCCTGAAATCGAGAGACTGGCTCGCACAAGCCCACGCGCCCAGCCCAGCGCTCCCTGGAGTCCTGCTCACGCGTCTCCCCCGACTTCTCCCCCTGCCTGTGCTACGGGGCTGTTCTTCTTTTCTAACGCGAATCCCAGCATCTTATTTCACAGTTTGGCATCTCAGGATGCGCTGCGGAAGGTCGTGACCCTGGTGCCGGCGGCAGACCTGACGGTCACGAGGGCGCCCGCCCGTGTGCGGGTCCCCGCTGGCTCAGAATTGGCTGCCCCGCGGTTGCTCTGCGGGACCTAGGGCCCTCTTGCCGGGGGCGTCGGGCCTTCTGTGCACGCGCACCTCCGTGTGCACGTGCGTGTGCGTGCCCGGCTTTGCGCCTGTCCAGCCGGTGTGTTTCCGAGTACTCTGTGGTGTCGAGGGTTCTGGAAGCAACGTCAGGGGCACGTGCAGCCACGTGGACGAGCAAGGAAGGCTGGGGTCTGCTGGCTGCCGCCTGCTTCGTCCCCACCCCCGGCCAGGTGAAGAAACGCGAGGTGCCCGAGTTTCCCCCGGGGACCTCCACCCTGTGTCCTCCCGCGTCAGGACCTCTGTCCCTGCACAGCGGTAACAGCCCGTCTGTTGAGCCCGTCTTTGCGGGACCCTCGCCTGGTGCCCTTGTCACTTCTATGTGCCGCCTCGTTGCTCCGTGGCCTGTCCCCATTTCTTGTGTTGGTGGCCTGCTGGCCTCCCACGTGGAAGCCCGTGGCTGACAGCTGCCGCCGGGGGTTGGCCCGCACGTGTCTGGGACCTGCGCTGGGCTGAGAGGGCCGAGTCAGAGGACACCTGGGCCACACCGAACGGTTTCCGGCGGGCCGGCCCCCTGCAGGAAGGGCAGGTCCTCTGCCCCTTGGTGGCTGAGGTCTGCTCTCACTCTCTGCATCTCCTTGGGCACATGTGAGGTTGGGTGGGAGCGAGTTTCTTACAGGAGATTCTGCGGATCAAAGAGGGTGCACACACACCGCGTCCACATGTCTGTCTCTTCTGCCTCGTAAATCCGGACTGCGGGGGCTGCTGGCGCTGGTCTGACTGTTTCTCTACTCCAGGGAAGGTGTAGGGCCTTTTTAAGCGTTCTTTTTTAAGATGTTCATGTATTTATTTGACAGTGAGACAAGGAGCACAAGCAGGGGGAGTCGGGGAGGGAGAAGCAGGCTCTCTGCCAAGCAGGGAGCCCGGTGTGGGGCTCGATCCCAGGACGTCTTGCACAACCATCCACTGCTAGAATGTTTCCGTCTTCCCAACCGCGAGTCTGTCCCCGTGAAACCCTCGCTCCCCCTCTCCGCCCCCAGCCGTCCACCCTTCTCTCTGTCCCCGAATCTGACTTCCGGAGGGACCTCCTGCAAGGGGAGTCCTCTAGGGTTTGACCTCCTGTGTCTGCTCTGTTTCACCAAGGTCTGTCCAAGCCGGAGTAAGTGTTAGCATCTTCTTCCTTTCGAGGCTGACACACGGAAGGTGCACACGTTCCATCGTGTGAACGGACCGCATTCTGCTCACCCACTAAGAGGAGGATGAGAGCTTCGGTCGCTTCCGTGTTTTAGCTCTTGTGAAAGTGCAGCTTTGAACAGGAGTGTGCAGGTACCTTTCTGAGACCCCGCTTCCAACTTTTGGGCGCAGGCCCGGAGGGGGGATCGCTGCGTCTTCCCGGAACTGTTGCCTCGTTCGGGGAGCCCCGAACGGTTCCCGCGGCCGCTGCGCCCCCTTATGCTCCCGCCCACAGCGCATGAGCCTTCCCGTTTCCTCGCGTCCCTGCTGAGGACATCCGCGTTTGTGCTGCTGGTGTTTTCGAGAAGGGAGCCGTCCTGATGGGCGTCAGGTGGCCTCTCCCAGTCCCGCTGATGGCGTCTCCCGGAGGCCGAGTGACGGCGGGCGTCTCATATGCTATTGGCCACGTGGTTGTCGGCTTGGGAGAAATCGTTCATTCAAGTCCTTTGTCTCTTTCTGAGTCAGGCTGTGTGTTTTCCCGGCGGAGTTACATCTGTGCGCGGCGTTAGTCCCGTCCTGCTGTGGCGAGTGGCGCGCTGGCGTCCGGTCTCCGCACGAAGCAGGCTTGGCCAGCCCTCTGTTGGTACCGCAGAGGCACCTCTGGGCGGGGGACACGTCTTTTCTTAAGTTCACTCTCCACACGCAGCGTGGAGCTCCGTGCGGGGCCTGAACTCACGACCCTGAGATCAGCCCTGAACGGAGACTGGGAGTCGGATCCTCATCCAGGTGCCCCTGGAGACCCGCTGTCTTCGCGGGAGACCCTGGGTGCCGAGGACACACTGCTGCGCCCGGACGGGGGCTCGCGCCTGGTGCAGAGGTGGCCCCGACCTGCTGGGGTGAGGGGTTGTGCACTGGGGGAAGCAAGTCTCGTGGTGGGAGCCCGTGTCAGTTGGTCACGGAGCGCCTGCGGTGTGCCCAGCCTGTGGCGGCCAGGAGCGGGAACCTGCTCAGGGCCACAGGGTCAGGCTGGTGGGCTGGCGGCCCCACTTGGCCCTCGGTGCTGAGAGCTGCCTTGGCCCCCTAGAGAGGCCTGCGTGAGAGCTGCGGCCCGGGCGCGTGTGCGCCTGCACAGGGCCAAGCTTGGGACAGAAGGCGGGGCCGCAGCCTGGGGACGGGAAAGGGCAGCAAGAGGGCCTCAGGCTCTGAGGGGCGGCTAGGCTAGCTTGGCTACGCTCCTCCTCCTCCTTTCTCCCCCCCCTTTTTCTTTCTTCTTTCTTTCTCTTTCTCTTCTTTGATTTATTTATTTTTACAGGGAGCACATGTGCGCTCATGAGCAGGGAGGGGGCAGGGGGAGAGGGCCAGAGAGGATCTCAAGCAGACTCCCTGCTGAGCAGGAAGCCCGACGCAGCGCTCGAGCCCAGGACCCCAAGATCGTGACCTGAGCCAAAGGCAGACATTCAACTGACTCAGCCAGCCGGGTGCCTCTTTCCTCTCTTTCTTAAGTTTGTATCCTGCCAGTTTCTGGAGAAATTCTTGAAATGGATTCACTGGGGCACCTGGGTGGCTTGGTTGAGTGTCTACCTTTGGCTCAGGTCACGATCTGGGGATCCTGGGATTGAGCCCCATGTCTGCTCCTTGCTCAGCGGGGAGCCTGCTTCTCCCTCTCCTTGTGCGGCTCCCCCTGCTCGTGCTCTTGCTCTGACTCTCTCTCAAATAAGTGACAAAAAGAAGAAAGAAAGGAATGGATTCAGTGAAAACGATGCTACTTACCAAAGATCTGCCTGTAGTCTCCTCATCAGGTTGGGTGGCATAAGGGAGGCAGAGAGAGGAGACACCAGACAGCTTGGGGAGAGCCCAGAGCCTGATGGCTTGACCCTGACTTTGCCCAGAGAGGAGGAGGAGAGGAGCCCAGGGCTGCTCCTGGGCGCACAGGCCGGGCCCGGGGACTGTGGTGGCTCTGCGGCCAAGTCCACCGCAGCTTCAGGGAAGTCGGCAGCTTGAGGAGCGCGTGTCGGTTTGCTTCCTCTCCCCACCTGCGAACGTCATTTCCTGTGAGGCTGGCAGTCGTCTGTGGGGCTCACAGCCCTCCTGTGCGGACTTTGGGGTCCAGGCCTGTTCTTGGCCGTGGTTTGCACTAGTTTGCTTCTGTCGCTTCCGGGAGGCTGGGGGTGACAGGTGGCCTGGGGGGCTGGTCCCTCACATGGGCCACCACGTTCTGGCCCCTTGTGGGGAAGCGAGCGTGTGTACGTGACCGTGGCTGTGAGGCTGAAGAGGTGGCCGTGGCCCTTGTCTCCAGCCCCGGGGGGCCTGGCCCACTGCCTCTCAGGGCATTGGCCCGGAGGGCCTGGGGTGGCTCCAGGGCCCCAGGAGCTCGTGTAGGCCGCGACACGTGGGGCCTCCGCTGGCTGGGACTCCATCCCCGGGGCTGCCAGTGCCTCAGCTGCCAGCAGCTGGTCCCGTTACTAGTTCTCAGATACCCCGTGTTGGCCCTTGTGTGTCAGGAGCAGGCCCCGAAGTCCTGGTCCAGGCCACCCCTCTGCCTCTGTGTTAAGGAGGGCAGGCCGCTCTGAGAGGGGGAGGGTCCTTGATGTTTGCTTTGCAAATACTACCGGGGCCCCCACGTGCTGGGGGCTGGTCAGGAGGGGTGGGGGCCTGGGCGGGGGCCCTGTGACCTGTGTCAGCGGCCCTTTGGGTTTGGGTTAAAGCAAAATGGAGTTGGAGATCTCTTTGAGGCCACTTGGTCTGCCTCACGTGCTGTTCCCCGCAAAGCAGTCTGATGTCCGCCACCCTGTTCTTTCCTCACTTGCCCTGTGCAAGCAGGAGTCACTGAAGCTTTTTGGTATTTTTGGTCAAGTAGGAGTTCTAGAAGTTTGGAGAGAGACGGGGAGTCTGGGCCCAGGTCCTGCCTGGCCATGCCCTCACTCGGGTCATGCCACCTCCCTGGGTCTCAGTTTACCTGTCTGTAGTGGGTGAGGAGGGTGAGGTGGGTGAGGAGGGTGCCGAGCTATGCGGATTCTTCCCGAAGCCAGGGCAGCTGACAGGAGGCAGCCGGGCCAGTCGGATGGACGATAGCAGGTGCTGTGAGCAGACCGCACAGGGTGCGCATGGTGTGGAGGCTCCCTGTGCCCGCGGTGGGCATGTCTGGGTATCGGGCCCGTGCTGTCCATTGTTGGTGACCCCCTGCTGGCTGTGCTCCTCCCTGGACTTCCACAGGGCGGCGTCCTCTGCAGGACATGTGGTGGAGCGTCTGACCTGGGCCTCTCTGTGATCGAGTCCATGTAGTCCCTGACTTACCGCTGGGATGCTGAGAGTCACCCCTGTCCTCGAAGCTGTGGGGACGCAGGCTGAGGACATCCCAGGCTCCTGGGCTCGGTGCGGTTGGGGGTGGCGGCACACAGATGTGCCCTAGGCAGGGCCTGGTGATGGGCTGGTACCAGGTTTGATCTTCGGATGACTTCTGGCTGGAGGGAAGGCCAGAGGTCTGTTTCAGAGCAAGGCTGGTAGGATGTGTCTTCCTTCCTTCCTTCCAGAGATTTTATTTCTTCGTCAGAGAGAGAGCGCGAGCATGAGCAGGGGAGGCGCAGAGGGGGAAGCAGACTCCCCACTGAGCAGGGAGCCCGAGTCGGGGCTCCATCCCAGCACCCTGAGATCATGACCTGAGCTGGAGGCAGACGCTTCACCGACTGAGCCCCCCAGGCGCCCCAAAATGTGTTTTTCAAGTGGCACAGTCTTTGGTAATTCTTCGGACAGGGGTTGGATACCTGAGGCAGCAGCGGTGACCTCGTCCACAGCCTTCACCTGGACCAGGGGAAATTGACCCCAGAGCGATTCTTTTTCAAAGTGGGCTTCATGCCCCCCGCAGGACTTGAACTCACGCCCGAACGTCAGGAGTCCCGGGCTCTCTCCCTGAGCCAGCAGGTGTCCTCGACCCCAGAGCCGTTCTTATGTGGAGAAGTGAGGTTTTGCAGAAAATGAAAACAAGGCGGGGAGAGCCAGCTTCCAGAGCCACGGCGCCCTGTCCGCCCGTGTGGGGGGAGGGGCAGCGAGCCGTGGCCCGCCGAGCGGACGTCGCCGGCTGTCGTGTACCTGGGCTGCGGGCTGGGGTCTCGGGGTCTTGGGGTCTCAGCCCCGTGTCCGACGGGCCTGGCCGGACCCCGAGCGCTTCTCCCCACCCGCCTGCCGCTGTTGGTGCGGGCCCACACGCACAGTGGACATGGCAGCCTTGAGCTGGAGTTGGATACCGCTTTTTATGACCAGGGTTTGCTGTGGTTCCTGAAATTGGGGCTTTTGAGAGCTGGGTGTTGTGTTGCTGCCGCTGAGCGGGCTCCAGTGTGGAGGGGGTTCACAGACGTGGCGCCTGTCGGGCCATCCTGAGGTGCCTGACGTCCCTCCCGGCCCTCGCGTGTTTCTGCGCGTCCTCCGGGTGTGTGTGGCCGATGGAGGTGCAGAGGTGAGTCCGTCTGTGAGCCCGCCGCTTCTCCTGGGCTTGGCACGTTTCATTTGGGACCGTCCCCAGGCCCCCGGTGGAGTCGTGGGAACAGTGCTCCCCGAGGGTTACGGGCGTGTCCCCGCACTTCTCATCGGCGAGCACGTGTCTTTGGGGCACGTTTCCTGCAGATGAGGGCTTCCTAGTGTTGGCACAGAACGGGGACCCCCGCGGAGTAGCCCGCAGCCCCAGTTTGCCCAGGACCCACCGGGACGCACCCTGTCCCCGAGCTGCCTCTCCTCGGGGTCCCTTCCCTGCCCGTGGTCCTTCGTGACGTGGGCCCATCGGGAAGGCAGGGGACCATCCTGTGGGTTAGGCCTCTGTTCCTGGGGCCCGGCGCGCCCCCGGGTTGGGTGCAGGGCCCTCATCTCGGGTGGGAGCCTGGCGGTGCTGCCGCGTCCCCCCCACGTGGTGGCGGGGGGCCGGTGCGACACGCCTCTGCGCCGGCCGGGGACTTTGCTCGAGCTCCTGGGTGGGGTCTGCCTTTTCCCTGCAGGGTTAATAAGTAATACGCGGAGGACTTTGGACCTTGTCTGCGTCTGCTGTGGTGAACCCTCTCCCGGTGGGTCCGCGTCCCTGCCCTACCCTGCTGACCCAGTTCCGGTGGTCCCCGTCCGCTCCTCCCGGAGCGCCTGCCCTCCTTCCTGCTGTCGAGTGTCACCGCGGACGGTGTGTCCGAATTCAGTCTGTGACAGGGTTGCAGTCCATTCTGGCCATTGTTCTGATGACTGAGTTGTCCCTCTTTTGGCCACCCCTGGATTTAGTTCCTCCTGACGTCCTCTTCCTGAGACCCCCCGACACCGGCACACCCTCGTGGGTGTGGGGGTGGCTCGCACGTTCCTGAGCGGGGCCCTGAGGGGACTGGGCCCGCAGGGTGGGTCAGACGCACAGAGCCCCGTGCCGGCCGTGGACATGGCCTTCTGCCAGCCGGGGCCCCTGAGGGGGTGGGGTCGGGGCACCGCAGGGCAGATGGAGATGCCATCTCTCCGCCCGACTTTGCCGCGGGTCATTTATGGAAACTGCGCTGCTTCCTTCCCTTCCATCGTTTTCTCCGGCTCCTGGCTCTGGGGGCCTCCTGTGAGGCCGCGTCTGACGTTTCCCCGTCCCTGTGTCTGTGCCTCTGTCGGCCATGCCCGGAAAGGCCGTGGCGTGCGGTCACTCGTGTTCTTCCTCCTCAGAATGTGCCCCCGGGCTCGCTCCCTGTGCCCCCGGTCCGTGGCGGCCTGCGTGGCGGCCTGCGTGGCGAGTGGGGTCAGGAGGGAAAGGAAGCCAGGGCCGGGCTGTGGCCTCCTTCAGATGCCCATCCCGTAGTTTGGGATCGGAAAGAGAGGACCAAAACTGTCCTCCTCTGCATCTTTTCTTTTAATTTCTGTTGCTTGCTTGGGCGAGCGCGCGGCTGAGGGGGCGGAGGGGAGAGACTCCGAAGCAGGCCCCCTGCCGAGCGCGGAGCTGGGCTCGGGACCCGACACGCGCTCCGGGCCCAAGGCTCCGGCCTCGGCCGGGGCTCTGGCTTTCGCTCCAGAGGCCGTGTTCCCACCGTGCGGAGACAAGGCGGGATCAGGCCTTCGGGGGAGCCTGCGAAGACGGCACACTGTCTGCAAGGGCCCGCGACGGGGCGGCTGGCGCCCCGCTGTGTTCCCGGGGCCGATGCTGCCAGCGGACGCCCCTGCCCCCCGCCCCCTACCCGCGTGTCAGGGTCTGTGTGGCGCGTGTCGCACAGTGGCCTTTGTTCAGATGCGGGGCTGCGGCCTCGGGGAGCCCGTGCCTTGGTGGGAAGGAGCCCCACGGCTTCTGGGGGACAGTACGGGTGAGTGGAGGGGGCGACTCATCAGCAGAGGCCTCGGCCAGGGTTGGTGCCGGTGGTCCCTGCACGTCGTGCACAGAGTACTTCCTGTCGGGGAAGGTTCTCCATTTTTCTAGGTAGTTCCTACTCGTGAGTCACGTCTGCGCTGTTGATCCTTGTTGAGGTGTTTGCTCTGACTGTGTCGTCGGCCCAGGGCCCCGCCCCGCCCCGCAGGCCGCCGTCTGGTCGGCGTGGCCTCGCCCTCGCCACCCCGCGCTCCGGGAAGGGCTCTCCTGGAGGTGCTGAGAGCAAAGACAGCCAGACCCTGGGGTGACGGAGGCGGCCGGGTCAGCGTGCGCGTCCTCTGGGGCTGCGGGCCTGGAGCGGTCCTGAGCTGGGCGTGGTTTCGGGCGTCCCCGCTGTGGCCTCCAGGTGGGCTTGGGGCCGCGCGTTCTCTGGGCCCTTCGGGTCGGTACTTGTTCTTCCACAGATGACTCTGAGGTCTGGAAGGTCTGGGTACAGATGAGGCCGTAGCCTCGCCGGACGTGCGTGCTCGGAGCTGCGGCAGGCTGGGGCCCTCCCACGGCGGCACGTGGGCCGTGTCCCCGGCCCGAGGCCAGCCTCCGTGAGCCCAGTGACCGGGATCACGGGTGTGTGTGCTGACGGCAGCGCAGTAGCGGCCCTCCCCGCGCGTCCCCTTCCGCCCCCGCTCCTTGGGGGATGCCTGCCCCAGGGGGGCGCCATCTCGTCTCCTCCCGTCCCTTGAGTGGCCCTGCGGTGATGCTGTCTCACCCGGGGGCGACCAGACGGAAAGCGCAAGACTTTAGATCTTTATTTGGCTGCTTTTCACTTTAACGTACCTGATCCTGAGTCTGGACGCGTGGAACACGTGCCCACCAGCCGTCAGACCGTCGTCGTGTGCTGCCTCGGGGGGTGGGGTGCCCTCCGTGGACCAGGGGTGGGAGCAGACTTGGAATCTTCTGTGTGCTTCCCACACAGCTGCAGCGACTGTCCCTCCTCCACACGCCTGTCCCCATCTGTGGGGCTGCCCGGCATGGCCCGCTTTGTTAGGTGACAGATCCGCGGGCCGGCGCCCCTGCCCACCTGCCCCCCCCTCGCCCCCCCCGGGTGCACATGGGACAGTTCCCTCTTCGTGGCTGCTGTCTTCATCTTTCATTGCGGCCTAAGGAGTCCGTGGACTCCTTGTAGACAAGGTCTACGGCTGAAGGGCGAATGGCACAAACCCGGCATCCCTGTCTCGGTCTCTCCACTTGGCCTCTGGCAGGGAATTCCTGTTGTTCAGTCTACGCCTCGATCTCCTGTCCCTGTGACCTGCGCCGCCCCCTCCCCAGTCCTGCCTCCGCCACTAGCGGCTGCTGCGGGCCTGCCCCGTCCTCTGTGGCTCGTGCGGGATGAACCCGTCCTTCGTGCTGACTTTACGACTGTGTGGTTGTGTTCACCCCACTGTGGCACCCGAGGCCCGACCTCGCTTCTTGTCTTCCCTGCCCCAGGGCCCTCGTTCTGACCTCATTTCCTCTCTGCTCTGGGCCCTGGAGTCGGTCACCTCTTTCTCCTGCTCGTTGACTGGCGCGGTGATGCCTCTGGCCTCGGCCCACCTTGGACGCCCCACCCCCCGGGGCCGGACTGGGCATATGGCCCGCCTCTCTGCTGTCCTCTGGCTCCCGGGGCCTGGCGGGTGGGCGCAGGGGCCCTGGACCTGGGTGTCGGTGTGGTCCTGGCTGGCCCTGTGCGCCCTTGTCCCCAGGAGGCCAGCCTCCTCGGGGAGTTGAGCGTCAGGTGTCCCTGGGTCGCTGTGCTCTGGGGCGCCTCTGGCTGGGCCTGAGGCCTCGGTCCTTCCTCTTGTTCTCTGTCTCGGGTGGTGCTCTCCAGGGCTGTCCTTGGCCGTGGCCAGACGGTGTTTTGTTTTCCTGTCTACTTTAGGGTTTTGTGATTTCATTTGTAACTTTTAAGTTGTGCTTTGTTTTGTTTCTTTTGTAACGGCTTTCACGTGGTCTTGTGTCCTGGCTCATGCTGACCTCTCCCTCCCCCGGGATGCTAATGCTGGTTCTCTGCCGGGTCTCTCCGAGTTCCTGCTCCTGCCTTGTCTCTGAGCTTTGCTTTCTCTGTGCTTGGCACCTGACTGCTCCTCGTGTGGACCTGTAGGCGGGTCCCCAGTTTTGCTCCCTCGAACCTCCCGTCCGCCTCCTGTGGCGACTGGCCTCTCCCCACCCTGAGCTTTCCCTGGTGGCTCCTGGGGCTCTTTCCTGGCAGCTCTTAGGCCTTGGTCTGCCCTCCTCCTGGCCATCTCGTGCCCTCCCGTGTGCTCCAGGGCCACAAGCTTTGTCCTTCGTTGAAGTCCAGGGGTTTAGGCGATTTTTTTTGTATTTAAGATTTTATTTTTAAGCAGATCTACACCCAGCATGGGGCTCGAACTGACAACCCTGAGATCAGGAGTTGCTCGCTCCCCTTTTAAAAGGAGCTTGCCAGGCGCCCCTTGGCGATTTTTGAGAGAATGGGGTCGGAGCATTTTTACACTTCTATCTTAAAACTGGTTTTTCTTTCCTCAAATGTTGCCTTTTAATTATTCTGTTTTCCGGATTTGCCAAAGATCTCGGTGTTTTAAGCATTGAGGAAGGAAGGACATGAAGAGCTGCTTTGAAAAAGAACACACAGGAACGCTGATGATTTGCGACTTTACCCAGAAGCAACGCTCAGATAAGCAGGGTTTGTTTCCTTGCAACGTCTTACTTCATGCTCGTGCGCGTGCCTGCGTGTGAGTGCGCGTTCACACACATTCGCTGTCCTGGAAGGTCGTCAGCGTCTGGCTGGGTATGGTCTCGACTGCTGTTTGGAAGAACCCCTCAGGGCCCGTAGTGTGAGATTTAATCACCCCGAGGAACGACAAAGGTCCAGATTCTGTTGAGTGGAATGCGGTGTGCAAGAAGAGTGTGAGACAGGTTGAAAACTTTGTCAAGAAGTGAGAAGAACCAGCAACAGCCCTTTGGTAACAGAAGTTGGTCGGGAAGGGTCTCGTGATCCTGACTCCTTGTTGGGACCTTTTTTCCTCTCGAGTGTTCCCACTCAGTAGACTGGTTTTACCCGACGGCGCGAAGGCCCAGGGCCGCCTTCTCTGGGAAGCGTGGTCTGTAGCTTTCTGCTAAGTGTTTGCTTTGCTTTCTTCATTCTTGGCTCCGGCTCGGTCCCTCACTCTTGCTGGTTTTCTAGGCTGGTCGTTTCTTAAACTTGAGCTTCCGAATTCTCAAGAATGACTAGCTTCTCGGTCTCACGCCCCACTTGTCTGGTTCCCAGGTCTGAGATAGGCCCTGAGCGTTTGCCTTTCGAGGAAGTTCCCAGGTGATGTTGCCGCCCTGTGGGAAACCCCTTGGGAGAACCCCTGGTCTGCAGCTCTGCCTGCCGTGGCCCTAGGCCGAATCCAGCCCCCGCCCGGTTTTATAAATAAAGTTTTATTGGCTCGCAACCGCGCCCGTTTTTGTTCACATTGCTTGTGGCTGCGTTTGTGGTACAGCAGCAGCTGTGAGTAGTTCTGAGTGAGCGCGTGGCCCTCAGAGCTAAAAATACTTACCATTTGGCCCCTTACAGGAAAAGCTCGCCAATTCCTAATCTAGAGAAAGAAGCAGTTTTAATGCAGTGCTACTGTATTTTTGTGAATCTTTATGGGATGGGAAAGGATGTGTTTGGGATCAGCCACAGAAGAAATGGTGGCCTTGCCCCGCTCGTTTATGTTCGTCATTGACCTGTGGCAATGGTTTAAGACCACAGAGCAAACGAACCCTGGATTAGAAAGGGTCTGGTTGGGATCAAGACAGCTTTTAAAAGATACACTAAAGGTAATAAGCCGCAGGTAATTCAAGTGTGTGGCTTGATACCTTCGACAGACATGTACCCGTGACGAGTCACGACCAGGAGCCGGTCCTGCATGTGGAGTGTCCCTGCGTCTGTCCCCGAGTCCTCTTCCTGCCCCTCCCCTCCCCCACCTCCGGCAGCCACGGTGACTGGAGAGGAGCTTGTCTCCTCCGGAGCTTTATATAAGTGACATTTCTCTCTGTGTTTTTTTTTGGTCTGGTTTCTTCCACTCAGCAGAATTATTCCGAGGCCCTTCTGTGTAGTTGAGCGTGTCGAACCGCCAGGTTGTGTCCCGCTGTCCGGACCTGCCCCACGGTGCGGGCGGCCGGCTCGGTGCCGGATCTCGGGGGCGCTCGGGGGCGGGGAAGTGTGTGCTGCCGACCTTTCTGGAACCCCAGGCTGTCTTCCGGAGGCCGTGCGGCGGCGTCTGGTGGGGCTCGTCTCACTGAGGTGCGGTGCTCCACGAGACGGGGCCCCGGGCCCCTCTTTCCTCCGTCGCGTCTCGGAGGAGCTGAGGGCGCGCGGGTCCCCACTGACCGGCGGCTCCCCAGCCAGCACGTGTGCGCCCGCCCGGGCCGCGGGGGACCCCCCGGGCTTTCTCCCAGACCCCGGGGCTCTGGGACCCCACTTGGCCCACACGCAGGTCGCCTCTGCCGCCAGGGATTCTGGCTGTGCCTCGGTCGGAGAGCCGTCGTCCTCGTGCCTGTGGGCTCGTCTCTGGGCTCTGTTGCGCTCGCCGGGTCTGTCTGTCTGTCTGTCACTGCCCCGCCGGGGCGGACAGCTGCGGCCTGGTGTCCTGCCGTCCTGCCCCCGCTGGGGCTGCCCTCGGGCTTCTGCCCTTCCATGCGTGTGTTAGGACCTGCCTGCTGTGTCTGTGCAGAAAGATGGTGCTAAAATTATGATCAGGATCGATGTGAGTCCGTGAAGAACTGACATCTCATCAACGCTGCGTTTTCCAAACCAGGGTCAAAATGCACCAGTCCATTTTTTTAAGTTACTGGAAATTTCTCTCCACAATATTCCATAGTTCACAGGGCACAGGCCTTGGTGCGTTCTGTCACATTTACTGGATTCTCTCCAAGTTTTTCTTGTTTGGTGTTACTATTGGTAGTGTTGCTTTTAATTTTTGATGTTCTTGTTTTTTTATAATTTCAAGTTTTTATTTTTTTAAAGATTTATTTATTTGACAGAGAGAGAGAGAGAGAGATATCACAAACAGGCAGAGAGGAAGGCGGGGGGCGGGGGGAAGCAGGCTCCCCGCTGAGCAGAGAGCCCGATGTGGGGCTCGATCCCAGGATCCTAAGATCATGACCTGAGCCGAAGGCAGAGGCTTTAACCCACTGAGTGAGCCACCCGGGCGCCCCAATTGTTAGGACTTTTAAGGTAAGCTCTCTGCAGAGATCAAGAGTCGCACACTCTGCTGACTGAGCCCAGCAGGGGCCCCGGCGTGTTCGCCTTTATGGTATCGCTGAGATTGACTTGGTAAAATTCTGGTTATGGTTTTTGCATTTGTATTCATGAGAGCTGTTGGTCTGTGGTTTTCTGTTTTGTTTTGCTTTTTGTTCTTGTAATTTTTTTTGTCTAGTATCAGAGGGATGTTGGATTCATAATTATTTGGGAAGTATTCCTTCTTCCATTTTCTGAAAGATTTGTTTCTTTTACAAATACCTGGTAGCACTTAACGGCGGAGGCCCATCCTGGTCTGGGGGGGTGGCGGGGGGGGGGGCGTTAACGAGGCTGGGCCGCCCGGGCTCCTGCTCCAGCCCCGGCCCCGGCCCCGGCCCGAGAGCCTGCTGGTGTGTGAGCGACTGCTCACTCTGCAACGTCAGCTTGGTCGTGAGGTCATTCGTGATGTTCCCGAAACAGCCGTTGGGGTCGTGGCGATGCCCCCTCTCATGGTCCTGCTGCTGACTGTTTCTTCTTTTCCTGATGAGTCTGGCTAGCGGCTTATCAGTTGTACTGATCTCAGAGAGCCAGTTCGGGTGTCACTGATTTTTCTCTGTTATTTTTCTGTTTTTTACTTCATTAATTTCTGTCTTGATCTTTATAGTTTCCATCCTTTGGTCTGCTTTGAATTGAATTGGTCCGTTTTCTAGTTCCATAAGCAGGAAGAGGACTCAATTGTTTAAGACTTTTCTTGTTTTCAGATACAAATATTTGGTTTTCTCCTAAGTCCCGTTTTAGGGATTTCATACAGGTTCTGATACGCTTTTTCATTTTCATTTACTTCAAATACTTTATAATTGCTTTTGATTTCTTCTTTGATATGTGGGTTAGAAGTGTGCTGGTTTGCAAATACTTGAGAGTCCTGTACAGATCTTTTTGTTACTGATTTCCCTTTGAATTCCACCTTGGTCAGAGGACACATTCATGGTTTGTGGACCCTTTGAAATATATTGAGACTTGTATTCAGCGCAGAATATAGTCTGTCTTGGTGACTGTTCTCTGTGCACTTGAGAAGGACCTGTGCTGGGGGGAAGCTCTGTAAACACTGGTCGGGTTGGTGGTGCTGCTGTGTGATGGTGGTGGTGTGTCTTTGCCAGTTTTCTGTTTATTGCTCTATCCAGTTTTGGCAGAAGAAGGTTGACGTCTTCTAGTGTAATTATAGATTTATCTACATGCAGTCATATCGGTTTTTAGCTCATGTATTTTGTAGCTTTGTTATTTGGGGCATTAATGTTTACGCTTTTTTTTATATTTGATTACTTGATGGTTTACTGATATAATCTGCGTTGTTTCTAGTTAATATTCTTTCCTCTGAAATCTACTTTGATATTATTTTTTTAAGATGTTATTTATTTGAGAGAGAGAGAGTGAGAGAGAGCATGAGAGGGGAGAAGGTCAGAAGGAGAAGCAGACTCCATACGGAGCTGGGAGCCTGATGCAGGACTCGATTCTGGGACTCTAGCATCATGACCTGAGCCAAAGGCAGTTGCTTAACCCACTGAGCCACCCAGGCGCCCCTCTGCTTTGATGTTAATATAGCTATTCCAGTTTTCTTTGGACTCTTGTGAGCATGGCATATCTGTTTCCATCTTTCTTTTTTTTTTTTAAGTTTTTATTTTTAAGACCTCTCCACACCCAATATGGGGCTCAGACTCATGACCCCAAGACCAAGAGTTGCACGCTCCCCTGACTGTGCCAGCCGGCTGCTCGTCTTTCCGTCCTTTTACTTTAATCTGTGTTTTTATTTATTTAGTGTATGTGTGTGTGTCTGTATTTTTAAAATGTGTTTCCTGTAGGCCTTGTGTCGCTTTTCTGTCTGATCTGATAGTCTGTGCCTTTTATTTACTTATGTATTTCTGTATTTTTCTCTGCCTTTTTTTTTTTTTTTTTTAAGATTTTATTTATTTACTTGACAGAGAGAGAACACAAGTAGCCAGAGAGGCAGGCAGAGACAAAGGGGGGGAAGCAGGCTCCCTGCTGAGCAGAGAGCCCGACGCGGGGCTCCATCCCAGGACCCTGAGATCATGACCTGAGCCGAAGGCAGAGGCTTTAACCCACTGAGCCACCTAGGCGCCCCTTTCTCTGCCTTTTGATTGGGGAGTTCACATGACTTGACATTAAATGTGATTATTGATAAGATTAGGTTTGGGTCTTTCATCTTGCTCTTTGTTTCTTGTTCCATCTATTTGTAGCTTTCTTTTCTTTCCTTTATTTTTTCTTTAAAGACTTTATTTGTCAGAAAGGAAAAGAGTGTGTGTGCACAAGCAGGGGGAGCTGCAGGCAGAGGGAGAGGGAGGAGTAGGGCTCCCTACCGAGCAGGGAGCTTGATGTGGGGCTCGATCCCAGGACCCTGAGATCATGACCTAAGCTGAAGGCAGAAGCTTCAGCCACTGAGCCCCCCGGGCGCCCCTTGTAATTTTCTCTTCCATGGTTTTTTCTTTCACTGAATCAGATGCTGTTTATGATCGCATCACGGGTCCTCGCTGCCTCGTTTGCTGTACTCACAGTTCCTCTGGGGTTTAGCGGACACGGGGACATGATGGTATGCGTCCCCTGTGCCCCCCACCGGCCTGCAGGGCTCTGTCTGGAAGAGTGTGGGCCTCTGTTACCGTGCAGGGGACTTGGCCTGTGCTCAGGAGCTCTGTGATGCATCTACTCTTTGTGCTTCTTAAAGGTATTTAAGTGATAAGAAAAAATTTCTCCTGTCACCCTGCATAGTCACCAGTTCTGTTACTCTGCATTCCTCTCTGTAGAGGAAGCTTACCATCTGGTGGCGTTTTTCTTCTTCCTGAAGGATGGCCTTTAACTTCCTTGGTAATGTGGGTCTGCTGGTGATGAGTTTTTGTTTTCCTTTATTTTCCTTTCATTTTTGAAAGATATTTGTAGTAAGTATAGAACTCCAAATTGTCAGTTTTTTCTTTTTTTTGATACTTTAAGATTTTATTTGACAGAGAGAAAGAGATCACAAGTAGGCAGAGAGGCAGGCAGAGAGAGGGGGGGAAGCAGGCTCCTTGCTGAGCAGAGAGCCCGATGTGGGGCTCGATCCCAGGACCCTGAGATCATGACCTGGGCCGGAGGCTTTAACCCACTGAGCCAGCCAGGCGCCCCTAGTTTTGATACTTTGAAGAAGCTAACCTACTGTGGTCCTGGTTTCTCCTTACGTGATGCTTTTAAGACTTTTGCTTTGTCACTGGTTTTGAGCGTGTTGATTTTGATGTACTTTTTTGTATTTTTTTTTTTTAACTGCATATGTTTGGAGGGGTTATGGAGACTTTGGGTTTATTGTTTTTCTTTGGAAAACTCCTTCCCTCCCTCCCTCTCCTTCTTCCAAGCAGGCTGCATGCCCAGCATGGAGCCCGGTGTGGGGCTTGAACTCATGAGCCTGAGATCAAGCCCTGAGCAGAGACCAAGAGTCAGCCGCTCGGCCGACTTAGTGCCCTGGGGCCCCAGCTGGCTCACAGATGCTCTTCTCATTCTGTTGCACCCCTTTTTTCTCAGGTAATTTCTGTCGCTGTGTGTTCAAGCTCGAGAGTCTTCAGCCCATCACTGCCACCCCGCCTGGTGTCGTGTGTGTCTCTGCACCGGGACCTGGGCCGTACCTTCCCCGTCTCTGTTGAAGTTGCTGAACTTGCAGAATACAGCTTTAAGAGTGCTGTTGATGTCCTTTGGGAATGTTTATGTCTGTGTCCGGTCCGGCAGCTTTAGTGGCTGATTCTCCTTATGGTTCCTACTTTCTTGGTGCTTTGGCTGCACACATTTTGAAATTTCCGTCTGGGTGCTGAATGTTTCTGTGTTTCTAGAAATCTTCTTGAGCTTTGTCCTGAGGTGCAGTGAAGTTACTTGGAAATAGTTTGGTCTTTACAGATCTTTTTTGATTTGTTTCGGTGGGTGCAGAGCAGTGCTCCTTCTGGGGCTGACTGTTGCACATCCTGTACAGAACCTTCCCGAGTGGACAGGACCCCGTGAATTCAGAGGTTTCCCAGCCTCGTGCACCTTCCCGGCACATGTGTGCTGGTCTGTGCTGGGCAGACCCGGTACCTCTCTGTGCCACTCTCCCCTT
The DNA here is from genome assembly GCA_028646535.1 of Procyon lotor. Classification (NCBI taxonomy): domain Eukaryota; kingdom Metazoa; phylum Chordata; class Mammalia; order Carnivora; family Procyonidae; genus Procyon; species Procyon lotor. The sequence goes on from CM053606.1 coordinate 1,601,918, forward strand.
GGCGTGTGAATCCCTGGACTGCAAGCTCCATCTCCTTGACTCGGTCACTGGGCCCGCCCGGAAATCCCCAGGGTGGCAAGCTGGGGCTGGCTGAGGGCTCACCGCGATTGCTTCTGTATCTGGGGGTCACTGTGCTTAGTCGCTTGAGGCCCAGCACCTGGAGAGCAGGTGGCTCCTGGGCCTTGTCTGGGTTTTGGCTCCTCCAAGCCCTGGGGGCGGTGGTGGGGTCCCTGGCCCCTGTGACGCCATCTTGGCTGCAGATGGTGTCACAGTGTGGTTGTTGGCCCCATCTAAAATCGATGCTGCTGCAGACCCTCTCTTCATAAGTGACGCTGGAAACACGAGATAAAAACTAAGAGTTGGCTGTGCTCTTGCTCGGTGCGGACTGCTGCAGCGGGGTGCGGGGGGACTCCCGGGGGGGCTCCCCTGCACAGGCAGGGCTTCTGGTGTGTCCTCCAGGACTAACTGCCGCAGGAAGCGAAAATAACTCAAGATTTTGAACGACAGATCCTTGGGGGTGATTGCAACTGTAGGAATGAAGGTGAGCAAATCAAGCTCGGAGGTAGAAGGATTTTAAAAATCGCTGAATTGTGCTGACTGGCACGTCCATTGTGAGCAGATATGTTTTCTTTTTTGCAATAATTTTGGCTGCATTAAATTCGTTTTGTTAACATCTTCATTACCGCCTTTTCAATTTTAGGCGGAATTGATTATGAACAAAGTGCCGTGATTTGGACTATTCAGTGTAGCAGCTGCAGCCCGCGGGCGCTCCAGCGGCCTGCTGACGGGCTCACGTCCGCGCGCTCGGCGACACCTGGGGGACCGGGTTGGGGTCCGCGAGCTCCCTGTGCACCTGCAAGCACAGGCAACGCCGACAGCCGAGGAGCTGGTGGCGGGGTCTCTGCCTTCCCGCCAGGTGCCGCTCGGGGGTCGGCAGAGTCGGAGCGCCTGGTTGGCTCTTGGAACAAGTTGGCAGACAGCACGATGCCCTCTGAGTGAGGAAGTGGCAGGTCTGTGACGTGGCTCAGGGTGACCTGTGCTCTCTTGCGTGAGCGTCGGTCGTGGCCCCGAAGGAGCACGTCCAGCTGCAGCCTTCTCTCAGGGCCGACGGCCAGCTGGCTCCGCGGCCTGGGGTCTCGGCCAGGCCTGAGGGTGCCGCCTCGGGCAGGGGGGCTCTCGGGACCCTGGGTCGGCGCTGCCCTGCTCTCGTCTGAAGGGCGTCGGGCGGGTGGAGCGTGTGCGGGGACCCGGTGCTCCCACGCAGTTCTCGGTGGCGGGTCGCCGGCCCTGCTGCCTGGGACGGGTTCTCGGAGCGAGCGGGAGCACCTCTTGCCCCTGAGGACCGGATGGAAGCCTCGCTGGTTTGTGCTCGGAGCTCGTACCAGAGGCCGCCTGGGCTGCAGGTTCCTCTGAGCCGCCTGGGCCGGTGGGCTCCGTGCGCTCCGGCCGCCGTTCTGTAGCGAGGGGACGGCGGCTGCCCTGGCAGCCTGGACGAGGCCTCGCAGGTTCGCGGACGGCCGCGCCCTGCCGCTGGCCCCTCAGGGGCCGTGGCTGGCTCGCAGAGACTGTCCCGGGGCCCCCTGCAGAGCTGCTGTGCCCTCCCCCAGCTGTGCCTGCCACCCCTGCCCTGGACCTCCTGGGCGCAGGGCCGCAGCCCAGAGGACCCGCTGTGTGCCGAGGCCCAGGAAGCGGGGATCATGTTGTCTACACTGACGTCCTGGGTCTTTCCCGGCGGCTCGCTGCCACCGCGGAGCAGCAGCCCCAGTGTGTGTCCCCTCGTCCGGGCTCTGGACAGTGTTGGCCAGCGGTTGGATCCGTGCCTGGAGCGAGTGTGCCCGGATGTGCGGCGCGGGGGCCGAGGCTCCCGATGTGGAGCAGAGCAGGCGTGGGGGGTGGGGAGGGGGCGCTGGCCGTGGCTCGGCTTCCGGGGGCCGTTCTGCTTTCTGCGTGGGCTCTTCGCGGCTGCCTCGGGACCCACGCGGGTCGGGCCCCTGGGGCCCTCGCCCGGCCCCCTGGGCAGTGCCAGCTGACCGCAGGGCAGCCGTGGGGCGGGGGCCATGGACGCTGGAGAAGACGGTGAGACGCAGGTGGGGCCGAAGACTCTTGCCCTTGTCCTCCTTCCCATCGCTAGTCGCAGACCCCAGGTCGCTCAGAGAGGACCTTCCCAAAGGTCCCCATTTGATTTGGTTTTGGAGATGGGGGTGAGTTTTCCTGCTGGTTTTATGGCGCGGTTCTCTCCCTGGTTGGGGGTGTCTCCCCTGATTTGCTCGAGGAGGGCTGCAGTGCCGAGGGGCGAGGGGCCCAGCTTGGGGAGGGCAGGCCAGGGCTGTGGTGCTCCGGGGAGGCTGCGGACGGCCCCGGGGGGCTGGAGGTGTGGGGTTCAGCGGCGCCGGGGTCCAGCCGCCCCCCCACGGCTGGGACCTGCTCATCGCGGCTCTGGTGTCCCTGCTGCCGGTAAGTGCCGAGGAGGCCACACCGAGCCTGGGGCAGGCCTGCGAGGGTCTGGAGGGCTTCTGTGCTTTGTGAGAGGGTCTGGCCGCGACGTTCTGTCCCCGGGGCCCTGGGTGACCGTCGAGGCGGCTAGTGGTGGGGCTGCTGGGGACGTGGACCCTGGCGTGAAAGTGAAGACATGCACGGGAGGGGCCCAGGGGGAGCGAGGGCACCACGGCTGGCCGTGTGACAGCAGCGCAGGAGAGGGTCCTTGTGGAGGAAGGGGCCTCTGACCGCGTCTGCTCTTGCACTGCCTGTCCCCCCGCCCCCGGAGGCTCGGGGGCTGACGGCGGGTTTGCCCTCTGCCCTCACCAGAGGCCCGTGGCTGCCTCATCTCCGTTTTCCTCCCTTGCTGTGCGGGCCCAGGGAGTGGCTGGTCAGGGTGGGCGAGCGAACCCACGAACACCCACCCCCGTCCCTGCACGTCCCCCTCCTGGGGGGGGGGGCCCACCGTGGGCTGGGGGGGCCGTGGCTGTCCCGCTGCAGGGCAGGGCCCTCCGGGGTTGGGGCCGGCTCATCTGCTGTCGTCTGGGGCTTCTGGCTCTTGGGGTTTAGGTTCTCTCTCGTTCTCAGCATGAGCAGGTCCGAGATGCTGGTCACTCCGCCCGATGCCGAGGGCTAGATGGCAGCCCGCTGACCTGCACGGCCCCGGGGAGTGGGGGTGTGGCCGTCCATCCTGGGCTCTGTCCCCGTTTACGAGAGGTCAGGCGGTCACAGAGGGTGAGGAGGCCTGCAGGCCTGGGGCCTCCATCTGGTGATTGTAAAATGGGCAGTACACATTTTTGGAGGGGGGATGGTGGAGGAACACACTGCCGACAGTGTCGGGCCGCCCCCGCCCGCCCCGGGCAGACACCTTTGTAGCCCTTTTCTCCTGATGTCTGTGGTGCTGAGGGGTGAAAAGTTCAGGCTGTCCGCACTCTGGGGGGAGCTGGGGGTGGGGCCGAGCCCAGGCCCGCTTCTCCTCCGGGTCCCTGAATGCTGGCGGTGGAGCGGGGCCGCCTCCTGCTGTGCCACCCCTGGGCGGGGCCGTGGGGACCAGGGACCCAGCAGGGTCCCTGTCCATTGCCCCGTGCTCTCGGACAGTTCTCTCACCTGGGGTCAGTCTCGCCCTCATGCTGCCCCCTTCCCTGCCAGCTTTCCCTGACCGATCCAGGGGGGTGGCACAGGACCCCCAGAAGTCTGCTGGGGTTTTGGGGGAGCTGTGAGGAGATGGCCTCCTTCCTGGGGGGGTGGGCCCCAAAGCCTCGTGTGGCTGGCTCTCCTTACAGGCGGGCCATTGCTCACGGCCCCTCGGGGGTAGGGGCTCGTCTGGGGACCTGCCCACGCTGCTGCCTCTGCTGCAGCCGAGGGCCTCGTGCTCTCTGCGCGCCCTGCACTGACCCCGGCGCTCCCCTGATGCTCAGCGGCTCCTGCCCCACAGAAACCTTTGTTCCTTGCAGCCCAGCAGTGCTGGGGCGCCCCTTGCCACTCCTGTAGGCCCCCCCCCCCGGGGCAGGGATGCAGCCCCTGTCCCCGAGGGGCTCCTAGGTGGGCTGCCTGGCCCTGGGGAACTTGGGGACCTTGGGCACCCCTCCCCCAGCCAGCAGGCTGGCTGCTGAAGGACCAGGAGGAGCTGAGGACCAGTGTCTTAGCTGGTGAGGCTGAGGTGGGGGGAGGGCCACCTAGCCAGGTTTCTAGAAAGCCGCCTCTCGAAAAGGGACCTGGTCCCCAAAACAGCAGGCAGTTCCTCCCTGGTTCAGGGAGGCTGGGGTGGGGGTCATGCCTGTTTCTTTTTCTGCAGGGGGCAGTGGCCCCACGGGCAGGTGCAGGGCCATCTGAGCTGAGGAGCCTGGGGAGGGTGGCTTGGCTGTGGGGGCGCCCCGCCCCCAGCCCCCTTGTAGGCCCTGCAGAGGCCTGGGTCGAAAGGTCACTGCCCTGATTTTTGTTGCCGCCTCTCGAGTTCCCACGACCCTCGCCCTCAGCACAGACGGGTAGGCTTGGAGCTTTGACAGGGCCTTTCAGGGGATGAAAAACATGCCAAAAGGTCAGAATTGCAAACCACCAAGGTGACATGTTTCAGTAGGTTAGAAATGGCGTCAGAAGTTGAGAACGCACACGCACAGGCCTGGGTTTCTGGCAAGTGGAAACCGGAGCTGCTTGGGGCAGCGCCGCCTCCCAGAGCAAGGTGGGGAAGCAGAGCAGGCCGCTGTCCCGGGCCCGTCCGTGCGCATGGGGCTGGGTGTGCGGCTGAGGGGCACCCGGGTGGCTGGCATCTGGGAGTGTGCGGGGCCCGCGTGCGGGGGTGTGCGAGCCAGGGTGCGGGGGTGTCCAGGGCCAGCGTGCAGGGGTGTGGGGGGAAGGCGTGCGGGAGTGTGTAGGGACGGTGTGTGGGACCGGTGTGCAGGGGTGTGCGAGCCGGGGTGCGGGGGTGTGCGGGGCCGGTGTGTGGGGCTGACGTGCGGGGTGTGTGGGGCCAGTACAGAGGTGTGTGAGCTGGGGTGTGGGGGTGTCCAGGGCCGGCGTGCAGGGGTGTGTGGGGACGGTGTGTGAGGCCGATGTGCGGCGGTGTGCGGGGCCGGTGTGCAGGGGTGTGCGGGGGTGTCCAGGGCCGGCGTGCAGGGGCGTGCGGAGTCGGCGTGCGGCGGTGTGTGGGCCCGGTGTGCAAGGGTGTGCGGGGGTGTCCAGGGCCGGGGTGCAGGGGCGTGCAGAGTCGGCGTGCGGCGGTGTGCGGGGCCGACGTGCAGGGGCGTGCGGGGGTGTCCAGGGCCGGTGTGCAGGGGTGTGCGGGGCCGACGTGCAGGGGCGTGCGGGGGTGTCCAGGGCCGGCGTGCAGGGGTGTGCGGGGCTGGCGTGCAGGGGCGTGCGGGGGTGTCCAGGGCCGGCGTGCAGGGGCGTGCGGCTCACACCACCTCAGGCACCGGGATATTCTTTGTGATTAAAAAAAAAAAAGTTGCGGAGGGTGAGTTAGCTTGCATTTCTGCATAGTGACTGTGTGCCCCAGGAACCCTTAAATTAGACACTGCCGGGTCTGGTAAATATTGTCCTCGCTGTAATCATCCGTTTTATCAAAACCAAGACTTCCCTCATTGCTGTTTTAGCATGTCTGCAGGACGGGCGTCTGATTTTTGCCCTCTCTCCTCTGTCCACCGGTCCTGGCCTGGGCCGCCGGCCCCGAGCAGGTAGCGTACTTGTGCACGCAGGCAGCTGGCCGGCGCTGTGTCCTCGGTTGGGCCAGCAGCCCCAGACCCCAAGGCCCTCCCGACATGACCCCTCCCCAGGGGCCCTGGCCCAGCTTGTCTTGCTAGGGGTGCGTCCTGTCAGGGGTCGGGGCGGGGGCAGGAGTGCCCGGTCTTAAATCAGGGACCGCCCGGCAGTAGTGAGAGTGACCGCGGCCTGGGAGCACCTGAAAATACAGATTGCGTGTCCTTTCCGCCAGGAAGACATTTGTTATGTCGCCAGCAGCCCCGAAGCCCAGATATCTGTCCCAGGCCGGCTCTTCCTTGGAGGACCGCGGGGCCATCTGACTCTTTGCCGGTCCCAATGGAGGGACCTCAAGCTGGTGGGCGCTGGTCTCTTTCCTGGCCTCGCTTTTCTGTTTGTGTGGTTCTGGTAGGTTCTCGGGCGTGCTGGCGCAGACGTGGGAAGCCGGCTTCTTGCGCTCATGTTGAGGGTGCGATGCAGCTGTGGCGCAGACCCACGCGTGGGACAGTGAGGCAGGGCCGCGGCCTGGGCATCTGGGCCGTCACTCCCCGCGGGTCCCTGCAGGGCGGAAGGGCTGCCGGGGTGGGGGTCGGCGGTGTGTGTGTGGGGATCGGGGAACAGTGTGCTGGGACTCCTCACACCGCGGCCCACCCTCTGCCCCGGGGAGAGAGGAGGGTGGGGGTGCGGTCTGGCTCTAGAGGGGACCCTAGCTGCCTGCCCCCAGAGCCCCCGTGCCGGCTCCTGGTTCCTGGAAGAGGCCGTGGCAGCTTCTCACTGCGTGGGGCCTGGTGGCTGGGAATGTGTGGTCGGGGTGGGGCTCGTACCCTGAAGCTGGGGTTCCGCGCAGGGGCAGGCTCCAGAGAGGGGAGTGCACAGCCCTGGGAAGGAGGAGGGCCAGGCTTCTGGGGCTCCAGTGAGGGGGGCCCCCCTCCTGTGGACCGTCCCGGGTCATTCTCCAAACATGGGTGTATTTGGCGGTGGTGGGTGGGCTTCTGGCTCTCAGGGTGAGGGGAGCGTTCTGGAAGGGCCGGGCAGACTCATGGCCTGGGCAGGGCGGTCGTCTTCCGTCTGTCCTTCCTGCGGCTCGGCCCCCCTGGCCGCCCCGCCTGGGTCCGCGTTCTGTCCTTGCGGTTTTTGTGCTCGTCGGAACGGGGGGTGGTTCCCAGGCTGGGGGTGCTGACGTGTTTGGGGAAAGCACCCTCCCGCCTCTGTTCTGGGCTCTTCTGTGAACTCGGAGCATCTCTGCTGTGAAGCTTGGGTGCGGTGCCCCGCACGCCGGTCCCTCCATCTGCCCACGCGACCCCGGAGGGTCTGCGCCCACGCTGTGGCCGTGCGTGTTCTGGCACGTGGACAGCTCGCGTGCGACCCCCGGGCCGCCCGCTGACGCCAGGGCAGGGCCCAGCAGCTGTGTCCGTGGGATCGGAAGGGACCGCAGGGGCAAAGGCCACTCTGGGCAGCGTGGGCCTCTGGCTCCCGCTCCTGTGGCCGTGGCTGTTTTGGTTATGTTTTTAAAAAAAATTGTAGTTAATGTACAGTGTAGTGACTTAGCCCTTCCCCGAGACCCCGGGGCTCCCGCCAGCCCCGCCCCACACCCCCTCCTCCGGTGACCGCCGGTGTGTCCTCCGTAGTCAGTCTGATTCTTGGCTTGTCGCACTTTTTTGTGTGTGCTTGTGTTTGTGCATTAAACTCCACACACAAGTGCAGTCTGTGGTGTTGGTCCTCCTGGGACGGACGGATCCCGCCCAGCGCGCTGCCCTCTCCCCAGCCCGCATCGCTGCAGACAGCGGGCTCTCCCTCTAGCCGGCGGCTGAGTGGTCTCCCATCGCGTGGGGAGCACGTCTCTGTCTGCCAGCGGCACCTGGGCTGCGTCCTGTGAATAACGCTGCGGGAGACCCGGGGGGCTCTGCGTCTTTACCCCGATCGGCGTTTTGCGTCTTCGGGTAACGACCCGGCAGTGGAATCCCTGGGTCACAAGGAGGTTCTACTTTTAGCCGCTCACAGGGCGTCCGCATGGTTTTCCAGAGCAGCCGCGCCAGCTCGAGTTCCCACCCGCAGTGCACGAGGGTCCTCTTTCTCCACGTCCTCGCCAGCACCTGTTGTTCCTTGTGTCGCTCGGAGCCCTTCCGACAGGGGGGAGGTGATATCTCATCGCGGTTGTGATCTGTGTCCCCCAGTGTCGACTGACGGCCAGTTGCCATGTCCACCGTTGGTCACCCCCTCTGGCCAGCGTGTGGCAGTGCCTGCCGCCCTCCGTACTCCTCCGGGGGGCACAGTGCCTCGGACATGTTGGGTCTTCGCCGTCCTTTGCTTTCTGGTGGCTCATGGTTCTCTTGGGTCAGGACCTCTCACCCATTTGGACGGAAAGAGCCGTGTGGGAGACAGCCAGCCAGGACCGTCTGGGGGCCTCACCTGGGAAAGGGCCACAAGGGTCCGTGACCGGCCTGGGGTGGGGGTGGAGACCCGGTGTTGGGGCGTGACCTCGAGGGGTTTGGGGCCCTTTGTATGCAGCGCAGTGGGAAGGACGCCCCCGTGGTGGTCTCGGGCCGACAGCTGCGCCGATTCCCCCCTCGGGAGGCTGTGCGTCCTGTTGCCACAAAGCTCCCCGTGTGTTTTCCTGCAAGGAGGGTGTCCCCGCCACCTTGAGAGTCCGGCCGAGGTGGGCTCTCCAGAGACAGCCGTGGTGGGATGCGAGGTCCTCGGCGGCCCCCTGGCCTGCGTTCAGCCCGCTCTTGCGTTCTTAGGTTGGGGGCTCCTCCTTCCTGTGATCTCGGAGGGGTCTGGCCAGGATGCTTGGGCGGCTCAGCCTTGGGTCTCAGCCACGCTGAGCCCTGGGGTGGGAGAGGGGCGTGCGGGGCTTGGTTTCTCCATGACAGTTCTGCTGTGTCTTTAAATGTTTGCCGGAAGCTGCCGAGGGGACCCGGCCTGGCCCGGGCCGGGGGCAGGACCACGAAGCCACAGCCTGCCCTTTCCCTGGCTCTGTGGGAGAGTCCCACACACACCCCGCCCCACGGTTCCCCCGGGACCCCCTGGCTCCCGGCCGTGCCTTTTGCGCCTGGCCTGCCTTGCTGGCCTGTGCGTGCCTTTTGCAGGTCTTACGTGCCTGGGAGGGGGCTGGGGCTGGTGGGGGCAGCTTTTCTGTGCTCCCGGTATCTTTCCAGGGGCATGCAGACCCCGAGATCGGACAGTTTCCTCTTGAGTTTGGGGACGTGTCCTGCGAGCACCTCTATCCACAGGAGCGTCTAGGCGCTATTATGTGTTCAGGGCCCCGAAGCCTCCTCACCTGCTGTGTCCACAGCCCGGGCTCCAGGCCAGGTTTCCATACTCCCCCCGGTTGAGCTTCCTAGCGGTGGTTCCCCACTCTGCGCTAGCAGCGTCTCTGGGACTGGGCGCCCCTCCCCCAGCACCAGGACCCACCCAGCTCTCCCTGAAGGTCACCTGCTGCGGTCGCAGATCCTCTAAAGAAAGGAGGCTGTGCAGGTGGCCTGGACCCCAGAGGGAGGTTGGAAGCCTGGAGGCTGCCTGCTTCTGCCGCCCAGGGCAGGGACGCGTCCTGGGGTGAGCGCTGTGGGAGCGGGTGGCCCGGTTGGGCTCTGCCCCGGAGGGGTGCTGTGGTCTCCTGCGTGGGAGCCTTGAGCAGGGCTGCCTGAGGCCAGGAGGCAGAAGCATTTGGGAAGGGCGGCGCTCTCTCAGGAGTCTTGGATTCCTGGTGGCTGGCTCCGCTGGTTTTATGTGGAAAGGATGAAGACCTCTTCTTGTCGCTTCTTACGTAGCATGTTCACGACACTCACCTTTGAGGGTTTTCTCTTTCATTCTGAAATTTGGGAGTTGCTGGGACCCGTCTCCCTGGTGTGCCTGTAATGGGCACAGATGAGTGCTGGTGACTGAAGCACAGTGAGGCTCCATCAGAGGCTCTGTCACAATGAGGCAAGCCTGGGGGCCCAGCAGGGCGCTGCGCTTGTCTCCCTCCAGGGAGTGAAGTCTGGAGGCAGGAGGTTAGGGCAGACCGACACCACTGGTGTCCTTGCCCCCCATTGTCCCCATTACTCGCTTCCTGCTGCTGCTTCCTGCCTCGTGGCCCAAAGTGGCTGCTCCAGCCAAGTCTTCACACTCGACATACCAGTAGAGGCCAGGGTCCTGTGCTCTCGAGACAGGGTGGAGTCTTGTGGCTGCCCCTTATTGCAAAGAGGCTGGCGGTGCAGTCCTCGTGGCTGGGCAGCAGCAAGCCTTCTGCAGGTCTGGCCACGCTGGCTCAGGCGCTGGCCTTGTGTCCTGGCCGGGAGGCTGTGAAGTTCTGCAGCGGACAGGAGGGCCCTGGGACCGGACTCGTGGCCTTCATAGGGGCTGTTCACAAATCTGAGGATTTCTAAACCTTACTTGAAGACAAGTCCCAGTGGAGAGATCCCTGTGTGGTCCCTCACCAGGACAAAGATGTGTCCTTTCACATATGTCTTTCTCTCCAGCCGGTTCTTTGTGCTCAGGGCAGTGGGCCTCTCCTTCTGTTCGAGAGAGCTAGGTGCTAGGCTCTGTGGGCCCCAGACAAATTGGGAAGGGACTGAGCAGAAGGCCGGGGTCCTGAGAGGGGGATGTACAAGGTCAGCAAAGGGGACATAAGCCGTTGGCCACCGTGTGGCTGTATTTCGGTGGTTCGTGATGCACAGTTGGCATCCGAGCAGACCCACAAGGCCGGCAGGATGGCCCCCAGTCATGTCCCTGTTCTGCGCCTGCTGGCAGGGCGCAGGTGTGTCCCGGAGTGGGTGTGTGGGGCTTGGCCCTGGCCTTGGGCGGGGGACCCCAACTGGTCTCAGCCAGACCGAGCTGGACTTCCTGGAGCAGCTGGGTACGTCCGGCTGTTCCAGGGAGGAACCATCCAGACCTCCCCAGGGATTGGGTGCCCATGGGAAGGGCAGTGCCACTTGGGCTCCCGAGGTCCTTGGACCAGGAGGTGATCACCACTGTCGCTGCCATGGCCTCGACCCCCAGGAAGCTCAGGCCGGCCCATGGCTAAGCCCCCTGCCCCAGGGGCTGAGGTGCCTCCAGACGCCCAGGGCCTCCTGGCATTTGGGGAGGGTGTCTTAGACAAGGCGTCCTGTGGCCTTGGCAGCAGGTGGGAGAAGGCAGCTGGACGGGGCCACTGCCACCTTCTGGAGCCAGCTTCTGGGTGGGACGCCCTGGCTGGCCTGGCCTCCCGCCTTCACCACTGCAGATGTTTCTTGAGCAACTGCCATGGGCCCAGGGCCACCCTCGGGACTGCCACCTAGCCTAATGGGGAGCTGAGATGCTCCCAGAGGCTGGCAGCGCCCCCTAGACCCCCACCTTGGTTGTGCCATGACCGTTAGGGAGGGAGGCTTAGTGGCCAATGCCTGGACAGTCACCTGAACTCCTGCCCACCTGACTGTCTCCTGGAGGGTCATCGACCCCAAGACCAGGCATGCGTTTCAGCCGTTGTCCTGAAACCCCTTCCTCCCCTTCCCCCGCCTGCTCGTACGCCTGCCCACCTGCCCATTCTGTCTTCCTCCGGCGTCTCTATGGGGAGTGTGGGCCTGCTAGACACTCTGGCCGGAGGGCAGAGCCCCCCCATCTGCCACATCAGCCAGGGAGCACTTTCTCTGGGCGCTCTGTCCTCTGTCCCCCCCATTTGCAGTCCTGTGCGCCTGGGGGCACACCCGGCCCCCTCTGTTCTCGCTGCCTTCTCCTCTCTGGGCTTGCCAAGAATGTTGGGAAATTGGGGGGGGCACCGGAAATGCCTCCTTCCCTCTGAGGACCGGCTCCAGCTGCTAGTGGAGGCAGCTGGGGGAGGGGCCGGGCCAGTGGAAAGTTGTCCCCCCGCCAAGGCAAACCCGCAGCCCCAGCCTGGCAGACAGAAGGGCTCTTTCTCCCTAATTCTGGTTCATTGGGAGTGTCCTGGGACGGAAACTGAGAGCTCGCACGGCCTGCTCTCCTTGCTTCGCTGCGGCTCTCCTGAGAGGAGTGAGCGGTTTCAAGTGCTGTCTTTTCAGAAGCAGACAAAGTAGGGACCCCAGCCCACTCTCTAGCCATCTGTGTCCTCAGTCTCCTCAGTGATGCGTCCAGAGTCGTGAGTCCCCTTCCCGCCCCACAGCCCCGTCCCAGGGATGCCACCCTTCATGGCACCAGGAGAGGGGCCTGGGCGTCCCCCGCCTTCACTGTAGGAGCCGGACTTTCTGTCCTCCGTGGTCTTGGCTGTGTGGTCTTGCTTGGTGGCCTGTGAAAAGGCTCGTCCTAGAAGTGTGCGGACACTGTCCTACCTGATGCCTCACATAGACACTTTTAGATAAACCCGGGGAGAGGACAGGCTGTAGCGGGAACTCTGAAGAACAAACACAGGAGCCCTGATCAGTCTAATTAGGTCACGGGAACGCAGTCTCAGAGGGAGTGAGGGTCCGGGCTCAGCCAGGACCGGGGCGGGCACCCATCCCGGCAAAGGCCTCGGCCGTAGGGAGCAGAGCAGGCCGTGGACTCGGTGTGGGTCGGACTTGGCTGCTGTGGTCGCTGCAGCTTTCCCAAACCACGGGAACTGGTCACCCGGCTTGAGCGCCGTCCTCAGCCCTGTCCCTTATTCTGGGGTTTGCAGGGGCGCCCGCGGTGACCCACCAGCCCTGCTCTCTGGCTGGGCTGCTGCCCCGCCGAGTTGTTTCCGGGGAGACCCCAGCTTTCCCACGTGATCTCTGGCTTCCTGAGTGAGGGGCTTGCTGCCAGGCCAGGGCTGGCCAGTGGGGCGGCGAGGGCCAGGCCCGGTCCCCCAGGGCAGGGACATCACCCGGACGCAGGCCTGGCCACTCGGTGAGAGCCTTGGTGCCCTGAGCCCGGGCCCGTGGCCTCTCTTGCGGGGACCAGGGGCTGGGAGCCTGTCCGGGGACCCTCCGGCAGGGAGCCCTGGGCTCTTGGGCCTCTTGGCCAATTTGCACGTTATACAGGATTCTGAAGTTCTGGGCGGTGTCGTGGCTCTGACCGTGTGGCGGGGTGGGTTTGGAGTTTGTGGTCTCCGGGGTGCTGCTGCGTTCCCTCTGCCGTTGGCACCCCCAAGGCAGCAGAACCTGTGACAGCCCCTCGTTCAGGTGACAAAGCCGGTGTGGTCCGAACCATCCCCCAGGGCCCCTGGCCGAGGCCTCTGTGATGCACACCGTCCTGGCTGTCCTCTGGGTCCCTCTGGGCCAGTGTCCACCTGGGCCCATCGGGACCCACACGGCCGCCGCCTCAGCCGCGAGCATCTTGTCCCCTGCCCCGCTCCCGCCACCCGGCCGTCACTGCACCTTGGGGGGGAGGGGCTGGACCCCCTGAGCCCCGGGCCCCGGCTTTCCGGCGCGTGAGAGTGACCCGTTCATTTTGCAGAGTGTGCTGCTCATTTCCCAGGGAGAACCCGCAGTGTTCGGGGCCCATCGTGGTGTCTCTGCCCTTCTGTGCGCGGGTCTGAGTCCCTGGATGGGCTCCGCCAGGACCGACCGGAGTGCGCTCCTCTCTGCGGCCGCGGGAGCCGACTTTCAAGGGCCACTCTGCAGGTCCCCGGCTGCCTCCCTGCCACAGTCCGGAAGTGGAGGCGGCCCTGCGGCCCGGCAGCGCCCCCCCTGTCCGCTCGGGCTGTTGTGTCGGTTTCTATGGAGAGAAAACAAGGCCGGTGCTGCCCAGGGTGGGGGCGGGGGCGGGGAGGCCGGGGAGGCCGAGGCGCTGAGGAAGCAAAACAGAGCGGGCGTGTGGGCGCGGCCGGCCTCGCTCTCCACTTCCTGGCTGGGAAGGTGAAAGTGCTGGATCTCTCCAGGGGCCCTGAAGGCCGCCCGGCTCCCAGGGCCCAGCCCCCAGGGACGGTGCAGCTCTGGCCGGCCTTTGCACTCTCTGTCCGCTTTGCTGCCGGCGCTGGGGGGGACCAGCCGGGGGTGGGGGGACCTGCCCTGGGGTGGGGAGACTTGAGGCCACTGCAGGGGGGGCAGCCACCTGGGAGCCCCCGTCCAGCTGGGCGGAGAGCTGCACGAGGTTTGGGGCCTTGGTGCGCCGCGGCGATGGGCGGGCCGGGGTCTGCCCGCCTTTCTGCACACGCTTTGCTCAGATCCTACCTCCCACCCAGCCTCAGCCTCCCTGCTTGGCTCTGGGTCACCCTGCTTGGCTCAGGGCCATTTGCGTGTGCGGGTGTAACAGCCAGTGCGAAGGTAAGGGGCCCGAGGCCGTGTCACCCTGCTCCCCTCCCCTCCTCGGAGCCCCTCAGGGTCCGGGCCCCTGACGCAGCACCTCCCCTGCTGGAAGCAGCCCCTCGGGAACGTCACCCGCAGGGAGGCAAGGTCCCTATCTGTCCCCTTCCTTTCCTTTCCAGCTTGAGGGGGTCTGGTGGGGATGAGGTGGACATGACAGGCTGTGGCCCCGGCTGGAGGGCAGGGTCAGTGCTCAGGGTGTAACGCGGAGGTGCCCAGTGTAGAGAGGCCAGTTGGAGGGTGACGCGCCTGCTTGCTTGCTTGCTTGCTTGCTTCATTCATTCATTCATTCATTCATTCATTCATTTATTTATTTCCTGCTTCTCTTTCTAAATGCACCCCCAAATTAGGTTTTCCTGATAATTGAAAGAGTTCAGAAGTTATTTTACTTTTAGTTCTAATTAGGAGCACAGAAATCCTTTTTGATTTTGCCGATGTATCGTTTCATTCCTTTGTGGATCTAGCAGAATATTCTTGAACCGCGCAGTTGGATGAAGTGTGTCGCAGTCTGGCTCCTGTTCAGAGATGACGGGGAGGGGTGGTCATCGAAACATGGCCTTGCGCGGAGCAGAGCAGAGCGGGGCCACCGTGGGCGGGCGCGGCCCCCGCCCCCAGGCCGAGTGACTTGGCTTTGCTGAGCTGTCCCAGTGAGTTCCCTCGTCTCTGACATCCGCTGGTCTTTACACGCGTTTGCAAGATGTGAACAAGCGGGCTGAAAACTTTCTCTGGGAGATTTCGTTGTCTGACCGATCAGAGGATGGCATTGCAGGGTCCCCTGACCAGTGTGAGGGGGGGTCTCGGGCACACTCGCAGGTGCTTGCGGGTCAGCTGGGATCTGCCCTCTGTGGGAAGCCTTTGCCCGGGTTCCTCCAGGACCGTGTGTCCCTCTGGGACCACGTGTGGCCGTGGCTGAGGGGGTGTGATTGCAGGGTCCCCGGTGGTGTTGGTGGGAGTCAGGTGTGTGCAGGGCCCTGGTTCTGGGAAGCGAGAGGAAAGTGCGACAGCCACTAAAATGCAAACATTTCTCTCTCCTGCAGTCCTTCAACTTGTCATGGTGGTTTTTATTGCTACTTAATGGCATTTTGAGTAAGAAAAAATCGGAAATTTAAATTCCCAACGCAAGTCGTCCTGTGCGTCTCCGTATTGTGCAAATGCTGGAGCCTCCCGCTCAGCTGCAGAGTGACTGGAATCACACAGCGTGCGTCTTGTGCATCGAGCGTGCGTCTGTTTCCTCCTTACCCGGAACAGCGGGCACAGCGCAGACCTGGCGCGGCCGTTTCTCGGTCACTTCCTGCGACGCGCTCCGCCGTCTCCTCCCGTGGGGAGTGGGCTGAGGGACGACAACGGTGCCCCTGTCCCCCGCACACACGTTCAGCCGGGTGGAGTGCTCAGGTCGGGCCCTGGGCTCCCGGGGTTGGGGGTGCCGGGCTGGCTCTAGGGCCTCACTCCTCCCCTTCGCCTTCCTCGAGTCTCTGGCTCTGTCATCCCATCAGACTTCACTTGTAAACAACGTTTTCTCGAAAATGAGACTATCAAGCATTCCAGGACGGCGACAGCAGAGCAATGTGCCCGGTGTGTGCGCCGGTGCCCACGGAGCCAGCCTGCGGAGTATCTTCCTGTTAGATTAGAGTCGGTGAGCAGAAGCCCAGCTTGCGACACCCACCGCCACACCAGAGGACAGGGCTCCGCAGACCCCATTTCCCAGCCTCGGGGGTCAGATGGCCTACAGGGGCTTCTTAGCTCCTTGTGCGAGTCTTAGGTATGCTTTCTTGTTGTGTGTGGAGACAGACTGCGTGTTCTCTCGTGAGTGGACACCACTTGGGGATATTTTTATTTTTATTTATTATTTATTTATATTATTTATTTATTATTTTTATTTATATTTTTTTTTATTTCCAGTCCTTGAAGACTGGAAAGTGTTGGTCCTTTGCAGGAAAAGTTCCCCAGCCTGGGAGGAACGGAAACGTCCTGGCGTGGGCGGTCTCAGCTCTGTGCCCGGGGGCCCCACCTTGGGGGGCATTGCTGGATCTGCTGCCCACGGCCGGCCGGCGTCAGAAGGGGCATCTCCCCTGCGTGGGTATGGGCTGCAGGCCTCGTCCTCATCGGGGACCCGCCGGGGAGGGTCTTCTGGAGTGGGGATGCCTCCTCCCTCTCCCACTGCCTTCCTGGAAGCCCCCGCTCCTGGTGGTTTTGCAGGGGGGGTTGCCTGGAACGGAGGTCCGGTGGGGGGTCCCCAGAGGCCACGGTGGCCCTTGTGTGTCTCCCGGAGTGCTCAGAGGGGAAGGCGTGGGGCCGGGGCCTGTGGCGCCCCGTGTGTCTTCCAGCTCCCCCAGGGGGCCTCTCCCACCACCGCCGGGGCTAGCAGCGGCTCTTCCGTGCTTTGATGGGGGCAGGGTCATAGCAAGGCCCTGGGACTCAGGTGATAGCTAGCCCAGATCTGGGACCCCCGGGCTCGAGTTCGGAGCCCGTGGTCCTTCGGGCCCCCCCAGACTCCGGGCACCCTGTGCACCTGTGTCGTGCACACACGCGGACGCCGGCTGCCCTGCTGCACCGGGCTACCTCTGCCGCCGCCTCCAGGATGCCAGCCGCCGGGCTCCTCCTCCTCCTCCCCCTCCTGGGCCCCCACGCTGGCCCTCCCGCGGCTCTGTCATAATTGAGCTGTTATGCATAATTCATCGAGGGCGCTGAGCCTTGGAGCCTTTGTGCGTGGGAAGAGGGGCTGAGCGGATGGGAGGCTTTCTTTGCAAGGAGGCTTGGCAGGCTTGGGCTTGCTCACTCTCCGGTCCCAGCTGCTCCTCCTGCGGGAGTGGGTGATGGGGTGCGACGGCGCCCAGAGAGGTGTGTGGCCGGGGACACAGCCCTTGTGTGGGGTCGGAGTCCCCGGGGGTAGGAAGCTGCGGTGGGGCCACGCAGCAGTGCCTGGCCATCTCTCGTGGTCCCGTCTGCCTGCTGGTTCCTTTCTCTGAGATGGAGCGCCTCAGCTCTGCTCCTGGCCCAGGCGCCGGGGTTGCACCCACATCCCAGACGTGGGGCTGGCGTCGGACTCAGGGTTTCAAGGGGTGGGAAGGCCTTGCTGGAAAGCGGCCAGAGGCAGGAAGGAGGCCCCAGTCCGGAGGCCCGCGGGTGTGGCCGGTGCCCCATGAGAGAGCATCTCAGGTTGGTGTTCTGGCAGGGGAGGGAGGACGTCTCTCTTCCCAGGGCCACCAGTGATCCCGCCCCTGCCAGCCCCACCGGATTTGTGATGCAAGAAGTTTCTTGTGACATTTTGCTCGGTGGAAGGCCGGCAAGGCCCCCGGGGTTGGGGCGGAGCTGACAGGACCCCCCCTCGTTTCAGAGCGCGTCACCCCACACCCCCGGCGACTTCCAAAGTACCCCCCACACGATGCCTTTTTTCTGAGGCTTTCTACTCGGGTAGATGACCGTCCCCCAGCACACATGGCGTGTACACCCCACGTGCCTATGCGCGCACACACGTGAGATTTGTGTTTGCCTGGTGAGCTCCGGTCCCTGTCCTTATTCTGAGCACAGGGTCAGGGGATGGGGCATGTGGGAGGGACCCTGTAGGTTTGAGGAGAGCAGCCGGGGGAGGCTGCCTGGGGGTCCCCACCCTAGGTGGGGCATGCGGCTCCCAAAGGGCAAAGGAACACCGGGAAGTGCAGGCAGACGCCGTCCACGTGGGAGGCACTGGAGACGCCACAGAGGTGGTGAGGGGGCCGGCACCACGGCAGCCGTGCACCTCCCGACAGCAGGTGTGGGAGGCAAGGGCAGAGTGGGCCCCAGGTGGGGGAGGGGCCAGCAGGGGTCAGGGGGTGGGAGGCAGGTGGCCGCTGCCCCGTGCCTTGTTCCGAGTTCCGTGTTCCATGTGCTTCCGGCCACACGAGATGAGTAGAAAGTCCAGACTCTTGCTTGTGTGTCACGGGGAGCCTGGCCCAGGGCGACAGGTGTCACGGTCAGCGGGGGCGTCTGCAGGAACGTTCCCGATTCGCTGCCGGCCGCGCTGCCCGTGGCCTGCCCTCCGAAGAGGAGCACCCCTTCCCCGGGCCAGGTCTGTTAGGGCCCCTGAACCGCCTCGCCGCTTCTCTGCATAGAGGCTCGTGGGGGAGGAGGGGCGGCCGTCCTTCCGGAGGGGCCTTCGTGGGGCCAGGGCCTGCCCTCCGGTTCTCGGCCAGCCAGCCGTCCGGAGGGGAACCGCAGCAGCCCGCGCTCCTCTGCGCCGTGGTGGCTCGACACTAGACGCACAGAGGACTGGAGGCGAGCCGTGACAGCCCGGCAACGAGGGAAGGCCCTCCTGCTCCCGCTTCTCCAGAACACAAGAGGACCATCGATTTTCAAAACGGCTTCATCGTCCTTGGAGTTCTCTTTTGTTGTCTTCGTGCTTTTTAGTTACTTTCCAGTGGCTGTCGAGGAAGGGGAAGATTCTGTCCCACCCCACCTTGTCCCTTTGGGGACTTCCCACACGTTTTCTGATGCCATAAGGGGGGTTGTGCCGGGGCTCGGGCGGCCGTGGGAGGGGCGGGGCCGACAGCCGGTGTCTGCGTCGGAACTCACTCTCCGTCTTGGGTCCGGCGGACCCCTCTGATCGGGGCCCCAGACCCCTGGCCGGGTGCAGGTGAGCCTCTCCCTCCCCTCGTGCGGGAGGCTGGGCCCCAGGAATCACGTGTGTGCCCCCCCCCCGCCCTCCGTGAGTCCCCCCAACCCTCCCCCTTCCACTCTCTGCTTTTGAGAGGGGTTCTTTGTGTTCTGACAGGCTGGTGGGTGATCTCCGAGCCCAGGGGGCATCCAGCCCCAGGGGGCATCTCCTTCTGGAGGATACCTTCCACCGTGGTGTGCCGGCCAGGGTCGGCAGAGGCCTGGGGGTCCTGGGGGAAGGAGGGTGCTGACTGGTGCCGAAGAGTGTCGTGGCCTCTCGTGAGGTCTGATCTCAGGCCGGGGGCCTGAGACCCAACCATCCGTGACTGTGTGTCCTCAGAGAAGACTGGTCTTAACTCCCAACAGAGCAGAAGTAACTGAAAGGATGACCTACTTAAGTTTTTTTAAAAAAGATTAAGGTGAATCTTTAAAATTGCTATTTTCACTTCATTTTGGGGTTTGGCGCTGTCTTGCAAATTTAATCTGCTTCCTCTGAACCACAATAATCAGAAATAGGTTAATTTAAGCATAATATGAAACATGAATTATCCTGTGGAAAATATTAATGGTGCTTATAAAACTAGCTTGCGGCTTCTCGAAGTGTAGACTCATCAGGAGCGGCCCACGATGCGGGCCTTGGGCTGCTGTAGAGTGGCTTTGAGCTGGGGGTTTAGTTTACCTGTAGGACACAGTTGGGCTCTGTCACAAAGCACCTAGCACCCCCAGTTAGAGAGGATGCTGGGGACCGGCGTCCCTGACCCTGCTGGGGGGCCCCGCAGAGTCGCAGCCTAGGTGCGAAGGAAGACGCCATTCCTGCCTCCCTGCCGGGCCTCTCCCTGGGCTCCCTGCCCTGGGAGCTGCTCCTGCCTGCCGCCGCCAGGGCCCAGCACGCCCCGGAAAGGGGGGGGGGCGTTCAAGCCACTTGGCGCCCTTCCCTTGAGCACGCAGGTCTGGCCCGAGTGGGCTGTGCTCGCCCACACCGTCCCGCATCCTTGTGCTCAAGGACGTGCAAACTCGTAGGGTGGGCCAAGGACGTGCAAACTCGTAGGGTGGGCGGAAGGAAGCCCTTGCGACCCAGCCCTGGACGGTGAGAGCGTGTGCGGGGACGTCCGTTCCAGATGCTTTCGGGAACCGGCTTCCGTTGTGGGCCCCACGTCGGTGGGGATTGGCCCCCATCTGACGACAAAGCTGAGGCTTCGTGGCCCAAGAAACAGGGCACACACTTGAACTTGTCACTGCAAGTGACATGGCATGATGGTGTTGACCTTGAACCTGAAAGGTCAAGCTGCCTTTCTGGTCCCTCCTCTGCCTCACCGCTGAAACCCGAAGGCTTGCCCCTCCCCAGATCCAGAAGGCTCTCGGCCGCTCGTCCCCCTGCTCTCTCCTTCTGGAATCCCTCTTCTCTTTCACGTCTGTTACCCTCTCTCGTGTGTTCATCTCGTCTTCCTCTGCACTGCGTTTGAATAATTTCCTTGAGACCTATTTTTATTCTGGAAAGTTCTGCTTTTTTTCCAATCTGCGTGATCTTTTTTGATGTCTTACTCTTTTCTCACATTTTTTTCTGTATGTGTTTACTCATTTTGAGCTGGGTCTGTTTTAGCATTTCTACCCGTTGCTCTGTCGGATGAGGCCCTGGAGCCTGGCCCGAGGCCTGTGTGCTGGCCTGGGGGAGGGGTGCGGCCCCCAGACCCTGCTCCTCTCGGCTTCCACTTGGGGCTCTTGGAGGCCCCTGGTTACAGGGTCCCTGCGTCCCCAGGGGTGGGGCACGGGGGTCCTTGCGCCCTGGTGGTCACGGTGGGCCTCCTGGGTCAGCAGGGCTGACACATTATGTAGGTTTTCTCGTCTTTGATCCCGGGGACTTGGGCTTTTCCCCCTGAGCTCAGCTCCTGTGCGGGGCTGTTGGACCATCTTCTCTGATGTTGGGAGGAGCCTGGCCCCGGCGCCATGAGGCTGAGAACACGGCGGGCGGCCCCACCTCGACCTGGTCTTCAGGGGTCCCGGCCTGACGGCCCCGCGGGGTGGGCTGCTTTGAAGGCCTGATGACGTTTCCATGAAAGGTTTTCATCTCTGAATTTGTGGTCTTGGGTATCTTCTGCCAGCCCGCCAGATGAGAGTGAAATTACAACACGAGCGCTTGGACTGTCCGGCCGTCTTTCCGAGTGTCCCGGAGAGACCCGCAGCAGCCTGGCCCGCCGGCCCCCCCGCCGTAAGCCTGCCGTCTCTGCTGTGGGGCAGGACACCCGTGGGCTTGCGCCCCGGGCCGTGGCCGCCTCGGTGAGGGCGATGTAACCAGAGGCCGTGGCTCCCCTGGCACCTGTGCGCGGCCTACATGCCGGGTCCTGCCTGTTCCGGCTCTAATCCTGCAACGAGCTTCCACCTTGGACACGTCCTTAGTGGCCGACTTCTGTGTTCGGATCTGCCCAGCCATGAGGAAGAGCTGCTGCTTAGTTGAGTCTCTAAGTTAGGAAACGGATGCACGTCTTCAGACCCCTGGATGTGGTTTTCCTATGGCGTCTCCCCTGTGGCAAGAGCTCACTTGTGCTCAGACACACTGTTGCTGACTTGTGAGAACTCCTGCCACCTGCCTCTCCAAGGGCTCAGTCTGGGGGGCGGGCACAGGCTGAGTGCCCGCCCGTGGAGAGTCCCTGAGTTTGGGGGGGTGGGCGGGGGCTGCTTTGTCTTCCGAGTGGTTCATGAGACAATGATGAGGGCCACACATGCCGCCCCCCTGCCCCAGGTGCCAGCCCCGGGGATCTGGGTCTCCGGGAAGCCAGGCTCAGGGAGTGTGGGTGTGGTGGGGGCGGGGAGGGGCCCGGCTGCTGACCCGACGGCTTGACAGTCGGGATCTCAGGTCGGTACGCTGGCCCAGGCCCTGCGCTGTGTGCGGCGGTCTCCAGCAGCGCCGTGTGCCCCCGTCTGGGCTGGTGCCGGGTTGGGAGAGCCACTGCCCCGGACGCTGGACCACAGGACTTCAGGAGGTGGGGGCCAGGCGGGCCTCAGGAACCACATGGACACGCCCTTGCCCTGAGCCGCTGCATTTGCATACGGCCACCCTCCCCTCCGGCCTCGGCCAGGGCCACGTCGTCATCCTGGAATCGCCTGGGCTGCCCAGCTGGGCACTAAGGCCTTGCCCAGAGCGGACATAGGCTGCCCGTGCCTTACCCGGCACAGAGTGGCTGCCAGGAGCCTGTGTCCCCGTGGCTCCCCTGCGCCAGCTGCCCTTCATGCTCGCCTCCCCTCCCGCAGGCTGCCTGCACTCCTGGCGGCTCAGCCCCCCCCACCCCTGCGCTGCTGGCCAGTGTCTTGGCACCCGGATCTGGCGCGGTGAGAACAGCCTGGGGTCTGGGCCAGGCCGGGCCCTGCCCATCGTGGAGTCCTTGCCACTACTCACCCCGTGGCCGAGACCAGGGCATCCCGTGGTCCAGGACGGGGACAGACCGGAACATTCTCTGACCTTTGACAGGGGCGCTCCTTTCCTTATGGGTTTCGTGGGTGAAACACGATCCTCTGAGGGATCCACGTGCTATTTGGTGGCGGTGCTGAGGGAACCCGCTAGTCCCTGCGGCCGCCCGAGAGGGGCCGCCTCGTGGCTCAGGTTTGCACCTGCGTCCCGCCGGAGGCCGTGTGGACGGCTCGGCCGGCTCGCTTTGCTGATCTCATAACTTCACTTTCAAATAATTATAACTGGCCTCTCTCTCGGAACTGGAGAGACTGGAGAAAGCGGGTACGGGCCTGCGATCCCAGGTCAGTGGTTTTGAGGACGCGTAGCAAGTCTCCGAAGCTGCGTTATGACCGTGACTGTGATCCTGTAGCTGGGAAAGCTTGGTCAGGACCCCCGAGTTCGTGGCGGCCGGAAGGTGGTCCTGCTGCTGCCCCGTGACCCGCCGTGCCCTGTTAGGCCCGTGAACACTATGGCGGGAAGCCCCGTGAGGCCCGGCGCACCTGCAGGGCCACAGCGGGTTGTGCGCTGCGTGCTGCCCGGCCGTCGGCTGTGGTGGGGACGGACTGGTCCTGCAAGTGTTTTCTTTTGATTTTCTTCGTGATGCTCTGTTCTCCGTAGCTTACTTTCTCATGAGAAGTTGATGTATTTAATGCACAGGATGTGCAGGATGTGTGTCGGTCAGCTGCCCGCGTGGCTGTTAGTCGTGAGGTTTCGGGGAGCCCACTGCATGGGGGCCGGGGCCCCTCACCACTGCGTTGTTCAGGGGTCAGCCGCACCGGTGTTTGGGTCCCTCCTCGCAGTCCTCCCAGGTCCAGACTGAGGAGCTGCTCCCTTGGGCGGCTGTGCCAGCCCCGCCCCCACGAGCTCGAGGCCCCGCCCCATCCCGCCCCCACGCGGGGGCGTCCCCTCGCGGTGGTGGTGTGACTCTCGGTCCCATCGCAGCCGTCCTGGTGGGTGTGAAGCGGTCTCTCGCTGCGGCTTTGCTGTGCGTTTCCCTGCTGTTGAGGGTGCGACCTCTGGGGAGCTTCCGGCACCTTCGCGCCTCCTCGTAACCGGTGTTTGCTGGCTTACGCCGACGCAGGTCCCCGAGCAGACACCAGCCCTGCACCTTGTGCCCCCCAGTCCGTGGTTGTCTCTGTGTTCGTGGTGGCACCCTTTGAGACGCAGGAAAGGTCTTGACTTTGAGGAGTTCCCACTTTCCTCCTTTATCTTCTGCTGCTTGTGCTTCAGCGTCCTCGGCGCTCTGGGCTGTCCAGGAGGCTGGGGTGGTGGCGGCGGCCGTGATTCTGCAGGAAACATGTGGGCGCCCGCGGCCCTGGCCCTGCGGACACCAAGTGTGTGCGTTTTCTCTGCGACGGCGTAAGGAAGCACATGCTGGTAGGGAAGGTGCCCACAGGCAGTTTTGGCCCCAACAGGCCCCACGGGAATGCTGGTCCTCGCGGCGCACGTGAGGACCACACACGAGGCTGGAGTCGTCTTCCTTCAAGGAGCTGCTCTCCAGCCAGAGGAAACAAGCCAGTGATGGGAGCCGCGCTAGAGTAGGGCTCGGAGTGGGGTGGGCCAGCGGCAGAATCTCCCACCACCCTTGGCCACATTTCCCTGGGACTTGTGGCCCCTGGGAGGGTCTGCACAGGCTTTGGCCCTCCTGGTGGCTGTTCTTTGCATTTAAAGAACTCAGGTGTGTGGGTGATCCTACCTGGGCAGCACTGGTGCCCAGGGTGCCACCCCGCGGGGCTGTCACCTTGGCCTCCTGGAAGAGGTCGCTCGTGCGCGTAGGTGGCCAGTGACCTCACTGCCAGGCCTCAGCCTCTGCGGGACACGCAGGTGCCATCTCCTCACGTCAGCCTCACCACGTCGCAGAAATCCTTTCTCTGACTTTGGAACAGCTTCAGATGTTTGATGAAATGCTTCCCCTGGCTCCTCACATGGAACCGTCCCCACTGCCCAATTGACTGTGCCGATGCCCGTGGTTCTGTGTGGCCTCGGCGGGCCGGGGGTGCAGGGCAGCGGTTCTCTGCCGGAGAGCACGTACCCCCAGCTCGGTGTGAGCTCCTCGGAGTGGGGTCGCCCTCAGCGTCCCCAGGCAGTTGGGACGTGGCCCCTCAGGTTACTCTCTTGGAACTTGTGCTGGTCCGTGCCGTTCAGTCATGAGGAGTGGGGGCTGCCCCGTGGAGGGGCTGGCGCCCCCTGGTACCCGACAGCCTTCCCGATGGGCGTGTCCGCTGGACACAGGCACGCCGCCCACAGGGGCTCTGCGGCCCGCCCTGGCTTTGCGCAAAGGCCGGGTCCTGCGGGGGCCGCCGGTGCGGGGCTGGGCGTGCTGTGCTCCGTGGAGCTGCTCCGGTGCAGGGAGTGGTGGTGGCGGTGCTCCACGGCTACCTCCACGTGCCCTCGCCGGCTGAGGCGTCGCCTTCGCTCCTGGGCCGAGACGTGGAGGCTCTGACGTGGGCTGGGCAGAGGTCGGGGGTCCGTTGGCCGGGCAGCCCCGTGGCCGGTGCTCTGTCATCGGACCCTCACGCTGTGCCTGGTTACCGGGGAGGCCGTTCGGGGTCTGAGCGGTCAGCCTCAGGGTCCGGCCGCCTGAGGGCCAGGCAGCAGCGTCTCAGGAATGGACCTGTGCTCCTTCGGGTCTTCTCTAGACCCACCCACTGAAGGGGGCCCTGTATTTGCTGATAAATAAGAAAGCAAGTGGGAGTCCCCCCTTGTGGCATGGTGTGTGCGGAGGCCTCCGAGCCCTGCCTTTTCTACCCTCTGGCTGCAGCCTCCTTGGTGTGTAGGCCTTGTTTCTTGGGACCCTCTGCCACCTCCTGCCCACCGGCGCCGTGGGTCTTTGAGGGTGCTCGCGGCGCTGGGGCTGCTCCAGGAGTGGCACCCCTGGCTGGCGGGGCCTCAGAGCCCGGGTTCTGATGCTGCTGCTCTGTCCGGGGCGGAGGCGGCCTCCTCCAACCCGGACACACTGTTGGGAGCGTGACTGTGGCCTTCCAGGGCTCCGGGGGGCCCCTCAGCCCTCCTTCTCTGTGCAGTGACAGACTGGGGGAATTCCTGCACCGACCGGCTGTCTCCGGGACCAAGGCACGTGGCTGACCCAGATCTTGTAGGAACTGCTCGAATCTCCTAAGACTAAGAGGATGTGAAGACCAAAGGGGCCCCCCTTCTCCTGCTGCGTCCCCCACTGCGCCCCCTGCCTCGAGCTCCGTGGCAGCTTCGTCTGTGCTCCTTCTGAGCTTGACGCCCGTGACTTCCCCGTGTGGCCGAAGCTGCCTGCTCTGCTGCAGGACCGCGGGACCCCTCGGGGGACACAGGGTAGGCGTGGCGGCTGGTGGCGGTGGTGTTTTGTTGTGTGATTTTGGGTGTACAGGCACGCTCTGTGAAGTCCAACTCAAATCCCTGTGTCTGGAAGGTTCGAAGCAGGGACCATCAGCACCATGTTGGCCATGAGAGGGGAAGGAGCTTTGGTCTAGGACCTGTTGTTTGCCTTCTGTTTAGTAATTAATTAGTAATTAGACATTAACAGCCAGGGAGGTGAGCACAGTGCGGAGAGCCAAGGCTGAGGGAGGCCCGGCAGCCGGGCACGGCCCAGAGTGCCTCTCCCTGGGCAGCTCTCAGGGACGCTCCCGAGACACAGGCCTCAGGAGCCCCCAGTGGACAGGGTGGTGGGGTCTGCCCCCGGCCCTCCCGTGTGATCACTCTGTGACTTCCCCTTGTGGGCCTGTGAGGGACTGGGGCTGAGGCCACGGTGGGGAGGGGCTGCTACTGCAAGGCTCTTGGCCCCCTGAGCACGGAGCGATCCGCCGTGAGATGCGGAGACCTGTAGGCCGGGCTCAGCCTGTCGTGGCGTGACCTGTGGCTGCACCTGCTGAGCTGCTGGTGGTGCGCCAGCTGGGTGTGGTCGGAGGCCCCGTGGGGTTACGGGGTCTGCTGAGTCCCCCCCCATGACACCTGAAAGGGGTGCACGTGCTCCTGAGCCCTGGGGAGCCTCTCCTGGGTCTGGGGCATTGGTCCTTTGTCCTTCTGGGACCCTTTGCAGAGGTCTGACCCCAGTGAGCTGGGGGTCCTGGGATTCTGCTCTTCGTCCCACCGGTGATCTCCAAATTCTCTTTCCTGATCTCTGAAGAATTGACCAGAATTCAGCCCCAGGTCCACCTGCGCATTGGGCAGAAGAGGGTCTCGAGTGGATCTTTCTGACGTTCTCTGCCCTGGCCTTTGGCTGAGGGCCATGACTGTCGTCATGCGCCTGTGCCGGGGTGGCCTGCCTGGCTCGCGTCTCCTGTCCCCGGCCAGGGGGCCAGGTGAGACCTGGCCACTGGTACTTGAGCGCATGCCACCGGGGAGGCCTCCTCGCCACAGGGGCTGAACCTGGGTCTCATCTGGGCCCGGGTTGGGGTGGGGGGCAGATTGCTGCTGCCGAGCCCCTCCCTGGCCCCCAGCCCCGGCCCAGCCGCTGCAGGCTCGGGAACCCAGGAGTCTTTTCCTTCAGCGCGACGCTTTGCCGGCCGTCGGTGGGGATCCGGAGCTCTGGGTGCACAGACGTCCACGCGGTGACTGGCTGCAGTGAGGACGCTGGTCGTCTGCCCGGGGCCACACTCCCCCGTCAGTGCCCGGGCGTCTGCTGGGCGGACGCACTCCCTGGTTCCTCCGGCCTCGGGACCCAGCCCTGTTGGGCCAGAGGGACCTGGGTGGTGGTGGATGTCAGCCCCGCCATGTGGCACCTGGGGCAGCATGTGTCCTTGGCCTTGGTCCACGGGGCCACAGTGGGTGGAGCACTTAGTCCTAAGAAAACAAGCCCAGCAGGGGTGCCGTCAGCTTTGGCGGGGGAGGGTGGCGGCGGGACGTATGCTCCTGGGTACCTGTGGCCTTTGTGGCTGTGAGCAGCCCGCACAGCTGAGCTCCGAGTGTGCACTGGCCTGGCACCACGTGCCAGGGGTGTGCAGACAGGGCAGGAGGGGAGAAGGGCCCGGTGGGGGCGGCTCAGAGAAGGTGGAAGGAGCCGGACCGAGGCCGCTGGCCTGTCCTTCACAGACACTGGCTGTGGGAGACGGGTCCCCGTGGGTCTGTCTTTGGACCGTCCCACTCAGATCCTCAGCCGAAAGCCCGCACATCCCCCAGGCGCGCGTGGATAAAGTTTGGGGTCCGTGGATCTGGGTGGAGAAGGTGACTTGATTCCCACCAACGTCAAGGGACCTCTTTCTCCTGCGGGTCAGCTGCTCGGAACCCGTCCCGCCTGCGTGAACTCGGTGCCGGCGCTGCAGCCCCAGTAGTGCTGGCTCTGTGTGCACGCGGGCCTAGCACGTCTGTGCACGCGCGGCGCACACCGGCCTGGCCTCGCTCTCTGGACCTGTGCTCTCCGGGTGTGGTCTGTCCTCGAGGCTGGCTGTCCCTCCCTCGGGCCATCCGGGTGCGTGGCGCGTGGCTCTGCGCCCAGCTCTGCGCCCTGCTGGCCTCTGGCTGCCCTGGCCGTCGGGTGGGAGCTGCCCCCTTCGCAGCCAACGTCCCCCCAGAACCGGTACCCGAGCGAGGGGGCGTGTCTGCTGTAGCGGCCGGAGCTCCGCGGACGTTGGGCTGTGCGCTCAGGCTTTGGGCTGCTGCCCTCAGCCGGCATCCGAAGGTCTTCTCCCTGCTCTGTTCCCCCATGTACAGTCGTTCTTTCTTTTTGAACATGTCCAGGGCGGTGCATGGGAAACCTTGCAGGAAAGGGGGCAGGGCAGGCCCTGGGGACCTCTCCTGGGTTCACCCCAGGGCAGCCTTGGGAGGTGGGTGGTAATGAGCTCCTTCCCCAAGAAAACATGGGGTACTGCCAGTGGCCTCTGTCCCAGGAGCCTTGCATCTAGGGGTTCCCAGATGCCAGGTTAGTGCCCACGCCCAGGCCTGCCGCCCTGCAGCTGGAACATGGGGTTCTCAGCAGAGCGTGGGACGGGGGCTCAGAGACCCCAAGGTAAGCCTCTGCTCTCCAAGCCCATAGCCCTCTTTCTGCCCTGCCCTGTTTCTGGGCCTAGGCCGTCCCTCTGCGTTTGGGGCTCAGGCACGGAATGAAATATGGCCTTTGTGAGCGGGAGGGCGCGGGGCTGGTGCCAGAAGCTGCCCCAGCTCCTGGTGGCCGCTGACCCTGTCGTCGGCTCGGCTCCTCCCTCGTTGGCCCCGCTCCACTCGCACCTGCCGGAGCCTCTGACACGACGGACCCCCGCGGCCCAGCCCGACGGAAAGGTCACATAGTAAAGTCACTCCGAAGTCACACCCCCAAATCCTCACAGACCTACAGAGGCCCCTGGGCCGGGCGCGCAAGACCCCATTGTGGGGCGTCCTCCCCTGGGTGCACACGGCTGCCAGAACATCCGGGGTGGCTGCCCTCGTGCTCATCAACCGGTTCTTTTTTAATGTTTTCTTTCAAAAACACTTATTTTTTAAAATCATGGTGAAATATAGACAACATAAAAATTACCATCTTAGGGGCACCTCAGTGGCTCAGTGGGTTAAGGCCTCTGCCTTCGGCTCAGGTCATGATCTCAGGGTCCTGGGATCGAGCCCCACATCGGGCTCTCTGCTCAGCAGGGAGCCTGCTTCCCCTCTCTCTGCCTGCCTCTCTGCCTGCTTGTGATCTCTCTCCTCTCTGTCAAATAAAATGTTTTTTAAAATTACCACCTTAAACACTTTAAGCGTGTAGTGCAGTTGCATTCAGTACGTTCCCATTTTGTGCAGCCATCGTTTCCATCCTTTGAATTTTTTCATC
>CM053606.1:1630677-1648473 GCA_028646535.1 Procyon lotor
GTGGTGCCCATCCTCCCCCCCCCCCGTGGTGCCCATCCCCCCCGTGATGGCCCCATCCCCCCACCTCCCCTCCAGCAGCCCTCAGTTTGTTCCCTAGAGTTAAGATCTCTTATGGCTTGTCTCCCTCTCTGATTTCGTCTGGTTTTATTTTTCCCTCCCTTCCCCTGCGATCCTCTGTTGGTTTCTTGAATTCCACGTGTGAGTGAGAACCGATGACAATTGTTTTTCTCTGACTGACTTCATGCACGGTACCTGCAGGTTCCACGCACGTGGTTGTCAATGGCCAGGTTTCCCTCCTTTTTGGTGGCTGAGTAATAGTCCACTGTGTCTGGACCCCATGCTCTCTGTGCACTCGTGTGTCGGGGGCATCTGGGCGCCTTGCACAGCAGGCCGATGGGGGCCATCGTGCCATCAGCGCACAGCTGAGCGGCTGCCCCACGGTGGGCCGGGGTCCCGGCGGCTGCGTGTGTCCTGCACAGGCTCTTGGGCGTGGTGGCGTGTGCTTTCGGCCTCGTGCGGGGCAGTGCTCTTCTGTGCTCGGAGTCCCGCGGGTAAGTGTCCGTGGGCAGTGCTGCGGCCGGCGGCGGCGGTAGTCCGTGCACGCTCTGCGGGGCACTCTGCAGGCTCTCGGCCCGAGGCTCAGGGCGGTAGGCCTGCCCGTGGCCCTGTCCTTGTTGCTCTGGCTGAGTCCTGGCCCCAAAGCCTCCCTCCGTGAGGGTCGTGGACCCCATGATCCTGCTTGGAGGCCTCGAGAAGGGTCAGAATCCAGGAATGACTGCCCTTACCCGCTCGCTGACCTCTTGTGGGATGGGGATGCCGTGGGCTGTCGCTGGGGCTCACGTGGGCCCTGCCAGGGACGGTGGGTGAGGGACGGTCACCGCTCTAGGGACGGTGGCCTGCAGAAGCACATCCTGCCAGGACTTCGGGTGGCTCCCAGGGGGTGGGGAGGGAGCAGCAGTCCCCCGAGGGCCAGTGTCCATGTCCTGGCGAGGCTCCTTGCCGGCCCCTCCCCCCCTCTCCTTCAGAGAAGGTCCTGCTCTTGCTGCAGGAGTCTCTGAGGAGGTACTCCCGCTGCCCGGAGACGCGTCCTCGTGCTGGGTTGACAAGGTGGGGGGGGGGGGGGGCGGCGGCTCTTTCTCCAGAGCTCATGGTCTCGGTTTGCTGCTCCGTGCTTGGAGGCCAGGTCCCTGACTGGAGGTGCACCCCCCGCCCACCTCACCCCCCCACCGCACAGATGGGGGGTGGCCCCCCGGGAGTCTCCCTGAGGCTTTTAGAACCTGTGGGAGCCGGTGCCAAGCCTGTGGCTTTTCTCGGTGAGAACCCGGCTTGTTTCCTCTCCTCCCTGCTTCCTATCTGCTCAGACAGGAAGCCGCACCCCTGCTGGCGAAACCGCCCTGGCCCCCGCTCACCGCTCGCAGGCGGCAGGGGTGTCCAGGCTGCGCAGACAGACGTCACCGCGATTCTTTCCCCTAAAAAGCACCAACAAATGGGCCTTTCTTTCCTGAATGATTGTTTCGTGTTCTAGCAGACCATCCACGGTCCCCTATGGGTTCCCTCCCGGAGCACCTCCCTGGAGCGGGGCTCCAGGCCTCAGGGCAGCTGCTGCTCTGTGAGGACAAAGGCTGCTGCGTCCCCGCACAGAGTCTGAGGTCCTAGTATTTCCTCCCGGTGTCCCGGAGTCGGCCTTGCTCTCTGTGTTTGTCCCCCAAGTGGGGCTGCCGTGCGATGGGAGCCCCGTGGGCACGCGTGCATGCGAACACGTGCGGGGCTTGGTTGGGCCTTCTGCCCAGGGTCCCGCTGGCCCCGTGTCCCCGGAATTGGGTGATGATGGCCCTGCTAAGCAGGGCATCTCCGTGGATCACTTGCCTCCCTGCCCTCCTCCCCCTCCTGGGAAGCCCATGTCCCCCTCAAGGGGCCAGGTTTGTGACACAGTGTCTTCTCCAAGTGTTGGCGGACGTGGGAAGAGTCCTCCTCTCCTCCCCGAGAGTAGTCTCCCCTCCGAGGCTCCCCGACTGCCAGCAGAGCGCCCCCCACATCTCCCTCCTTCTGAGGCCGGGCCCGGGGGAGTGACGGCCATTGTCTGCCGGCCCCCGGCCCCCAGCGGGAGGTTGCGTGCTGGCCTGCGAGCGGCCCCGGCACAGCTGCCCTGGGGGGAGGCAGAAGCCCTGTCCCCCTTGGGATCCTGCGCCATCAGGTTGGGGGCGTTTGTCCTTCTGACGCCGGTGCTGGAAGCCACTCTGACTACAGCGTCCAGCAGACACACAACCCAGGCCCTGGGAGGCTGGAGGCAGCTTTGCGAGGCTCAGGGAGAACACGAGTGTGGCCTCGGGCCTGAAGCCGTGGGCGCTCAGTGCAAAGGGTCGTCACGCCTTTCTCCTGGGGTCTTGCTGGGGTCTTGCCAGACGGCCGCCCTGGCTGACGGCAGGTTGTCTGTTCTGCTGGGTGGAACCTGGAATTCTGGGGCCCTGGGTGACCCCCCCAATAGAGGGTCCCACACTTGGCCAGTGAGCCTGCCCGCTGGGCTGCCCCATCCCCGTCCTGGCCAGAGTCTTTGGCTCCTGTTGGCCACTCGGGCACCCAGGCGGCCGTGCACAGGCAGGGCTGTGGCGGGGGGTGGGGGACCGTCTCCTCGAGGCCCCGCCCGGAGCTTGGCCTGGGCGCCCTCCCGAGCCTCCTGCCGTTGTGGGGTGAGGTCCCGGTGTGGCAGCCCCACGGAGCGTGGGGACTTGACTCGTCCCACGCTGGGGGCCGTGTGTGCGCGTCACTGTTCATGCCTGGTGCGCGGCCGAGCCTGCTCGCTGGGAGACCCCGCCCAGAGCGCTGAGGCCACTGAGGCACCAGCCACAACTTCCATGTCTCTCACAGGTCTCCTCCGAGCCCCCAGCCTCCATCCGGAAGACAGATGACACCCCCTCCCAACTCCCCACGTCTTCTGAGAAGGACAAACAGTCAGGCTGGCTGCGGACCCTGGCCAGCTCCTCCAGCAAGGTGGGCGGCGGGGGTGCACAGGGTGGGGGGCGGGGGTTCGGCAGCCAGCCTCTGACGGCCTCTCACGCCTGGCGCCACTCTTCCCGCAGACCCTTGGCTGTGTTCACCCTCGCCAGCGCCTCTCCGCTTTCCGACCCTGGTCCCCCGCGGTGTCTGCAAGTGACAAAGAGCTCTCCCCACACCTCCCGGCCCTGATTCGTGACAGGTGAGTGCCCGCCATGCCGGCAGCCGGTGGGGACATGGGGGCCGGGCTTGGGCTCTGCCCCCCGGGTGTCTGTAAGCACCTGCCAGGGGAGACCTCTGCTTACGGAGTCGCCTGGGGTCTCTCTCAAAGTGGACATGATCCGAGAGAGGCTGTTGCTCTGCGTGTCTCAAGACAGACTTCCCCTACCCCTGGGCGCTCCTTTGCTCCTTCAGTGGTTCAGCAGAGGCAGAGTGTCGGGCCTGGGGTCCTGCTGCCTTTGTTCCCACCCGCAAGCTGCGCCCCGTGGCCCCGTATTGAGGGCCTGCACGTGGGGCTGCATGACCCTGGAAGCAGTCTGGGAGGCGGGCCGCGGGCAGTCACCACAGCGCTGGTCCCTTGGACGGGTCCAGCTGCGGCCACTGGCTAGCAGGTCGCATGAGCAGCCGCGTGCTGGCCACAGTGGGAGGGGGGACCCGGGGGGACGGATGCCTGTGGCCCCAACGCCCCCCGTGCCCCACAGCTTTTACTCTTACAAGAGCTTCGAGACGGGTGTGGCCCCTAACGTGGCCCTGGCACCGCCGGCCCAGCAGAAGATCGTGAGCAGCCCGCCGTGCGCCACCGTCGTCTCCCGGGCCCCCGAGCCTCTGGCCACCTGCCTCCAGCCACGGAAGCGGAAGCTGACCGTGGACACCCCTGGAGCCCCGGAGACGCCGGCGCCCGTGGCCGTGGCCGCCCCAGAGGATGACAAGGACTCGGAGGCCGAGGTGGAGGTGGAGAGCAGGGAGGAATGTACGTGTGAGTCGGGGTCCTTGCCTGCCCCGGGCGCGGCGCCGCACGGCCACGGGCGCCCTGGTGACCCCCGCTTGTCTGTTTCCGCAGTCACCTCCTCCCTGTCCTCGCTCTCGTCCCCGTCCCTTACCTCGTCCAGCTCCGCCAAGGACCTGAGCTCCCCCGGCGTGCACGCCCCACCCGCCGCGCCCGCCGCCCCCGAGGCCGCGGCCCCTGCCGACACCGCGAGCGGCGGGCTGGAGGCCGAGTTGGAGCACCTGCGGCAGGCCCTGGAGGGCGGCCTGGACACCAAGGAAGCCAAAGAGAAGTTCCTGCACGAGGTGGTGAAGATGCGCGTGAAGCAGGAGGAGAAGCTGAGCGCCGCGCTGCAGGCCAAGCGCAGCCTCCACCAGGTGAGGCCGCAGCGCCGCCCCCGCCCCCTCCTCGGGCCCTGGGGGGGCGGGGCCTGTGCCTGGGGGAGGGGGGGCGGCGCGCGGGGGTGGGGTGGGGGGCTGCTTACGCCGAGGGCCGGCGCGGTCCCGATGTGCGGGACGCGGCTCCAGGGTCCCTCGTGCACCCGCAGGGCTGTCGGAGGGGGAAGCGGCAGGTTTCTCTGCAGCGAGTGTGCCGGGCATGACGCACGGCCTGTGCGTGCACAGCGGCTGCTGGCTGGCTCTGCGGAAGTGACCGCTTCCTTTGGAAGCGGGGGCTGGGAGACGAGAGTGTCTGGGCCCTGCCCGCACCCTCCTCTGGCCTCAGGAGGGCCCGGGCCCTAGGCCCTCAGACCGCGGTGTCCTCCAGGCCCGTTCGTCCCAGAGCTCACGGCGCGGGGAGGGCGGGCTTTCACCCTGGGGCCCTGCGGCCCCACGGGGGGACCCCCTCGGCGCCCGCTGAGTTCACCTCTGCGGCTGGCAGTTTCACACGGGGGCTTCTCGCACACACGGCACAGCTGTGCCACGTCCCTAGAGCCCCAGGATCTCAGATGTCACTCCTGTGTGTGTGTCAGGCCCTTGCTCAGCACGCTTTCTCCCCGGTTCTGGGCGCAGGTGTGACCGCGCAGGCACGCGGGGGGGGGGGGGGGGGGGGGGGGGGGGGGGGGGGGGGCCCGGGGGGGGGCAGCGCGGCCCCCTGACGCCTGGGCCTGCTCTGTGTGCCGCCTGCTCTCCCAGGAGCTGGAGTTCCTGCGAGTGGCCAAGAAGGAGAAGCTGCGGGAGGCCACAGAGGCCAAGCGCAACCTGCGGAAGGAGATCGAGCGCCTGCGGGCTGAGAACGAGAAGAAGATGCGAGAGGCCAACGAGTCCCGGCTGCGCCTGAAGCGGGAGCTGGAGCAGGCGCGCCAGGTGCGGGTGTGTGACAAGGGCTGCGAGGCCGGCCGCCTGCGCGCCAAGTACTCCGCCCAGGTACGGGCGGGGGGCTCGTGGCGGGTGTCTGTGGCGCCACCCAGGAGCCAGGGCCCGACGCCATGCCAGGCAGCGAGGCCACGGAGCGACCCGCTGGCTCAGCTGCGGCAGGGCTCCCGGGCCGCGCGGGAAGTGGCAGGTGCTCTGTTGGCACCTCCGGGACCCACTGCGGCCTAGGGGCCATGGGGCGCTCTCCTGGGCTGCGGGCATCCGTGCGGGAGGTCCATGCAGCTCTTTCCTTCCAGGCCAGGCCGTCTTTGGCCGTTTTGCTTGAGGAACTGGCTCTGAGCCAGCCCCGGGGGATGTGGGGGGGTCCCCAGGCAGCCCCAGCCTCTGCTGTCCTGGGCCGGGGCTGTGGGCTTCCTGCCGCGAGTGGTCGTAAGAGCCTCTGCCCTGCCTGACAGAGTCCTGAGCGGCAGATGTCCCGGGTAGGGGGGCGGCGGGCCCCGCAGCCCCTCCGCCTCGGGTCTGGCCTCGGGAGGTCAGCGGGGGGTCCCCCTGGGCCGCGGCTCTTGGGGTTTGGGTCGCTGCCCACCTGTCAGGGACTGTGTGTGCCCTGTCTACACTCGGGTCCCGCTGTCTGGTCCCGTTGGCTGACCCTCACGGGCATGCGCGTCCCGCGCAGGAAGGGGGGGCGGTGCCTGGGGGCGGGAGCAGGTGCCGCTGACGCCCCCGTCCCTTCCAGATCGAGGACCTGCAGGTGAAGTTGCAGCAGGCGGAGGCGGACCGCGAGCAGCTCCGGGCTGACCTGCTGCGGGAGCGCGAGGCGCGGGAGCACCTGGAGAAGGTGGTAAAGGAGCTTCAGGAGCAGCTGTGGCCGCGGCCCCGCCCCGAGGCCGCCGAGAGCTCGGCCCGGCTGGAGCCCTAGGGAGCTGGAGCCCTGGGGGAGCTGGAGCCCTGGGGAGCTGGAGCCCCAGCGGGAGCAGGAGCCCTAGGAGGCCCGCCGTCTGCCGCTGCGGGGCGGACGCCGCAGGGAGCCGGCTGGGGGCTCGGGGGCTCAGCGCGCCGGCGGGCCCGCCCCCCGCGGCCACATAGCACAACGTCTTACTGTGCCTACAACCAAGCGAGTGTTTGGAACCACATACTTTTGGAATCCACTGCAAAATTTTCTACTGGCCAAGTTCAAGTGCGCAAGCCGGGTTCCCAGCTGCAGCCAGGGCCAAGGCCCTGCGCCTGCAGCGGCCCTCGGCTTGCTGGAACGTTCTAACATTTACATTTTTGTTATAAGCTATTTAAAACCAATAAGAAGACTTGATACTCAGAAAAATCAACAGGTTTTTTAATGACTAACTTTTAAAAGCCCCACCAACACGTGACGCCGTGCGAGGACCCGCTGAGGGAGCCGGGGCACAGCCGCCCCCCAGCCCCCCCGAAGCCTCCGCAGCTCGGCCGCGCCCAGGACGGGGGGTTTCTCCAGAGTCTATTTTTTCAGCGCCGAGGACCCAGGCCTCCTGTGCTGCCGCTGGGAAGAGCAGGGGGGCCGGGGCGGGCGGCCGCTGCCGTCGCGTCGGGACTGAGGTTGCAGCGTTGGAACAAAACAGCATTACTTCACTTTTTTTTTCTTTTTGTTTGTTCATTTAAACGTATATTTAGAACTGCACTTTGTCAAAAATCTTCCTTCTCTTTTTATTCCCCAGTTAACTGAGGTTTTTACTTTTCAGATATTGCAAACCCGTTTATAGAGCAGTCCACATCCTAAGTGCTCGAGTGTTTAGAAACCCCCTCTGGTGCTTGGTTGAACAAGGGAATCACAAAACGAAAATGCAAAAACTGAACTTCGGGGGGTAGTTCTGTGCCTTCCAGCATCTTGTACAGCAAATCCTGACTCGTCTTCTTACCCCCGAGATACCTGTCTTCAGTAGCGACTGAACCTGCCACTATCAGAATATAAGTTACTTACATTTATTCCAAATAATCTCGTTTACTCTCAACTGTTCATGCAAATTGTATAAGGTTTTTTATGCCCAAGCTTGAAAAATGATTTCCCAGTGGACGAGAGGCGGCTTACCCATCCTGAAATTACGGTGTTTATGTACACGAGAAAGATCTTACCAGGAATCCTGGCTCGGCCCCGTTCTAACGCCGAGGCAGCTGTGAGCGCAGGCGGACGTGGAGGCCAGACCGCCGGCCCGGGTGCAGGCGCCGCCCGCTGCCGCGACCAGCAGAGGCTTGGTGACCGTGTCATCTGCAGGGTTCTTGCCCATGGTTTACCGGGGGGAGGGGCGCAGGTGCTGCTGGACCCCCCCCCTTTCTAAAGTGCAATGCAAAAGGGACATCATATATATGCAGCGTTTGTTTGGGTTTGTTTGTTGTTGTTGGTTTTGTTTTTTTTTTTTTTTTTTTTGGCAGTTCCGAGATCTGTGTGCATGGGGTGGTAGCGCTCTGCCGTACGCGTACCTGTCGATGGGCATTATTGCCGGGTCCCGGGAGGGGCCCCTTGGACTCCCCAACACTCACAGTGCCGTGCTCAGCCTTGTTTTCCCTGAGTTGTGTTTTTTCAGTCGTTTCTTCAAGGAAAACTACATGAGTTTGTCGGGGCAGAGCTCTCGCTGTGCCCTGTGCTTGCGGGTGGCTGTGCTCCGGCGCCAAGTCGGACAGTCGGGAGACAGCAGAGGGCCCCTGTGGCCTGCCGTCTGGGGCTCCAAAGGGTGGTGAGCTGCTCGGAGCTCTGCGCTGGGGCCCCGCCTCCCCTCGCCCTGCCCACCTCCGGTCCCCATCTCACTGCGGGGTCCAGGCCTCCACGTGCCAGCTCCGTCCCAGAAGGGAAGAGCTAGGACGCGCCGCGGCTGGGGGCCCGCGGGCCCGCCGGAGGGGGTGGCGGGGACTGGCCGTCCCGGGCTCCCTGGTCACCAGCTGCTCGAGCCCTCCCAGGTGGCTCCCCGGGGGAGTCGGTGTTGGGATGGGGGCATCGGCTCATTGTGGCCGCTTCTTTCTTCGGGGGTCTGGGTCCGAGGGGCCTGCGGCCCGGCTTTGGTTTGCGCAGCTGCCGTTGTGTCTGCAGGAGGGAGACGAGGGGTCTCTCTGGTCGGCTCTTGACTCTCCCCGTGTAATATCCATCCATTATCCAGATGATTGTGTATTCAGTTTAATTACTCATTATTTCTATGCTGAAAGAGGATTTTTAACGAAGGGAAAAACAACAGCAATAACATTCATATCTTTGGAGCAGCTAACTCACACACATAATATTCTGCTTTTCGTACGGAACTCGCCCGTGTACAAACAGCCCCTGTAAATACTGACCTTCACACTCTTGGATCACACGCGTGTACGGTGGTTCCTTTTTCAGAAACCCTTTTCTTACCCGGTAGTTGTCTTGTGTTTGGGGTTGTTTTTAACTGAGGGAGAACAGCTCCCCTGCCCGAGGGGACGGGCCCCCGCCAGCCCCCGGGCTCCGTCCTCCCCGCCCCCCCACCGCGTCCACCGGCTCGAGAGGCCGTCTTGTTCTTGCTTTAAGTCAGGAGTCACAAGCGACATTTTTTTTCAATTAAGGAAAAAAAAAACCCACAGCTCTACCTTCTACCCGCCAGGAGCGTCTGCACCGCTGTGCGTGTCCCCTCTGCTGCTGCTAATGACGTGATGACTTACTCTACTATCGAAAACTATTTTTATGTAATTAATGTATGCTTTCTTGTTTATAAATGCCTGATTTAAAAAGAAAAAAGAAAAAGCTTGGCATATTTATCTACTTCGCTGTGTACCCGTTAGTCCTTTGGCGCCCCTCCCCCAAACAGATGACATTGTACAATAAAGGACTTTGAGAGTACGCCTAGGACAGCCGTGCTTGGGCCCCTGCCCTCCCCCACCCCGGGTCACCATCTGGGCCTGAGCCCAGGGAGGGGGCGGGACTGTCCGTCTGCCTGTCAGACTGTGGGGACCTTCGGGCTCCATCGACCCGGAGTGACACGGGGCTTGGGTGGGCAGCGCCCCGGCTGGGGGGCCATCTCTCTGTCTAGGTCCCACCCAGCTGTGGCCCACGGATATCAGCTGGAGGGGACCGTGCCGCGGGCCCAGAGACCTGCCCCCCCAGGGCAGATGGCCAGCTCCCCTCAGGTGGCCCGAGAGCACAGAGAAGCTTGGGGACTCTGGTGTGCTGGGTGCCGGGGGCCCTGGGCTACCTCCACTGCAGCCCCTCCAAAGTCACGTGGGGGTCACTTGGAGAACCGGGCGGTGGGAAGACCCAGTGCCCAGCCCCCTCGGCTGCACACACAGCCCCGCCGTCCTCAGGAGCCCCCAGGGAGGGGTGCGGGGTCGGCGGGGTATGGGCAGCCCCACCCAGGCACCCTGAAAAAGCCCACTCTGCTTGGGTTCCAGGCTCCTGCCCAGGTCAGGCCTGGGGCGTGGACAGTGGCAACCGGCAGGGAGAACCTCCACGCCAGTCATTTGCAGGCTCCCGAGGTTGAGATCCCAGCCCCTCGGGGGGGGGGGGGGGGCGCCCAGGATCGGACACGGGGGCTGCTTGGGGGCCAGGTGAGGAGGGAGGACTGGTGGTTTAAAAGCCGTGCCCCAGGCCATAGCCCACCCCCCCCGCACCCCTCCCCTGCTGATCAGACCCCTGGGGTCCTGGGCCCGCAGGCGTGGATAACGAGCTTACCCCGCAGCGGGGCTCGGCCCCCTCCACCACCTGGGTGTCACCGGGCCTGGCTCCCCGCCACGGAGCTGTGGGACCATCGGCCAGGGTCTGAGTGTCCCCCTCCCTGGGCGGGGCTGGACACCTGGGGTGTGGGCCCCCCTGTTAACCACCTCCGCCCCATGTCCGGGGCACCGCGCGACACTGTTGGGGAGGGCTGTCCCTCGCCGTCTTCAGGGGTCTCCGTGGTGGCCCTGCGTGGGAGCCGAGGCGGCAGCGGTAGGCAGCCCAGGCCCTGCCTGTGCCCGAGGCCAAACACTTGCCCCTTTCTCAGCCTCGTGACCAAGCCCACCTGGATGGGCGGCGGGCCCTTGCATGACCTGGCGGACTGGTCCAGACTGCCAGCCCTACAGGGCATCGATGCCACCACTGATGTCCCCTCCCCGGGGCTTGGTAGGCAGGTGTCCCCGCGCTGCTGCCGGGCCCTGTCCTTCGGCAGAGCATCTCCCGCTGCCGCCGCTCGGGGCGCAGGGGCTCTCGGCCTCCACCCTGGCTCCACAGTGAAGGCCTGCCTGCCGCTCCGGGTCCCAAATGTGGGAGGAATGAGGCGGGGGAGGCAGGAGGGGAGAGGCAGTCCTGGAGGAGGGCAGGAGGCCCACGGGGTCTGGGGAAGGATGGCTTCCCTGGGGGGCAGGCCCTGTGCAGGCCGTGGGGGCACCCTGTGGCCAGTGTGGTGCTCGGCCCGTGGGGGCGTTGGAGCTGGGCTGGCAGCCGCCTCAGAGGCAGGAACGCCGGCCAGCACCTCCCGGGGGCCCAGGACTCCACTTCCAGGGTCACTTTTAGGTATACATTTAACTTTAAAAGGCCCTGGGTCTGGGCACCCGGTGGCTCTGTCTGTGAAGTGTCCGACTTGGGATTTTTTGCTCGGGTCATGGCCTCACGGGTCGGGGATGGAGCCCTGCGTCCATCTGTCTGTCCGGGCTCCGCGCTGAGTGGGGGCTCTGCTTGAGATTCTCGCTCTCCGCCTCCTTTTGTCCCTCCCTCTGCGCGCCCTCAAGTAAATCCGTCTTTAAGGGACCCTGGAGCTGCCTGGCCGGCCCCTTCCTGGCCGCACCCTGCCTCTTCACCCCACCTCTGGGTCCCCTGGCTCGGGACTGTGCAGGCCACCAGCCTGCTGCCCAGGGACCCACGGGGCTGTCCTGCCGCTTGGCCTCATTTGCCCAGAGCCCTGGCCTGAGCCGGGCTCCCTGCGCGGGCTGCTCCGGGGCCTTCCCCGGACGGGGCTGCTTTCCAAGCCGCGGAGGCCCCGGGGATCCGGCGAGTCCAGGACAGAGCGGGTACTCCCGGGCGCCTACCCAGGTCCCTGGTCTCTGGGCCTGCCCTGTGACCGCCCCCCTGCCCCCAGCTTTCACTTCTGCCTCTGCCACCAGCAGCCAGGGCCCCGCCCAGGTCCGCTGTGCACTCAGCCCGGCCTGCCCGGCTCTGTCTCGGGGTCTCTACCCCTCCCCCAGTCTGTTGGCCCCGGAACCACAGTCTGGCCCCCCGGGCCCCACCCAGCAGCCTGTGGTCAGGGGGGCTGACCGCAGGCCAAGAACTTGCACCCTTATCTGGGGAGGCGGACGCCAGGCGCGCCCTCCGTGGAAAGAGGAAGCCGCTGCCCATTTACAGTAACAGCTGGGACGGCCCATCCTCCCCTAGGCCCTCAGGGAGGACCGTGGGGTCAGCCCCTGGCACTCGGTGTGGTCCCCAGTCCCCACCCCACCCACACCCCAGCTGTGGCCAGTAGCCCCCTCCCCGGCTCACCCAGCCCAGAGCCTGACCTGTCTCTGCTCCCCACCGACACCCCTTTCCTCTCCCTCTCTGCCTGTCCTGTCGGAGGTCACCCCCTTCTCGCTGGCCAGGCAGGAGGGCCCAGCACACTCTGGGCGCCCACTGCCTGCAGGAGGGCAGGGTCCTGTAGGGAAAATGGGTGGGCGGGCCCCGCAGGACCATGTGTCCTCAGGAAGAGGTGTGCCGACCCCAGCTGGATGTAAGAGCAGGGGCCTTGGAGGGGGACCCTGACCCTCCCCACAGAGACCCACTGTGCTCTGTGCCCTCCTGTGTGCCCCGCCCACTGCCAGGCGACCCTGGCACGGCTCGGGGCGGAACATTCGGGGCCTGGACGCTGGCCCGCCCGGCCCCCCCCTCCCCACATGCAGTGATGACGTGAGCCTTGTAGGCCTCTCGCGTGTGGCCATCTGTGCCCAGACCCATGCCAGGGGCCGGGGTGCCGTGGGTGCTGGGGCTCCCAGCCCTGGAGCAGGTGGCCCCACTGTGGGGGGCGGTAG
The DNA here is from genome assembly GCA_028646535.1 of Procyon lotor. NCBI lineage: Eukaryota > Metazoa > Chordata > Mammalia > Carnivora > Procyonidae > Procyon > Procyon lotor. Next base: position 1,642,915 of record CM053606.1, read on the forward strand.
GGACCGGCAGGTGTCTGGCAGGGCTGAGGTTGGGCCTTCCTGCTCCAAATCTGGCCCAGGAGCCCTTCCCGGCAGGAAGCTGGCCCAAGCTCTTGCCCAGGTCACTCCTCCTGCCACAGAAGCTTGCTCTGGAAACCCCGACAGGCACCTTGTGAGGGACGGAGCCTGAGGTCGGGGCTTGGCCCCCAACAGAGGACACACCTGAGTCTGGCTCAAGGCCCAGGCAGGGGTGGGAGAGGAGAAGGTAGGAGAGGGCCCAGCACGCAGAGGGAGGGACAGCAGTGTCCCCTCTGCAGCCCAGGTGGGCTGCGGACTCTGCTGTGGTGCTGGCACACTTGTGTGCCACTTTGTGCCGGCCGGCACAAAGGCTGGGCCCACTAGGACCCCCATGTGCCCCACCCCTGCTCTCCCTCTATGTCCCCCCCAACCCCCAGCTCGGCCCCACTCGGGTGGGTGAAGATACCCTGGGCCTTCTCTGCTGTGGCACCAGCGGTTCCCTCGGGCACTTGGCGCTGCAGGCGTGGGGCCGGGTGGCGAGTTCCCCTGGGGTCCAGCCCCCCTCCCGGGCCCTTGGTGGGGTCTTGGCCCTGTGGAGGTGGCCCACACCCCCAATTTCCTGTTTCTAAGCAAAAACAGTCCCCGTAAAGGTGCTGGGGTTCCGTGGAGGCTACTGGCCAAGGTCTGGGCAGGGGCTGGGAAGGGGTTTTGTTTTGTCCAGAGGCCCTGGGACCGGAGGCTGGCTGCAGTGGGCGTGGCCAGGCCGGTGTCACTGGCCCCTGGCACTGGCGGGCCATCTGCTTTCCCTGGACACCTGCTTCCCCAGGCAGGAAGGCAGCGGTCAGCTGGGACAGCGGCCCAGGTCAGGGCTCGTGGCCACGTGGGGTCTAGCCTCCCCCTAGGCACCCACGTCGGGAAGCAGGGCCGCCCCACGCTGCACCCCCAGGTCTGGAGTCCGGGCTGAACACCCCTCCCGAGGTGCAGGCAGACGGCGCTCCGTTCCCGCGCCCCCGCCCCAGGGGGAGGGCAGGGCTGAGAACCCTCCCGGGAGCTGGGGCGCCGGTTCCAGAACATTCCGAATTCCTGCTCCTTCCGGCGGGGCCGGAAGCCCGCCTGGGGAGGGGAGGGCAGGGGAGGGGAGGGGAGGGGAGGGGAGGGCAGGGCAGGGGAGGGGAGGGGAGGGCAGGGGAGGGCGGGGCGGGGCGGGGGCCGCGGCCGCCCCCTGCGGCCGTCCACACGGTCTGCGCGCCGGGCCGGGGGTCCAGGCCGCGGGGCACGAGGGCCGGGAAGGGGGAGGGGGCGCCCCGCGGCCTCAGTTTCCGATTACGCGTCTGGCAGGAACCCGACTGGACGCCCCCGGGGCCGCCCCGCCGCCCGCTTTCACTTCCCCCCGCTGCCCGCCCGGCGCCGCGTCCGAATTCCACCCGCGGCCTCGCGCTCGGGACCCGGGCCGCCCCGCCCCCACCCCCGCGAGGGGCCGCCCCGGCCGGGGGGCGCGGGGAGCTGGGGTTCCCCGGGCCGGGCGCAGGAAGAGCCCGTTTCACCCCGACCCCGCGTCCTGGGCGCGGTGAAGCCTTCCGGTCCCGGCTCGGAGCGGGGGCGGGGGGCGGGGGGCGGGGGGCGCGGCCCGGGGGGCGGGGGCGGGGGGCGGGGCCGCGGACGTGTCTACGTGTCGGGAGCCCGAGCTGACCGGCGGCCCCCGGCGGCGGAGGCGGGAACTGCAGCCGCGGCCGGGACGGGGGCCTGAGCGCGCCCTGGGGCCGAGCCGGAGGGAACCCCGCCTTCCTCCGCCCCGCACAGCGGAAAAGCGCCCCTGCCGCCAGAACTCTGCCCCTTCCCGGGGCTCGAGGCCCCGGGCCCTGTGCCCCCCGGGGGTCTGCATGCAGGCCCTGAGTCTGGGGGGGCCCCACCCGCTGGGCCCAGCCGCTCTCCTTGGGCCCTGCTGCTTCCCGCCCCGGTGGCTTGGCCCGAGTCCTGGGGCGCTGTCAGGGCCCTGCCTGGGGAGTGGGCTGCAGGCCTTGGCAGGTGTGGCCATTGGAGACCCCAACACCCATGGAAAGCCACATGGTGGCCTGTGAGGCCCTCCTGCCTCTCCCTTCCTCCTCCTCCTGCGGCCGGGGCCCTTAGTCTCCAGGACGATGACCCCCTGTCCACACATCCTGCTTCTCCCCCAAGCTGCCCCCCACTTGGGGCCCCTCTTACCTAACCCTCCGGTCCACATCCAGGCCTGCCCCCCAGCTGCTTGGGCTGCTCCCTTCTCTGCCAGCGCAGAGCAGGCGGACCCCCACAGCGGGCCTCTTTCCAGCCACCCCTTCGCTCTGACATGCCCCCCCCAGCGTGCGCCCGACCCGACGCCGGGGCACCCACCCAAAGGCCCTGGCACCTCCATTTCGGCCCCACCTGTGCCCTCCTTCTTGGGGGGTGCTCTTCAAGCGGGGGCTTACTAAGGATTTGCAGACGGAATGAGGGGCCCCTGGCAGGCCGGCCCCACCCTGACCTTGGCCTGCATGGGGGCTCCAGTGGCCTGCATGGGGGCTCCAGTGCCCTCCGTGGCTCGTGGCCGGCACCCGTGCTGCGGGCAGGGCCAAGAGGGTTTGAGGGCTTGGGCGAGTAGATAGCACCCCCCACCCTTCCCCAGGCCGCCCCAGGAGGAAGGCCCCACAGACCGGGGTCTACCCTGCTGGGCACTTGTGGGGGGCGCTTTGTCCTGGTTCCTCCTGCCTCTGGTTGTCCAGGGAGCAAGGCTAGAGGGCGGCTGACAGTTCCCTGAACCCCCAGGCAGAGTTGTCAGGAGGAGTGATTTTCTAGAGTTTGGGGGGGCGCCACCATCCAGAGGTCACATGGCGGTGGGGAGGGCCGAGCCCAGCACGCGGGGCAGCCTCTGGCAGGCTGCCCTGCCGGCCGATGACAGCCCTATTTAGAGTCTCCAGCAGAAAATGCCCGTGGCCATGGCAGTGGGGCGGCCTGCCCGCCCCTGGACACCCAGGGCCTCGAGCCAAGGGGAGCCCAGCCCAGGGCAGCTCCAGCCGACCGGTTGCCGGCTGGCCCACTCGCGGCCCCTGGCCACCCCGTAGGCTTGCCGAGGGACCACGGCAGGCCCCGGCCCGAGGCGGCGGGCCCCCAGGATTACCTGACAGGCGGGGGACCTGGGGCAGCTCCTCCCCGCCTGCTCAGGCCCTCATCTGGCTCCGAGGGCCGCCCGAGGCAGGCCTCCCTCATGGGAACCCCTCAGGATGCCCGGGAGCCGGACCTCCACACGGCCCGCCTCGCCACCCTCCTGGCACCTGGCACCGAGACCAGGGGGCCTGCCCAGGCTTTGCGGAGGGGACGCCTCTCCCAGGAGCAAGGCTGGGCGATCTGTCCGGGCCAGGTGGGGCCCGGTGGGAGTGTGGGCTCGGGCCCCGGCCGGGTGCCAGGCTGGCGAGGGGTGGCCGGGGATATCGCACCCGCCAAGGCCCTGCTGGGGGGCGGGCCGGGCAGGGAGGCAGGCGCGTGGTCTCTCCGTCTCCCTGATCTCTGGGCTCTCGGGCTCAGACCAGCCGGGGAGTGCTCATGAAGAGCGCGTATGATCTGTTGGCGGCCCTGCCTGGCTGGGTGCTCGGCACGGGGTTAGCTCTCTGTCGCCGTCCGCTGACAAGTGCGGGGCCGGAGGGGCGACCGTGGGGAGAGACCGGCCGGGAGGGAAGGCTTTCGCTGGCTCTCCCGATGCTGCTGGGACCAGAGCCCCCTCCCTGAGCCTCCTGGGGGCTGTGGTGCTTCTTGGCGTGTAAGGCATGTGGGGGGCAGCCTCCCGCTGCCCTTGGGGTGTCTGGGAGGGCCTGAGGGGGCTGTCTCTGTGGGCTGTCACACGGGCACCGGGGCGCATCCGCGGGCCTAATCCCCCCTGCCTCCCAGGCCGCTGGGACGGCGCGGATGCGCCCCGCCCTGACTCGAGCACTGACCAGGCTGAGGCCCCCCCTTCCCCCACTGAGGACCCGCGTCACAGGGGGGCGGCCAGCTGCTTGGAGATCGGGGGTCAGAGGGAGCTGTGCCCCAGGCACCCCACGCCAGGCTCCGTTTTGTGCCTGCCGCGCGGCCCTGGAGGGCCCAGGCCAGCCCCGTGTCTGCGGCCCGGCCTCTGCCGACCCTCCCTCTTCTCTTTTTTCTTGAGAATTCAAATCTCTCGTGGCTTTGCCTGTGGGGCCCGGTGTGAGGACCAGGGGTCTGTCTGGTCGGGGTGAGAGCGGCCGTGTCTGGAGCAGGCCCCTCGCCGTTGGCAGACGTGCAGGCGAGTCCCAAGGCAGAGCCCCGGGCAAGGCAGCGGGTCCCTGGCTCCCCCAGGAGTCCCAGCAGAGGGGGACAGTGGGGCGGGGCAGGGGACGCTGTCCCGCCCACACCCAGGTCCATGGGGTCTGAGCTCTCCCCAGGCCTCGCCCCCGCGGGTCATCCCGGAAGCCGGTGGGGCGTGTGGGGGGGACAGAGCCACCCTGGCGTTCGCTCGGGGGACCGGAAAGTAGGAGGTTTCGCGGGCTGTGTGTCTGCAGGCCTGCAGAGCCGACCTCCTCCACGTCTGCCGAGGGGCCGAAGGGGCAGACCCCCCGCCCGCAACCAGGGCTCCGGGAGCCTCCGTCCGTTCGGGGCACTGACTCTGAACTTCCCCCTGGGTTTTGTGACCGAGCCCCGTGGTGCTGACTTGGAAAGAAATACCGAAGGGCCCCCCACCCCGGACAGGCTGGGAAACAGGAGCTGCTCTGTGCCCAGCGCGTTTTTCTTCCTAAACTCAAACATCACTTTCATTGTTTTTCTTTTGACAGAAGTGTGGTTTCACCTGGAAAGAGGAAAGAGCCGCGGAACAAGTTGCCGAGCCTCAGGGGCAGACCCGGAAGCCAGACGAAGCTGGGGGCTCCGAGGTGTGCGGCCCTCCTGACCCCGGGCTGTCCGTGACGTGCGGACGCGTGCGGACCCAGCCCCGAGGACCCGGGAGCTCTGACCCAGGAATGGGTCCCCGGGACCTTTCCTGGGGACTCAGCGCTGGGGACGCCTCAGGGCCAGTCAGAGGCAGAGCCCGGCTGAGCCCGGCTGGCGGCATCTCTGGCCCCCTGAGCTCGTGGACCCAGGAGGCCGGTGGATGCAGCTTGCTCCCCACACCTCGGGACCTCAGTTCCCCGTCAGGGAGGCTGGGGAGCCCTTTCGCCTTCCGTCCCCCGCTAGCTGCCGCTGTGGTCACGGCTGGCTCTTGGGGCTGCCCCACCAGCTCTGGAGGCCCGGATGGAGCAAGGGGAGGGGCACCGACGGGGCCGACCAGCCTGCCGGCCACGAACGGGGTCAGTCCTGCTGAGGCCAAGGCGGATGCGAGACCGACCAAGAGAAGAGCAAGGAGGGCAACGGTAGGGGTGGCTGCCGGGGGAGAGGCTCTCTGCTTTGGGTTGGTTTGGACACAGGATCCTGCCCTCCGCTGCCGCCTCTTGCCTTCAGGGTAAGAACACAACTATTCTACACCAACCTACCTCCTAACGACCAGCAAACCTCTGCTCCATCCGTCCATCGTTCCATCCGTCCCTCACCGTCCTCCCGCCTGACCGT